>CM023482.1:109647209-110202610 GCA_013339685.2 Hyalomma asiaticum | reverse complement strand
TTTGGCCGCATCATAGAGCATTCCTCTTCTTATTGTGCGTCTTCCTGAATAAAAATAATGTCTCTCAAAATCTTGCCCAAAATGCCAAAAAAGGTAAGACTATAGTATTGGGTTTTTTGTGAAATTTTGACTCGATCAGAAGTCGCTCTAAATACGTTTGGCCGCATCATAGAGCATTCCTCTTCTTATTGTGCGTCTTCCTGAATAAAAATACGGTCTCTCAAAATCTTGCCCAAAATGCCAAAAAAGGTAAGACTATAGTATGGGTTTTTTGTGAAATTTTGACTCGATCAGATGTCGCTCTAAATACGTTTGGCCGCATCATAGAGCATTCCTCTACTTATTGCGCGCCTTCCTGAATAAAAATACGGTCTCTCAAAATCTTGCCCAAAATGCCAAAAAAGGTAAGACTATAGTATTGGTTTTTTGTGAAATTTTGACTCGATCAGAAGTCGCACAAACTGCGTTTTACCGCATCGTAAACGATCGTATTCCTCCTCTACTATTGCGCGCCTTCCTGAATAAAAATACGGTCTCTCAAAATTTTGCCCCAAAATGCCAAAAAGTAAGACTATAGTATTGGGTTTTTTGTGAAATTTTGACTCGATCAGAAGTCGCACAAAATGCGTTTTCCCGCATCGTAGAGCATTCCTCTACTTATTGCGCGCCTTCCTGAATAAAAATACGGTCTCTCAAAATCTTGCCCAAAATGCCAAAAAAGGTAAGACTATAGTATTGGGTTTTTTTGTGAAATTTTGACTCGATCAGAAGTCGCACAAAATGCGTTTTACCGCATCGTAGAGCATTCCTCTACTTATTGCGCGCCTTCCTGAATAAAATACGGTCTCTCAAAATCTTGCCCAAAATGCCAAAAAGTAGACTATAGTATTGGGTTTTTTTGTGAAATTTTGACTCGATCAGAAGTCGCACAAAATGCGTTTTACCGCATCGTAGAGCATTCCTCTACTTATTGCGCGCCTTCCTGAATAAAAATACGGTCTCTCAAAATTTGCCCAAAATGCCAAAAAAGGTAAGACTATAGTATTGGGTTTTTTGTGAAATTTTGACTCGATCAGAAGTCGCACAAAATGCGTTTTACCGCATCGTAGAGCATTCCTCTACTTATTGCGCGCCTTCCTGAATAAAAATACGGTCTCTCAAAATTTGCCCAAAATGCCAAAAAGGTAAGACTATAGTATTGGGTTTTTTGTGAAATTTTGACTCGATCAGAAGTCGCACAAATGCGTTTACCGCATCGTAGAGCATTCCTCTACTTATTGCGCGCCTTCCTGAATAAAAATACGGTCTCTCAAAATCTTGCCCAAAATGCCAAAAAGGTAAGACTATAGTATTGGGTTTTTTGTGAAATTTTGACTCGATCAGAAGTCGCACAAATGCGTTTACCGCATCGTAGAGCATTCCTCTACTTATTGCGCGCCTTCCTGAATAAAAATACGGTCTCTCAAAATCTTGCCCAAAATGCCAAAAAAGGTAAGACTATAGTATTGGGTTTTTTGTGAAATTTTGACTCGATCAGAAGTCGCACAAATTGCGTTTTACCGCATCGTAGATCATTCCTCTGCTTATTGCGCGCCTTCCTGAATAAAAATACGGTCTCTCAAATCTTGCCCAAATGCCAAAAAGGTAAGACTATAGTATTGGGTTTTTTGTGAAATTTTGACTCGATCAGAAGTCGCACAAAATGCAGTTTACCGCATCGTAGATCATTCCTCTACTTATTGCGCGCCTTCCTGAATAAAAATACGGTCTCTCAAAATCTTTGCCCAAAATGCCAAAAAGGTAAGACTATAGTATTGGGTTTTTTGTGAAATTTTGACTCGATCAGAAGTCGCACAAATTGCGTTTTACCGCATCGTAGATCATTCCTCTACTTATTGCGCGCCTTCCTGAATAAAAATACGGTCTCTCAAAATTTTGCCCAAAATGCCAAAAAAGGTAAGACTATAGTATTGGGTTTTTTGTGAAATTTTGACTCGATCAGAAGTCGCACAATGCGTTTTCCCGCATCGTAAGCAATCCTCTACTTATTGCGCGCCTTCCTGATAAAAATACGGTCGCTCAAAATTCCCAAAATGCCAAAAAGGTACTATAGTTCGGGTTTTTTGTGCATTTTTGGCAAATTTGGACAGTATTTTTTTCAGAAGGCCGCATAAGTAGAGGAATGCTCTACGATGCGGCGCATTTTGTGGATCTGATCGAGTCAAAATTTCACAAAAAACCCAAATACTATAGTCTTACCTTTTTTTGGCATTTTGGGCAAGATTTGAGAGACCGTATTTTTATTCAGGAAGGCGCGCAATAGCTAGAGGAATGCTCTACGATGCGGGAAAAACGCATTTTGTGCGACTTCTGATCGAGTCAAAATTTCACAAAAAACCCAATACTATAGTCTTACCTTTTTTGGCATTTTGGGCAAGATTTGAGAGACCGTATTTTTATTCAGGAAGGCGCGCAATAAGTAGAGGAATGCTCTACGATGCGGGAAAACGCATTTTGTGCGACTTCTGATCGAGTCAAAATTTCACAAAAAACCCAATACTATAGTCTTACCTTTTTTGGCATTTTGGGCAAGATTTTGAGAGACCGTATTTTTATTCAGGAAGGCGCGCAATAAGTAGAGGAATGCTCTACGATGCGGTAAAACGCATTTGTGCGACTTCTGATCGAGTCAAAATTTCACAAAAACCCAATACTATAGTCTTACCTTTTTTGGCATTTTGGGCAAGATTTTGAGAGACCGTATTTTTATTCAGGAAGGCGCGCAATAAGTAGAGGAATGCTCTACGATGCGGTAAAACGCATTTTGTGCGACTTCTGATCGAGTCAAAATTTCACAAAAAACCCAATACTATAGTCTTACCTTTTTGGCATTTTGGGCAAGATTTTGAGAGACCGTATTTTTATTCAGGAAGGCGCGCAATAAGTAGAGGAATGCTCTACGATGCGGTAAAACGCATTTGTGCGACTTCTGATCGAGTCAAAATTTCACAAAAAACCCAATACTATAGTCTTACCTTTTTTTGGCATTTTGGGCAAGATTTGAGAGACCGTATTTTTATTCAGGAAGGCGCGCAATAAGTAGAGGAATGCTCTACGATGCGGTAAAACGCATTTGTGCGACTTCTGATCGAGTCAAAATTTCACAAAAAACCCAATACTATAGTCTTACCTTTTTTGGCATTTTGGGCAAGATTTTGAGAGACCGTATTTTTATTCAGGAAGGCGCGCAATAAGTAGAGGAATGCTCTACGATGCGGTAAAACGCATTTTGTGCGACTTCTGATCGAGTCAAAATTTCACAAAAAACCCAATACTATAGTCTTACCTTTTTTGGCATTTTGGGCAAGATTTTGAGAGACCGTATTTTTATTCAGGAAGGCGCGCAATAAGTAGAGGAATGCTCTACGATGCGGGAAAACGCATTTGTGCGACTTCTGATCGAGTCAAAATTTCACAAAAAACCCAATACTATAGTCTTACCTTTTTTGGCATTTTGGGCAAGATTTTGAGAGACCGTATTTTTATTCAGGAAGGCGCGCAATAAGTAGAGGAATGCTCTACGATGCGGTAAAACGCATTTTGTGCGACTTCTGATCGAGTCAAAATTTCACAAAAAACCCAATACTATAGTCTTACCTTTTTTGGCATTTTGGGCAAGATTTTGAGAGACCGTATTTTATTCAGGAAGGCGCGCAATAAGTAGAGGAATGCTCTACGATGCGGGAAAACGCATTTTGTGCGACTTCTGATCGAGTCAAAATTTCACAAAAAACCCAATACTATAGTCTTACCTTTTTTGGCATTTTGGGCAAGATTTTGAGAGACCGTATTTTTATTCAGGAAGGCGCGCAATAAGTAGAGGAATGCTCTACGATGCGGTAAAACGCATTTGTGCGACTTCTGATCGAGTCAAAATTTCACAAAAAACCCAAGACTATAGTCTTACCTTTTTTGGCATTTTGGGCAAGATTTTGAGAGACCGTATTTTTATTCAGGAAGGCGCGCAATAAGTAGAGGAATGCTCTACGATGCGGGAAAACGCATTTTGTGCGACTTCTGATCGAGTCAAAATTTCACAAAAAACCCAAGACTATAGTCTTACCTTTTTGGCATTTTGGGCAAGATTTTGAGAGACCGTATTTTTATTCAGGAAGGCGCGCAATAAGTAGAGGAATGCTCTACGATGCGGTAAAACGCATTTTGTGCGACTTCTGATCGAGTCAAAATTTCACAAAAACCCAATACTATAGTCTTACCTTTTTTGGCATTTTGGGCAAGATTTTGAGAGACCGTATTTTTATTCAGGAAGGCGCGCAATAAGTAGAGGAATGCTCTACGATGCGGGAAAACGCATTTGTGCGACTTCTGATCGAGTCAAAATTTCACAAAAACCCAATACTATAGTCTTACCTTTTTTGGCATTTTGGGCAAGATTTTGAGAGACCGTATTTTTATTCAGGAAGGCGCGCAATAAGTAGAGGAATGCTCTACGATGCGGGAAAACGCATTTTGTGCGACTTCTGATCGAGTCAAAATTTCACAAAAAACCCAATACTATAGTCTTACCTTTTTTGGCATTTTGGGCAAGATTTTGAGAGACCGTATTTTTATTCAGGAAGGCGCGCAATAAGTAGAGGAATGATCTACGATGCGGTAAAACGCATTTTGTGCGACTTCTGATCGAGTCAAAATTTCACAAAAAACCCAATACTATAGTCTTACCTTTTTTGGCATTTTGGGCAAGATTTTGAGAGACCGTATTTTTATTCAGGAAGGCGCGCAATAAGTAGAGGAATGCTCTACGATGCGGTAAAACGCATTTGTGCGACTTCTGATCGAGTCAAAATTTCACAAAAAACCCAATACTATAGTCTTACCTTTTTTGGCATTTTGGGCAAGATTTTGAGAGACCGTATTTTTATTCAGGAAGGCGCGCAATAAGTAGAGGAATGCTCTACGATGCGGTAAAACGCATTTTGTGCGACTTCTGATCGAGTCAAAATTTCACAAAAAACCCAATACTATAGTCTTACCTTTTTTGGCATCTTGGGCAAGATTTTGAGAGACCGTATTTTTATTCAGGAAGGCGCGCAATAAGTAGAGGAATGCTCTACCAGTAGCGCACCCAGGATCTCTACCAGGGGGGGGGGGGTCAATTTTTCACGAAGGGCCGGGCATGCCATTACACAGTTGTTGCGTGTGTAAAAAAAAGTAAATAAAATGCCAAATAATAGTAACATCAATGATGATGATTATTTTTATTATTTTTTTCGGCATTTTGCAGAGACATTAGTGCCACATTCTTCTAGGACATAGGAGAAGTTACGGAGTGGGATGGGGTTAGGTCGGCCTCAGGGGGGGGGGGGGGTTACAACACCCGAAACCCCCCCCGTCGGTGCGCCACTGCTACGCTCGTTCGCGATCGGTTACGACGGGAGCCGACGGACGATGCTCAAGGCAGGAACAGGCGCATAACTGTGCTCGCAAAACATTTGTAGGCTCTTGTGCACACTTGGATGTATCAGCGTGTTCGGTGTCGCGATCGGCGCGCTTGATACGCGTCAGCCACAAACTGCGCTGCCTCGGGATTTTAGCTGCTTCGTGCGGCCGCATTGACTGTGTGCGTCTTTTGGCACGTGAAAAAGGTTTGTGTTCTTTCACACTCGTCTCTTCATTGCTCTCCTGCGATTCGAGAACTCAAATACCGCGGCTAACGAGAGCGAGTACAGAAACGCATACGCGTCCGCACTTTCACTGCCGCGGCTGGTCCTCCACGATGGCGAAACGGTATCCCGCAGCGCCTGGTCGTGACGTAGGTGCAAGGCATGTATAGCCACGTTGAGCGTGCGCCTGTTTTCTGTACGTACATCGTTTTCGGACGCGCAAATCTAAATGTTACGCACGTTTCACGATGCGGATGAACAGGCTACGTCGACAGACTGCATTCATCAAACTCGGATTCGATTTTTATCGCGTCGTAGCTTCGATACCACAGCTGCCATTGCGTCGGGCGCTTGCTTAAACCGAGCTTGCCTCCGCCGATGTACACACATTTCCCATACTGCACTACGCGCTCGCAGTGGCTTCTGGGATAGCTTGAAAAAGGTCTATTGAGCTATGACAAGTCACACCTATATACGCGGATATTAATGATTTATAATTAACTAAGCCATGATGTTAATAAACCACGTCTAATTGAGGTAAATCTAATTATGCGAAGCCTAATTTAGCTGGTATGAACAAATCTAGTGTAAGCTAGCTTCTAATTAGACCGTGTTTAATTAAATAGTACTTATTAAATCACGCATAGCTAGGTTATTACTAATTAAGTCAAACCTAAGCTAGCACTTATTAATCGAAGGTAAATTATGCTAAGACTTCAAGGTCAAGCCTCATTAAGTTGAGACTAACCATTTCAGGACTAATTAGGCTAACACTGATTAAATCAGGCCTATTTCAGGTAGTATTCACCAAGCGATACCTAATTAAGATAATATGTCAAAGAACAGCGTAACTAGGCCTGTACTAATTAGGCCATGTATAATTAATATGACTATTTACCTCAAGCATAAATATATCATGACTAATGAGGACCTGCGTATTAAACAATGTATCATTAGGTATAAGTAAATTAGACCGAGTCTAATTAGTGTAACACTAATTAGGTCCTGCCTAATTCAGTTAAGAGTGAGTCAAGTCTCAATAAGCTCAGATTATTAAGTTACGCCAAATTAAGCCAAACATTACAGACGTAATGATTTCATCGAAAATAATTTACCTTAGTCAACCCTAATCTGCTGTAATCCTTAATTCACCCTAATATAAGTCTAGCGTAATTCGCTCTATAATATGCCATAGTCCACCTTAGTCTGTCTTAATCCACCCTAATGCGCCTTAATGATCTCTAATCCATGCAAGTACACCCTAATCAGACCTAGTCCTTTAATCTACCTTATAGAAGAAATATTTTGGGTTTGACTCCAGCCATGTTATTTAGTACGAGTACTAGAAGGTCGCGCATTGGAGTACCATAGGGAATAAGCCCATCTACAATCACTGATGAATTAAAGTTTGGGATTAATTTGTGATTTATTACAGGCTGCAGGCATGCATTTGTTGGCTTCTTGGAAAATTATATTTATGGTGACTTTTGCACCGCACCTTTCGCGTCACGCCGAGGTAGTTTACGGACGCCTTCCAATGGCATCTATGAGGCTTGCGCATTAACAAATATATTTTTACATATTTCCAGCAACTATTTTGCCTATATAGGTGCTCACAACGCAAGGAAAAGCGAGTGCACGGCACGCACGGCACGCACGTGCTTACGGTTTTAAAAAAGGCGCGCTGCGAAGGGCCCGCACACCCGAGTGCCTCCTCGAGTGCCTCCTCTATTTTTTCAGTGCCTGAGGCCGTCGAGCGCGCGCTCCGCCTCCGCTCGCCGGTACCGCGTGGCGGCGCTGTGCGAGTAGACTAGGAGAAGCTGGCGCTGAACGGCCGCGCGTATTAAGAAGCTCCCAAATTCGTGTTTACACCCGAGTTTCATTGCTTTCGTGCTTCGTGCAAGCTTTCCCAAGTACCTATAGCGCATGCAGTCTCACTAGAAGTCATGCCGGTGCGAAAATTGCATTTAAATTTGATAGTATTTGTGTTTTATTTCCATTTCAGGCTTTCGCAGTCACATGCTCCGTATGCGTTGGTATGTCATATTGCTGTGGACCACTGTGGAAATCGAGCGGAAAGAAACACTCTGATGGGCTTACGTTCCATGAAATACCAGCGGACGCTGGTAGACGGAAGAGGTGGCGCGCAGTGATTAGGCGGGATAATTGGTGAATGGGTGAGGCGGAATAAGTGGTATGGGGGAGAGGTGGCTCGCAGTGATTAGGAGGGATAACGACACAGCTAAACATTACGCAAAAAAAAAAGCCCCTTTCGCGAAGGTATGCGCAACTGTGAGAGCGGCATACGCTTGTGTAACATGCGGGAGTGTGCCTCAGCAATAAATGATGTTATATTCCGTCGCGTTGAAATAATAATGCACCTCCGTCTGTCTTAATCCACCCTAATGCGCCTTAATGAGCTCTAATTCACTCAAGTACACCGTAATCAGACCTCGTCCTTTAATCTACCTTGTAGAAGAAATATTTTGGGTTCGACTCCAGCCATGTTATTGAGTACGAGTACTAGAAGGTGGCGCATTGGAGTACCAGAGGGAATAAACCCACCTACAATCACTGATGAATTAAAGTTTGGGATTAATTTGTGATGTATGACGGGCTGCAGGCATGCATTTGTTGGCTTCTTAGAAAACTATATTTATGGTGACTTGCACCGCACCGTTCACGTCCACGCCGAGGTAGTTTACGGACGCCTTCCAGTGGCATCTATGAGGCTTGCGCATTAACAAATATATTTTTACATATTTCCAGCAACTATTTTGCCTATAGAGGTGCTCACAACTCAAGGAAAAGCGAGCGCACGGCACGCACGGCACGCACGCGCTTACGGTTTAAAAAAGGCGCTCTGCGAAGGGCCCGCACACAGCCGAGGGCGGCGTGTCTGCCATCGGCCAATAGCAGCGACGCTCCTTGTAAATGCTCTATTACGAAAATAGAGCATATTCAAAGAGCGTTAGGAGAAGCCGCTTTTTGAGTTGAGGGCTCCTGAAGAATGGAAGCTTTGTGCTCCGCTTGTGAACGCTACGCTTCGCGGATGACTACAGCATTTGGCTACGTTCCATGAAATACCAGCGGACGCTGGTAGACGGAAGAGGTGGCGCGCAGTGATTAGGCGGGATAATTGGTGAATGGGTGAGGCGGAATAAGTGGTATGGGGGAGAGGTGGCTCGCAGTGATTAGGAGGGATAACGACACAGCTAAACATTACGCAAAAAAAAAGCCCCTTTCGCGAAGGTATGCGCAACTGTGAGAGCGGCATACGCTTGTGTAACATGCGGGAGTGTGCCTCAGCAATAAATGATGTTATATTCCGTCGCGTTGAAATAATAATGCACCTCCGTCTGTCTTAATCCACCCTAATGCGCCTTAATGAGCTCTAATTCACTCAAGTACACCGTAATCAGACCTCGTCCTTTAATCTACCTTGTAGAAGAAATATTTTGGGTTCGACTCCAGCCATGTTATTGAGTACGAGTACTAGAAGGTGGCGCATTGGAGTACCAGAGGGAATAAACCCACCTACAATCACTGATGAATTAAAGTTTGGGATTAATTTGTGATGTATGACGGGCTGCAGGCATGCATTTGTTGGCTTCTTAGAAAACTATATTTATGGTGACTTGCACCGCACCGTTCACGTCCACGCCGAGGTAGTTTACGGACGCCTTCCAGTGGCATCTATGAGGCTTGCGCATTAACAAATATATTTTTACATATTTCCAGCAACTATTTTGCCTATAGAGGTGCTCACAACTCAAGGAAAAGCGAGCGCACGGCACGCACGGCACGCACGCGCTTACGGTTTTAAAAAAGGCGCTCTGCGAAGGGCCCGCACACAGCCGAGGCGGGCGTGTCTGCCATCGGCCAATAGCAGCGACGCTCCTTGTAAATGCTCTATTACGAAATAGAGCATATTCAAAGAGCGTGAGGAGAAGCCGCTTTTTGAGTTGAGGGCTCCTGAAGAAGTGGAAGCTTTGTGCTCCGCTTGTGAACGCTACGCTTCGCGGATGACTACAGCATTTGGCTGAGATGTTCGTTGCAGCGTAGGCAAGCCGTAGAATATGTTTTTTCACCAAGCCCGGAGGGTGGTTCAGGACCCCTTTAAGGGCTCTAATACAATCTAGGAAATTTTAAAAGCATATACAGCTTATACTAGTATGCCTGGTCATGGTCATGTAAATTAAGACATTATACTATGCAAGCATTTAGGAATAGCTTACACCTTCAACAAAAATGTAAAGTTTCAACTGAAATTCACTTCTGCCTGCAACCTCCTGGCGCAAGACTGCAGGTTTGATTAGTCAATGAATTCTGAACGTAGAAACTTGCTGTGTTCTGAATGTAAAAAAGGGGGCAAACACGAAGTGTCCTTAAATACTCAGTGTGCATTGAAGAACATTGAAGAACGTGAAGTGGTCAAAAGCAGAACAGAGCTGTTTATATGGCAAATTGGTTCTGCACAAGCCTGCATGGTGGAGAAAAGTCACAGGAGCAAAAGAATGCCAGCTACCTGTTTGTATTACAGAGCTAGAATGAAATCGTATGAATACCTGCTGTTGTGGTAGCTTAGCAGCTAGCTCGTGGCTTCATGGGATCGAATCCCGGCCATAGGAGCCACATTTCTGTGGAAGGAAATTTTAAAAATCACCCATGTACCGAGATTTAGATGCACATGAAGAATCCCGGGTCATCAAAATTACTCCAGAGCCCTCCACCGTGGGGGTGTGCTTCATAACCATAGCTGGTTTTGGCGCGTAAAACCTCACCAGTTATGACTATTATTGAAACTCGTACAAATTTCTCAGAAAAAAAAAGCTTCTCGGTCAATAAAAGCTCTTCATGGTCCAGGATTTGAAGCCGCGATTGTACGCCTGCAACAACAGTCACATTACCATGCAGGCTAACTAGAAGGCTAGCAAATTATAATACAAAGGTGAATTTATCAACTAAAATCCCAGGACACTTAACACAAATGGGTCCTACGGAAGCCTGCAACTCTCCATTTTGGTGTATCCCATGCCCACATGCTGCTTTGGAGTGTTAACATTATATTATTTAGGCCATTTTATAGTAATAACTGTCCATTTAGTCCCTTGTAATGATGTACAAAGGTAAGTTTGTCAAATCGATGGCTGATAACAAATGGTCTTTCGTGTTTATTTGCTTGATAGTGACATCACCAATACATTACATTCATTTGTAGAAACCACTTTATTTTCAAAAGTGAAGCAATGTCAACAGTCGCTGAAACAGCAGAACAGGAGGTGCATTAAATGTTTAGTGTTATAAACAAAGAACTAAAACAAAACATAAGTTACAATGCCCTACAAAAGTTGAAAGCAAAGTTTTGTTCTCTTTTATTTTTTTAATTAACATTTTTCTCCTTGAGACTTCATAGAGTTAAGCTGACAGTTCAGATGACGTGAGCTTCTGCATGATATTCCTACAGATACCAGGTATCCTGTTACTTGGCCTTTAGTGTTACTAAGAGCATTTCAAGCAAACAGAACCAGTCCTCTTGCAGCAGTAGTAAACACACTAAAGGGGTGGGGTGGGAGGAGAACAAAGACAAGGGCACCAATCGAAGAACAACACCCGTGCTCATTTAAGAAAGTGTTGATTGGCGCATGCTTATAGGTAGTGACCCGCCATAAGTCAAGCACACATTACAGGCATAACACCTCCATTTGGCAATAACAAGGTACATTCTGTTTTTCCTGGCAATGATGGTCTGTATTAGATTACCATGAAATGCAAAGGTGTCCATCAACAGTCTGATCTCTGCTTGCATAAAAGGCATGGCAACCCTAATGCAGGTAATCGCATAGCACTTCCAAATTTTTATGAGTAGACTGGGTGCGATTCTTTAGCATATATATATATATATATATGTGTGTGTGTGTATACGTTATAAAAATACTCTGAACTGTGTAAATTTTTCTTAGAATAAACATTTCATCAGAGATTTATTTATTTCTATGTCTCTATCTTTCTCTCTCTCTCTCTCTATATATATATATGTACAGCAGCATAAAACATATTATGTACACTGAAATGTGGCTTCCTTAGGTGTAGTGCTGATAGTGCACAGTACCTGCGGCCTCTCTCCTGTTTGCGGCTATGTACACAAGTATGTTACGTTATGTTAGAGCCAAAAAGCTCAGTATGCGAGGCAGCAAAATCTGTGCAATTGTAATGTAGTGGGCTTCTTGCACAGGACCACATTGCACCACATTAAACACTAGTGTGCTTTTTGTTCTTCACTAAGCGCAAATACGTGTAAGTGTGATTTGATTAATTTTGCTTTTTGGCTACTCAATATTCAAATGAAGCAATTTTGCGTGAGTATCTCATAGGTGTGAGAAGGAAAGAACCAAAATACATGACAGTTTCATACATTCATCCCATATGATAGCAAACGGCATTGCACACTGCCTAAAAGTTCTGATGCGGGTGGCTGTCAGCTGTGTAAAAAGAAACGCGGTGTGCTGTGCTTGTCCTTGAACACATTTTATGCCGTTCGATAGAAAAACAAGAAATATTTGTAATACCAAAGGCTGTTGTATTAGTTTACTGTACCACACTGTCACAGTGCTGCCTAGAAACTCCCCCCCCCTTTTTTTTTAACTTTCAACGCCAGCAAGGTTTGTGAATCTGCTGCTCTGCTAGTGTGCAGCTTTCTAATTTCACACTTATTTGGCACAAGATCCGTGCACTGCACTGTGCTGAATTCATTCTGCAGAGTAGCCACCTTCCTTTGTGTTTTCTCGGAAAAATCACTCAACAGTTCAGTGTGAAAGTTGCTCATAAAACACAATTTTCTACCTTTCACATGGATAAGGTGTGCATGCTATTACCGCCGTGATGTGTAGTCGCTGTACACTTGTGTCAGTAGTTCAATGCAAACAATGTTGGTGATATTACAGATGGTTCACAGCAGTTCTTGAAATCCTTTATCAAAGTGCATTTTTGTTTCGTGACATTTAACAGCCTCAAACTTAATTATCAGTTAAGCTTAGCAAACTTCATTTTGGTGAAACATATATATGCATTACTAGTGCACATATGCACTTGCTTCTTCTAGTTAGAAATGACATCTTGTTTTCAAGCTACCAAACCTAATGTTGCTTTAGTCCTTAAAAATGCTTCTTAAAGATGTTTGCAAGAACTGCTGTAAACCCTTGGAACAGTAAGAGCATAACCTGCAATGGGTTACAGAACAGTGCACAACAAGACGGAAAATATCAATATGGACACAATCAAAGTTCATGTGTTGAGCCTCTCCATGACATCTGGCCTGTGCCGTACGTGACACCATCACCAAAATAGTCCGAAGCCACTGCAGCAGCGTTCCCAGGAGCACCACTATACTGCCCTTGAATGAAGCGCGTTAGCTCTTCCTGTGTGTCAAAGATCATCACCATGAATGGTGATCCCGGGACGTGCTCACCGGACCATTTGACTTCGATGCGATAGTCACCAGGTTCTGTTGGGTCATACTTGCATAGAATTGTACGATCCTTCTGACTTTCACGCTGCATTTCCACACGGAACGCACCTAGCAAAGGGAAGAATGCATTGGCATGATGATTAGCAAGGCAAGCTCTTCAAAAGATGCCTCGAAGCAAGAAAAAGTAACTCCACAAATTACTTTTCATATGCTAAACCATGGCCCGTTGTCCTCCTGACCTGCCTGTCGAGTGGAATGCCAGCATGCACGTGCTAGCTCTTCTTTCTACCACTAGGGGCCTTTTGACCACGGACTTTGTCGCCACTAGTTACCCCAACCACACTGCTTCTCTGTGGTCATCCGCTTGCACTGTGCCAAAATGTTTGTGTGGGCAGGCACCCTGTACAGCAGAGAAAATGTTAGGAAAACTGCTTTGATTGAGTTAAATTAACATTAACAGTACACTGCAGTTACTAGTGATGAGTGTGCATGAGAAATGGATCAAGGTAGTTTCTAGAAAAGGTTACAATTTTAAACATTGGCATATGCAAAAATGTCAACACACCCATCGTAAAATTGTATGTACGTGTAGTGCGACTAATGAGTCAAACTGCACTTTTACTTTTGCTAAGTGTCATTGTCCAAGTTCGCTCACCCGCAAATTGAACCATTTTCACTTGGGTGACTGATAATGCAGGAAAAGAAAAGCAAATAGAGAGGGTCTCAGTGGCACACCAGTGCTGCTGATTCTTTGGTGAATAAACTCTTGAATGTTGGCTGAAGTGTCATATGAACATTCTCACTATTAGAGACACGCTTGAAAATGTGTCTAAATTTCCAAATACTACTAACAAGCATAGCACTCGCACAGCAATTACTTTTATGCACCTATGAGTTCAGGCGTGGTAACTCGAGCACACTCTTATCAGTGAAGTCTGGAATGAGAGCAAGCAGCTTCGTAGAGCAGTGCTGGCTAGACAGGTCAGGAGTACAGTGGGTTGTGTGCTAAACATAATTATACAGGCCTACCTACACAAAGGCTGCTGCTGCATTATATCACGCAATGATTGCGGTTTTTATACATTAATACAAGCTGTTACGCTACCTTTGTTATTAACGTGTATTTTTTTCTGTACGGTTCCAGGGTACTTCTTTACAACGTTTATTTTGCCAATGCTTGTGTGAAAACTGTTGTTTTCAGGTGGGAGGATCCCGTCAGGTGTTAATGCTTTTAGTCCTCTCTCTCCTAAGTGTATTTGAACACTTGAATAAAAATCAATTTCAATTTCAAAAGCATTGCAAGGCTGCTACTTTGAAGCGTAGGCAACACATGCATATGTGCACGCCACCTTTTTGTGTGTCAACTTGTACAGCATGAGAATTTATAAATTGTGCATACTTTTCATTTTATCTTTCTCATCCTATGCCTCTCTCTCTCTTTTTCATTTATGCTTCTTGTGTTCTCCCTTACATCAAAGCTGTACTGTCCAATATTTGGGTGTCAGTGTTATGACAAAGCTTTACAGTACAGCTAGCAGAACTGGTATAGTCACCAGCACACAATTACATTTATGGGTTTCAAGTGCTTGCATATGTAGGCCAGTCGCCATGGCATGCTGCAAATTAGCACACAATTGTGAGCCTGATTCCGTAACGTCGCAATTATGCTTGTGATGTACAGAAAGCATGTGTGCTGACATTTTGGTGCATATTAAGGAAGACGAGGTGATCAACACTGCATCTGTATGGTATTATGGCTTTGGGACATAATGCTCAATTACTCAATAAGGGCAGGCAATCATAGTAAAAGGTGCCTACCTTTGGGACCCCTGATGCGTACTGTTAGTTGACCTGCGCCAGCTCCTCTGGTGTCACAGATGAACCGGCTCTGATAGACTGCCAGGACACCAGGCTCAATCCCAGGCCCGTATACTCGCACTTTGGATGCGTCGGGTGCACCAGCAATGCGAAGAGTGTAGGGACTTCCTACAAGACAAAGAGCACAAATGGAATTAAAGTAGTGCAAAAAAAATGGCAAGCCAACAATCAAATATCAGTGATAAGAATTTGTGCAGAGTTCATCAGATAACTTGCAAACAGCTTTCAGTCATAAGCTACTGCTGTTGGTTTCCCTTCTTTAAATAATGTTTGAGTACAAAAGGTGACAATTGCCTTTGTTAAGCATTTCTGAAAGTTAACAGAAACTGCCACACAAAAAAAAGAATTACTTCTTGGTTTTTCATTGTTCAAGTATTCCACCTGATTTTTATTCCCCAAATTTAAAAAAAAATGCAGCAGATTTGAAACGGAAAGACCCTATACATACATAGCAAGGCTGATTATTCAACAATGGCTGACAATGATATGAAGACAAAACTGCAAACCACCTTACCTGGAATGTGGTCTCCACCATACTTGATGGTAAGCAGGTGACGTCCACCTTCTTGTGGTTTGAGGTAGAGTGTGAATGTGCCGTCACGATGATCATAAAGTTCACAGTGCGCCATCTTGTGAGGTCCCATGCAATGTGCAGTCAGCTCCCCTAGAACACAAAAAATAGAAAGCTTAACAACTGCACCATGACTGATTTTATACAGTATCCCATTCGCTTACCCTTGACAGCAGAGCTCATGAGCACATCAGCTACCTAAATGATATTGCAGTAAGCGCCCTTTCTGTGAAGTCTTGTATGTGAATTCACATATTTTGCACTAAGTACTAGCCCAGCAATCATGGTGAGGTGGGTCGGCACAATGAAAAATGGCAATAATGTCACAAGGTCACAACTTTTGCGATCTGTTTTGGCAGAAATACGACAAATTATTTGTCCATTTTCTCTACAAAATAATGGCTTACTGGTGCAGATCCTTGGTGTCACTATTCGTGGCTGTTAGTTATATCAACTCATATTTGACTTCGTTGTCGACATCAGATAAACTGATTTGAACTTAGAGTCAACGTTGGAATCTGACGTCAGTTTTAAATCTTAAAAAACATTTCATAACATTTACACCCTAACCCCAAAATACATATGTATGTTCATATCTGAACTACGAAAGCAGTTTTATTTAGCTTAATTTTCCAGGAAATTTTACTGGTAGCAGATGCATTATCTCAGCGGCTATGCTAGGCTTTTGAAAGGCTGAACACAATCGACAGCGGCTAATCAGCGTGTGGAGCGGCAAGTGCTGAAGCACATGCAGCCAGCAGCACATTACCGTATTTTCTGGTGTATAAGACGCGGTTTTTTCGAAAATTTTCGGAGGTGCGTCTTATACGTACTTTTTTTTGTAGTTCTTTTGGGAGAAACTCGTGTTGATGCTGATGAGTTTTTTTTTAACGACTAGAGCAGTACGACGCGAATGATGCGTCATAATTATAATAACGAAGACTCAACGTGCCGGTACTACAGTTCCACAACAAAACCAAAGTACATAAAACGGAAAAATAAAAAAAGAAGTATGTCGTGTAATAACGTGTAATATAATGCAACTAGCGCGGTAACTCTTTTGGATACGATCTAACCACTGCAAAACGTACGGCTGCTCCAGGGAAGGCGCAGCACGTAGAAGTGTTTACAAGCCGCTGATGGCTGCCAAGATAGCGCTATCTCGACAGCCGACAGCCGAGCGACACTACCCCCCTGCGGCTTTTCATGCTCGTTAAAGGTGGGCGGGGCCTTTCCTCCCCGCATCGACGACAGGTGCCCCGATCCGATCGGGGTGATGTTATTACATCGGCCCTCGGAGCGACGGAGATAGGCCGGGCTCGTTTGATCTCTGCTTCAGCCGTTTTCTTCGCCCCCACTCGTATGCTTTTATTCTAGCGACCGTACTTTGGGCTTCGGGGGCTTCCGGAGAAAAGAATCAGAAAAAGGGGCATCGCACTCGCAGCCCCTTTTGCGTATGACTGCGCTCGCCTGCGCAGCGAGGGGCGCGGCCGCGCGGCTGTTGGTCCGTGCGTGCGCGCCGGCGAGCTGGGAACGGGGAGCGCAAAATATGCGAGGTTTTTTTTTTTTTTTTTTTGCAATGCTGGCTAAATATTAGGGGTGCGCAAATTATGCGAGGGCACAAATTATGCGGGTAAATACAGTATTCCAAAGTGCGTCGGAGGACGAGGACATTGAGGGCTTCAACGAATAAAATGTTTTTCCTGCAGTCATGCGGAACGTTTCAGTGGGTGTGCATTATTTTTTCTCGCAAGTTTGGTGTAGTAGAAGTTTTCTTATGGACTAGCGCTCAGAAACGTAAGTACGGCATTTTACAAGGCTCGCTCAACCCCATGTTATGAAGTTTCTTTGCGGGAAGTGAGTGAATATAGGTGCGTCTTATATATTAATTTTTGCATGCAAACTTTCGAAAACTGGGGGGTGCGTCTTATAAACCAGAAAATACGGTACTTCCTACCATCACTTCACTGTACACACAGAGCTTAAATTCCAACAACAGCAACGTTTAGCACCACACATTAGCTCTAGGATGCCATGCTCATTGATGTTGCTACCTGCATTCACTGTAATCGGCTTTTCATTCGCAGCATAGCTTACACGGGCATACGCCAACATCGCAAGCAGCATACCCAATAATTGTGGGAAGCCAAGTGGGTTGTACGAGGTAATCAGTAAAATTAATTTTTAAAGAATCACACATCTTGAATAACGATGGAAGCGTGCTGAAGGATGCATAAAATGAGTTTTCCTGGGACCCGTTCATCTCAATAAATTGTCGAATTTGGGCATTAACTGTGACTGTGTGCTGCCTTATGACTGCTGTAAGCAATGGAAAAGCATTTAAATAACTTATCAAGGTACAGCTAGCAAACGGATTTACGGATACATTAAGAGCTTGAGGACCCCTTAGACTACCACTGTAAAAGCTGTAAATTATACTCACACATCCATATACTGAATGCGGTTATAACTAATTATCGGTCAATACGAAGTAAGCGAAGAGTGTTGCAATTGAAGCAGTGTTGCTATTATATGTTAACAATGATTCATATTTTATATAAAGAAGCTATTTTCGTGTCATATGTACTGCGTTATAACACGGTTTTACTGTATAACAAGAAAAAAAGAGCATGCTGCTCCCACCTGGTCCTCCCTTGCGAGTGTCAATGAAGGCCTTGATCTCCTTGCCCACTGTTCCTCCCCGAAGCCCTTCCCCAGAGCATAGCACACGACTTGCATCACAGCTGGCTGCCACCATCACCTTGAGCGGACAGCCTTTCACCTGGCGCTCTGACCACATGACGTTGAGGAGGTAGGCACCTGCAAACGCCCATTTCAGAGGCATCAATGCAAGCATTGTGCAAGTAAGGTGGATGGTACAGCATGAAAACGCTGTGACATTCAGTTTTGAAGAGGAAGGTAAAGCAACAAGACCAGCACAATTTTCCTTTTGAAGTGTCAGTTTTCGTAATCTTTGAAGTTAGATTAGGTATCAAGCTTGCACTGGTGTAGTCAACTGTCTTGTGAATGGAGGATTGTTTGCAGCAGCCTGAACTTAGTGAAGCCTTATCTCAATACTTACATGTACTATTCATTATCTTTATATTTTACAAGGTTCTTTGAAGAAAAAATTCAAATACTATTACATGATATGCGAACACAAACCCACTTCTAAAACCAACAAGCAGAGTGCATACACCTGCAATCTGGACAACATACCTGGGGTAGAAGGTGTATAGAGGGCCTTGTATGTGTTGTTGCCTAGTGGTATCAACTGCACTGGAATGTCAGTCTTGACACCATTCAGGCTTACTTCAGGGCAACCTAACAAGTGAATTGAAAAACCACTTTGAATTAACCTGTAGTCCCAACAGTCTTATACAAAACACTTACAATTTACAAAGAAAACAAACCTGCATCATCCCTATCAGTGGATCGAGTAATAAACAGGGGCAGCTGATATCATTGCTACTGTTAAAATAAAAAAGAAAAGTAGACCTGGGAAGGACAAATAATATAAGGGCAGATAACTGATGTGCAGTGAGAGCAGTGGAATGGATGCCAAGGAAAGGGAACTGCAGCTGAGTCAAGCAAAACATTTATGGGATGAAGAAATTAGGAACTTTACAGGCACAAAATGGAAACAGCTTGCACAAGAAAGGGCGCATTGGGAATCATAGTGAGAGGCCTTCGTACAGCAGTAGACACAGAAAAAGCTGCTGGTGTTAATGATACTCGACCATGTACATACAGTCATTTAATCCATGGCA
Organism: Hyalomma asiaticum; assembly: GCA_013339685.2. NCBI lineage: Eukaryota > Metazoa > Arthropoda > Arachnida > Ixodida > Ixodidae > Hyalomma > Hyalomma asiaticum. The sequence goes on along the minus strand of CM023482.1, from coordinate 110,183,239 downwards.
CCACAATCCATTTTCTGCTATATTATGAATACACTCTATGGCTTATACTTATTTCTCCATTCAACAGTTCATTTGAACATTTGATTCCTGCACTGTTCATTATTGCTAAGCCTTAGATAGTCATTAGTGCCAGGAGTGACAGTGATACAACTTGCGCCAGTGATAAAGTCTGATATCAGATTTGCTATTCAAGATCGTTCAATTCAGAACACACAATCACTATGGTGAGATTTCACGACTATCACTAAATTCTTTAGCGTCTTCAGGTGACAGAGTTCCCAGCACTGCCATAGGAGTGCTTTTGCATGTTGGTACTGACATGCGTTCTTGTAGTCACTTGAGACCTTTCAGGAAAGAGCTGCTGTGAATCACTGACAATGTGCCTTCCCGTTTCAATGCAGGGCTTCGCAAAAAGGTGCATGATTTGCCATACCTGGCCCTGCATCAGAGCCGTCGATGACAAATTCTGCCTCCATGCCAACCTTGGCACCCGTCAGGCCATGCCCACGCAGCACTACTCGAGTGTGGTCTAGCACAGGCGGCAGCGGCTCGGCACGTGCCAAGAACGGCGAGTTAGGGTGCGGCACGTCGTTGTAGTACACATAAATGAAGTGGTCCCCTGCGGCAGATTCAGAAACCGAAGTAAGATATGTGAGTTGCATGTTTCCTGGTAGACAATTAAGCTATAAAGCAGCGAGGGCATATACTCCATAGGGACTTCACTATGATGAGCAAACATACTTATTTCCATCTTTAAATTTTTCGCATAGGAAGAGAAAAATGAAAAAAAGAAATATTAATGAACTTGTATTACATACAGATCCTATCACTGTGTTGAAAGCACCACACCATTAAAGTATCTAGTAGCACTTGCAATTTGACTTCTATGCAGTGCATTCGACTATGAGAACTAGTGAGATTAGCATTATTAAGAAACTTCACCCACTTCCACATATACTGACCTGCTGCACTTGAGCTGTGTAGTGCACCGATTCCCACACTCAAATTTAAATGCCATATAGACCCTTTACATAATTCCTTTCCAGTTAGAAAACCCTTGTTCTTGCCAAATAGTTTTATCCCAAACAAACTTTAGACAAATCAACATGAGCCATCCCTCTGGCTGTACTTTTCCTTAGAGGAAAGGCAATAAGTGACTATATGTGTTTACCTGTTTGTGGCTCTTGACTGACAAAACAATGCCAGGCTTTAGAGGGTTGAAGAGAGGAGGGTTGGATGGAAGACATTGCTACATTTTTGTCCCTCTCCCTTTTTTTGCGAACGAATACCTTTACATTCTCCTATCCAATAAGAATGTATTACCTTCTTCTTCGGGCGTGAAGGTAATTCGGTAGCGGTGGCTGCTGGTCTGTTCCAAATGCGTTTCCACGACATCTTCAGGACCTCGCACTTCCACTTTGAGCTTGCCTGAAAAAAAAATATGAAGTCAGATACAACAATCAGTCACCATACACAAAGTATGGTGGAAAAATTTGGCATCCCTTTTTTTTAGATGTAACAATGCTGTGTGTGCCATAATGCTTGTGAATTCATGCGTGTGTTTCTTTAGCATAGCAGAGGCACTCAGAGCTCAGATTTATTTGACCTGCTGATGCTTATAAGTTATCTTGTTTTAATAAAATAAACTGCAAGTGAAGCTAGGCTAGTTTGCAGACACTTCTTTATCGTATAAAGTCATAAAGCAGCGTGAAGGTGTGTTGGTTATGAGTTAAGAGGCATACCACACACTAAGAATATATTATCCAACTGTATCAATGATGTTCTGTGGCCCTCCACAACTGTAAACATCAATTCTTTGTGTTTGTGTTGTAGCAAGCATGTGTTCTAGCCATTTCATCTCATTTTTCTTTAGTGTGCAAATATGTTAGTACACGGGGACCTTCTTTAAGAAGTAAACTGAAAGCTCCAGATAAACTTTGTTGCAACTGATCTTCTTCACACTCTCCTATGTCTTTGATATAAAGGTATGTACTGCAAGAAGCAAGAAATACTAACCCGGCCCAGCATCACCAACATCCACGGATATCTTCTTCTCCTGCCCTACAGTGAGTGGGATGCGGCCTTCATCATCCATAAGGCTGTCCCAACCACCAATGGCTCGCACTTTTTGTGGATCCGCTACTTTCGGATGGAACGGGCTTCCTAAAAGTGGAAAAGAGGGAAGCACTTAGTATGCTCTGAACAATGGAAGTGCCAATATTCAACTATTTCGCATAATAATAAAAAGCTGTCCTTTTTGACATGGCCTTTAAATGAAGTATTCAGCATTTGTAACTATAAGTATATCCCTATAACAGTGACCAAATAGTCTTAATGTTCAAGTTTGCACACTGAAACATGAAGTTGGAGCTGAGATAAGTTTTGACCTAGTTTGGTTGTGTAGTACCGTATTTGCACGAATATAACACGAATTTTTTTCCAATAATTTGCGAGTTAGAAAGGCGCCTCGCGTTATATTTGGGTTCGTCACATAAATATAGCGCGAACTTCTAACCCTCTTTTTTTTTCTCCCCCTTCAAAAATCTTCGTCCTTGAAACACGCGTCGCATGTTCCTTGAACTTGGCGGGTTCGTCGTGCCATGTAGCACATTTTATTCCGACTTGCGCTTCTAGTGAACGGGCATGGGAAGGCACCGCGGCGCCGACGCCTGCCGGTCGTCTCGGAGCCCCACTGACCACCAGTACGGAATCGTTCGTGCGTGTCGCAGTCGACGCACGCGCCACTAGGATATGCTGCGTCCATCGCATCGTGCCGCTAGCGCTGCTAGCGCCATGGGGCCTACGGTGACATAATGTGGATAACAACCATTGCTGAATAGGGTTCGCTAGTCACTCAGTCAGGCTCTGTCGCTCCGCGTTGTGCTGTGTTCGCGCTTGCTTCAGCATTGGCTGTCAAAATGAACAGGCGTAATCAATATACCGCCGCGTTTAAAAAACGGGCGATCTTGCTGGCCGAAGAGAGGGGAAATTCAAGTGCGGCACGTCATCTCGGACTGACCGAGTCAACCGTTCGAGGCTGGAGGAAGTGCCGTGACCGCATTTTTCAAGCCGCACCGACTCGTAAGGCATTCCGTGGGCCCAAGACGGGCCGTTTTCCGAAAATCAAGGAGGACCTGGCAGAATTCGTCCACCAACGTCGCGGCCAGTTTCTCCCTGTTAACGCCGAACTCGTTCAGATAAAGGCAAGGGAGTTTGCACGTGAGGCCGGTGTGCCTCGTGACAGCTTTAAGGCCAGTCGCTCGTGGGTGCAGAAGTTTATGCGTCGCGCTGGATTCTCGCTTCGCCGAAGAACTTCGATTTGCCAGAAGCTCCCGGCCAAGTACGAGGAGAAGCTCATCGAGTTCCAGCGCTATGTGATGAAGATGAGAAGAGAAAGGCAGTACCCCGTAGGCCAGATCGGAAATGTGGACGAGACTCCGATCTTTTTGGACATTCCAGCAGGCTACGTGATTGATGATCTCGGCACCACGGAGGTACGTGTTCGCACAACGGGTAATGAGAAGACCAGGGTCACGGTTATGTTGGCGTGCACGGCGGACGGGCATAAGCTGCCCCCTTTTCTTATATTTAAAAGAAAGATGCTCCCTAAAAATGAGACATTCCCTCCCTGAATGTTCATCAGGTGCAACGACAAGGGCTGGATGGACAGCAGCATGATATATAGAAGGAGTGGATCCATGTCGTGTAGGGAAGACGTCCCGGTGCGCTCCTCAACACTCGAGCTATGCTCGTGTTAGACGCCTTTGACCGATCCACTTGACCGAAAGGCCACTTGACCGATGAGATCAAGGAAGCGTTCGCCAAGTCCAACACTGACCTTGTTGTCATTCCCCGAGGAATGACATCGCAGCTCCAGCCACTGGGTGTCTGCATCAATAAGCCCTTCAAGGACCTCGTACGACGGGAATACGAGCAGTGCCTGGAGGCTAGCAATCGCCCTCTGACGCCTTCTGGTCGCATGAAGCGAGCATCAGTGAGCGATGTGGCACGGTGGATAAACAATGCCTGGGAGGCTTTGCCGTCGGCAATAGTGTCGCAGGCATTCCTGAAGTGCTGCCTCTCGAACAGTATGGACGGCACGGACGACGACGCAGTTTTTGCCGACAGCGACAAGGACTCGAGCAGCGAGGAAGAGTAATCGGGCATTTTCCGACGGCTGCAAAGGTCAATAAAGCTTTGCGGGTGACCGCCTTTTGATTGCTGTTTACAGTTGCATCACTTCGCGCTATAATCGTAATATACTTCTTTTTTCGTTGAGACCGAAAGTACCCCCCTCGCGTTATATTCGCGGTTGCGTTATTTACGTGCAAATACGGTAACCGGTGCACACCAGATAAAGAGCCGAACATTTTGTATAAAGCCTGGCCAATAGCTCCCTCAAAGGGATCCTGGTTAAGTGAACAAATTGCTTATCAGCCTCAAATGCTCCATTCAGACTTCCAGAAAGGACTCAGCTCATATTGTGAAACCTCGTTACAAGAGACACTCAAAGGGTGCCGGAAATGCTTCTCATAACCAAAGTCACTTGTAACCAAAAATTCTAAAAACACAGAGGGGTCAAACAAGATCACCTTATTATAAATCAGCTTCAAGGCACGTTTAAACACATCTATAGGCAATAGCTTAAAGTCACTCACAGTACATTTTTTAGCAACTTCTGAGTGTATTACGTTCCTCCCCAACCTCTGGAGGTAAAGCGAATGGCAAAATCTTGGGTGAGAAGTGAAATTGCATACTAATGTACATGTGCAAATCGTAGTGAAAATATTTCTAATAACATTTGAATGTTTCTTTGAATAATTCAATATTAAATTATACAAAAAATGTACTGCTAAAGATGACCAAAAAACAAATTTTCTGTACAACTAGTAAAACAACAGCACAGTCCTAGAGAACAGTCCAGCAGGAACTGTGCATACGCATGAGCTAACCTCGCTGCAGCACAGAAGTGTTAGCTTGGCCACAGTGCATAATTGTCAGCTTCACCACAGTGAATGTTGCCACAGTACACAATTGCTTTGCAGCAAAAGTGCACTACATGCAGGAATGGGCCACTTGTCTTCGGTCATAGCACATTTTCTCCCTTAAAGGGCCCCTAAACCACCCAGAGGTCGAAATTTAGTTTTGGTGTTGTTTTTGTGCTGGTGTCCGCAACAAACACGTAGCCGCAAGAATTTTTCGAAACGGTGCCGAAATAGCGGAGTTACACGCGTTTGATTATTAAAACGCGGCGCTTGCTTGTTTCGCTCTCTCCTGCACCACGCACCGGCCGCTTGCAAGTGCCACCTCCTCGCCGAGTGTGCAGAGTGCTCCTCCGAATGTCACATGACATACTTCGCCGATGACGCATATCCGGTTGCCGCGCCTCCGCCCCTCCGCCGGGTTCCCGCGTTCGCGCAATTGTTTTGTTGGTGCTGTGCCAACGCTCTGTGCTAGCGGTATCTGTCGTGTTCCGACAGTTACTGCAGTTTCTAGTCGGCTGTACCTGACTTGTGCTCGTGCAAACCGCGTCGCTATGGACCCTGCGTTGCGCCTCGAAAGACTCATCAGTGGCATGAACCCATACGGTGACACGCCGTGCCGAAGTAGGCAGGGAGCACGTGTATTTGCTAGCAGACTAACCGGAAGTCGACATTCTCCAATCAGCGGAGCTCGAACTCTTGTGAGATCACCAAAACCCACAATGTCGTCACGGCTAACTTCGGCGTGCCGGAAATGGCCAGAGAGGCGAACGGGGTTGTTTTTCAAGTTTGTGGCGCAGCCACGGTGCGTAGCGCTGCCGCATTTGACACCGTTCATCGTGGCGCCATTCTCAACTTGATGCGCGTGTTAACTTGAAATGTTCAAAAAATGTCGAGGGTGGTTTAGGGACCCTTTAATCACAAACTTCGAATAGTTTGGATAGTAAAAGTTAGGCACGAATTGAATCGAACAGCAAACGCTATTCGAAAACTATTCAAAAATTCAAACATTCGCACACCCCTATATTTTACTTTTCAAGCCTCCCTGTTTTCAAGTGCATCTGATGGCTTTACTTTGATATGGCAGTTACATGGTGCTTTCACATCCTGAAAGCTGTGTCGGACATTTCTGAACGTGTACCTTAACTCCAGTTTATCGTGGTAAGCTCTGTGTGCAACATTATCAGTTCTATAAAATAGTAAATGTTCAGACAGGTATGCTGTTCTGCTTACCAGGTATATCCTTGCCGTTCCATCGAATGTGAACATCAAACACCCCAATCTCAATAGGAAGGTAGGACACCACATATACACCCTCTTCTTCTTCTTCAATGGTCAGCTCTGGCTCCGAGTCAGGCCCTGAATTAAAAAAATAAATTTTTCACATAGTAAAGTAAGTTTGTTGGTATGCCCAGTACATTCATAGACTATGAAACTACCAACTGCCAATAGGTAGCACTGTCTAGTAATAAGGTTGAACCTACTTATAATGATACTGGTTTTAACAATATGTTGGTTATAACAATGATGAGTTGTTGCACCATATCTTTCCTGTGATGAACTAACTCTGTTATAACAATGCCTCCATGCCCCATTGTTGGTTATAACAATGAGGTCTGGCTGCTGTGTGCCAAGAGGTGACAGAATGTGAAATTTCTGAAAAGAACGCGAACTCTGGTCCCTGTACATTTGCTGTTCCCTCTTACAAAAGGCTGCCCCACTGTCAAACAACAGAAACTAGCTTTTCCTCCAGGGTCTTTCTGTCCATCTCCTACTCTGCACCCTCCGAAACATGAGCCCCACCTTGAAAAGAAAGTAACAAAGCACAGTGGTTCCACAGCTGGCCTTGAGGGACTTCAGCTAGGTTTACCAGAAAGGCATTTCTGCTGGCCCCTCTGGTCACTGAAGTAAAGGTTGGGGATTAAAACAGCACTGCTGCAGGGGGGGGATGGGGGTTCCTTTCTGTGCACCCTAGGATCAGTTCAGGGTGTTAGCTTTGGCCATTGTTGTGCTCATTGTCATGCTGTGAAGCATAGTGTGTGGGCAGGGGCTTTTAGCCATTCCTTCTCCCCCCACTCACACACAAGCAGCTCCTCCCTTTATTCATCTTTTTTTCATCAACCCCTGTCATGACAATTACTGGCAATCATAATCTAATTTCCACGCCACTTCGGTATTGTTATAAGTTGATTGCACTGTAGTTACTATAGTGTAAGTGTGTAGTCACTGTGGTGATAACATGAGTAAATCTTCAGTAGACTGTGCTGCACTTCGGGGTTCAAGTCAATCGTAGTTATGGCATAGGTGTGTAGTCACTGTAGTACATAACGTGAGTGCACTTTCAGTAGGCTGTGCTGTGCTTGAGGGTTCAAGCCACAGTACACACCAATAACAATGAGGCAAGTATGCAAGAAGCAGTCATTCTGACCAGTTTTCCTATGAAAACAGGAAAACAAAACTGTCTATACATAAGATGCACTGTTCAAGCATTGAATAACCAAAACGTGTCCTTGAATTAGGACAAGATAGATTTATTTACTGTGACTGATACCTTGCACATCCACCAAATTATGACAGAGTTTATGAACGAGGTCTCGAAAACACTGCTTTGTGCTTGTAGAGCTGCTGGACTTTGTCTTCTGCTCCCATATTAGGTGCAGTCTCTCTTCCCACTACATTATTTATTTATCTATTTATTTTTTACAGTACCCGCAGCGCAGAAGCATTACAGCAGGAAAGTGGGTACAAACAAGAAAAGCAATAGAGATAAGCAAACAAACAGAGCATTGAAGAGATAACTATAGCATGAGGCAGTCACAGTTTCAGGATGTACAAGCCATAAGAGCAGCACAGTCAAAAAACCTGTCAAAAAATACCTCAAGGTATCCATCGACACAAATGCTGAGAAAGCACGCAGTTATAGAACACCAGCCTAGGCTGCCTACTTAAGGGGACACTAAAGGCAAATACTATATTAAGTCGACGTGCACTGTTGAAGTACCATGCAAGAAACGTCCTGGTGCTTGTTCTGTGCCAAGAAAATGGCTAGTTTGAATGAAAACGGCACTTAAGTGGCCAACATGTGATTAGAACTATTCAAACTGCCCACCCAACCAGAACCATCGACGCAGGTTTGCCATTTTCTCTCTTCACTGACTGACAGCCCAGCCAGCTGTATGAAAGGCAGGAGTGGGAAAGAGAGAAGGAGGGTTTACCTATTGTTAGGGTGCCTCCATGGTCCTCCTCGCAGAGCAACGAGGACATCAAGGCACTCTGCAGCTGCGGAGAATCTTGCTTCCATGACATTATAGCCAGCCCCGCTAAATACCACCGGCTCGACTGCGTCAGCGCATCAAGTTCACAGAGTATCTTGCAGGTGGCGCAAGATTTATCATGCATTTACCGAAGTTGCTCAGTGAACATAGCAGTGGTGTAGATAATTTTGACATTTCAGATGTTCTCAAGCACTTCTCCATCCTTCTAACAAAAAACACTGTTTGCCTTTAGTGTCCCTTTAATTAAAGACAGGTAATAAAATACTGACCATCGATCCTGACATCGGGTCGTCCCCATATGCCACGAGCATCAATCTTGAAAGAAGCCATGACGCCACTCTGGGCGACTGTCAAGCCACTTCCTGTCACCTTTGGTGTTCCGCCATCTTGTGCAATGAATGTGATCGGGCTCCCTGCAGAATAAGCAGTCACCAATTGATGAAAGCACTTCAATTGTGAACCAATTAAAAAAATACAGCCTGCTAAAATTGAATGGCTGATCAAGAGGATCCTCGCCCTGTATGGTTTCCTTTTGTCCGCCAAGCAAATTCATTGAGGATTACAGCTATATAGTATAACAGCTTCTTTTGCTATAGTATGTATACACTGTCATATTGACACTATTTCTGTAGGCATGCATATAGTGCATACAGATGCTGATTACATCAACAAAGCTATCCAACATTGGACTTGTCCAGTCCTTGGGACATAGAGAAATATGGGAACCCCTAGTAATGATAGTTTCCCTTCTGTAGCAAGTTAACTTTCTGAAGCAAACTATGACGCATTGTGCCCTGTACCTACGTAAACAATCCCCTTCTTTCCCTGTCCTTTACTCCAAACAGTCATTTATGACCATTCAGATGCTAAAGTTAGACCAGTTACAGTCCAGCATTCAGCAAAAACTTTAACTTTCCTCTTTCCTGCATATACTTCCTCTAATAAATAAGTGCTCACTACTAATGCTATACTACTAGTACTTTCTGTTTCAACTGATCCATTCACAATGCCCATGAAAAACTAAGCTTATAAAGAAGGCTGTCAGAGGTCAACTTTCACGTTGATTTCTTCTACTTTTTTTTTTTTTCACATAACAATAACATCAGAGTTGCAGTGCATCCAAGAAAGAACCAACGAAAAGCAACTGCATTTATGTTTTCTACAGTAAGATAGTGAACCAGCGACCAAATGTGTCATGCAAGACACAGAAAACAGAAGAACATTCTAATGCACCACGCATTGCTTTCTTGTTTGTCACTACTACTACAGCCTGCTGCACCACAACATGCACACACAGACAATGGCCAGTAGAGGGGGCAACGACGGCTGAATAATGGCAACAATACCACAAAATGTGCAAATAGCCTTCCTACCATGTCTTCTTTCTTCTACTCACCTGGCACTTCAATGCCACCATAAGTAATGGCAATGCGGTACTTCCCAGGAACAGTCGGGGTGAACTCAATCAGCTCACCATCCCCATCAGCCGTTCCCTTCACCTCAATGGGTAGGTGGCGGCCCAAGGGGCTGGTGACGGTGACATCAAGCTCAGAATAGCCAGCATCACGACGATTCACTGTCATAGAGAGAAAGCACAGATGGCAGTGGGCGTTAACTCGGATAAGAGTTGGTAAACTTTCATGTGTGACTAGCCCACACCATTGCACTGTTTTTTATCGTACTTTCGTGCACTGATTATGGCACTGTTTCCTTAATACGACAAATTAGAAGGTGTTCCAGATATTGTTCACAATATCTTTTCACAAATAAATGGGAAAAATTACCTACGATTTCAGACATGTAATCAGACCAGTTGGTTATGTGTCATCGCACTTGTCTATGGCATGTTGCTAGCCTATGCAATGTGCTATAGGCAAGTGCGGCTGAAAACAGCAATGTTACAGTGTCGTGATCTTCATATTTAGGGGCAAAAAATAAATTAAACACCGCAGAAAGCTTAGATAAGTCTGCTACTGAACCTAAGAACTGGCTTTACCAGTCCAATGTGTTTGCATTATTTAAAGGTGAACATTTGACAGAGATCTGTCTGGTTGGGACGATATTAAAGGTGAAAACAAGGGGACACCAACCAAATTATAATCATCAAAAGTAAAATTTACTCCTAAAGATGAAAAAAACCCGACGTTTCGGGTCCCACTCGGACCCTTCTTCAGGGGTGACTGGAGGGCACCAGACAGCAGCAGTGCTTATAAGGCCTTCTTTTTCTTGTTTCTTTCTTTTTTCTTCTCTCTTCCTTCCTTTCTCACTTTCTCTTTTTCCGGTTTTTCAAACCGAGGGGGGTCATGCTAGTGTTGAACCAGGTGCCGGAGTCCACTAAAATAGACACTTGGCATTGCACCTGCAGACCGGTTCACGTTACCAGGTTTCGCCTGAATGTGCCATGATTCCACAAAAAGCCGCTTGTGAAAACCGGTTTCCAAGTCGAGGACGCGGGAGTTGTCAAAGTCGATGCGGTGGTCGTGCACCTCGCTGTGTTCAGCTAATGCACTCCTTTGTCTGTCGAACTTGCGGACATCGTTCCTGTGCTGTCGTAGCCTCTCTGGGAAGTTCTTGGTCTCTCCCACGTACGACGCGCCGCAATCTGAACAAGGAATGGAGTAAATCACACCTTACGCTCTCTCCCTCGGCAGCCTGTCTTTCGGGCGCGGAAAGAAACGGCCAAGCGTGGAAATTGGCTTGTGTGCTACTCTTATTCCCTGCTCAGACAGCACACGTGCGAGCGCTTCGCTGGTACCCTGAACGTAGGGAATACACACACGTATGGGCTTGGAATGCAGCGGGTCAATGTCCTTTCGAAGGGGTCGGCGGGGATTAGTCTGGCGGCGAGCAACCTTTCCAACAAAGGCTTTCGAGTAGCCGTTCTTTAAAGGGTCGCTTTTTACCACCTGTTCTTCTATCCGCTTATTCTCCGAAGAACAAATCCTCCGTGCACGGGTCAGCAGAGCCGAAACCACCGCCGCTTTATGGTGGAAAGGGTGGTTAGAGCTAGCGTCGAGATAGCGACCGGTGTGAGTCGGCTTTTGGTACACCTAGACACATTCAGGCGACACCTGGCACATTCAGGCGACACCTGGTAACGTGAACCGGTCTGCAGGTGCAATGCCAAGTGTCTATTTTAGCGGACTCCGGCACCTGGTTCAACACTAGCATGACCCCCCTCGGTTTGAAGAACCGGAAAAAGAGAAAGTGAGAAAGGAAGGAAGAGAGAAGAAAAAAGAAAGAAACAAGAAAAAGAAGGCCTTATAAGCACTGCTGCTGTCTGGTGCCCTCCAGTCACCCCTGAAGAAGGGTCCGAGTGGGACCCGAAACGTCGGGTTTTTTTCATCTTTAGGAGTAAATTTTACTTTTGATGATTATAATTTGGTTGGTGTCCCCTTGTTTTCATGTTTGTATTATTTGTATCAATATATAGCAATATATTACGTTACTGGTGGAACTAGGAATCTGGAGTCCCAGTTTTGACCTTAAGCATCTCATTGGCAGATGTTATGGTTTTTTTATTGTTGTGTTTCTTTCACAGACTCCACAGTTGTTGACATTTGTTCATAAATCCTTTTCGTTGACTGAAAAAGTATTTCTCCACCAACAACTGGTTTGTTTAAATTTTTTTAGCTTTTCTTTAGATAACATTTAAGATGCTCCCGGTTTCCCACATACTATTTCATCTTTTTCATCATGTATGACCTGTACGCCACTATCTAGATCATTCCATGCTAGCTGGTCGCTCTGATCACCAGGTAATATTTGCCCCTTCCTCCCCCCTTGTTGATCCCGATATGAACAAGAAAGTTTTGCTTCCATGCTTTTCACAACACAAGATATAGGCCTTCAAGAAGAAATGGTGACTTTATCGTACAAAGCCCTAACTTTACTTCGAACACAGGAATACCATTTCTTCAAGAGAATCAATGTAGCTTATTATCTATTAGTCAGAAGTCCACAGCAGGAAGCTCCTTTGCTCAAAACAACTCTAAAATGAAATCAAAACTATGTTAGCATTTACTGATAAGGTAGGGCTTGGAAAAACATAGAACATAAGTGAATACTGACAGGCAAATGAGATCTTTTCATTCACAGCAAATGTGGTGCTGCGGACTTTCTGGAGGATTACTCGACTTGCATCAAAGATCTGGCAAAGGAAAGGAGAGCCAGGAATGGGCCTTCCTTCATACAGCACTTCAACCTTGTGGCTTCCTGCACAGATAATAGGCACAATGTCAGTTGGTAGGTTACGGTCTGAGTTACTCATCTTGTGGGAGAAAGAAAAATAAATCTACGTGCCTAAGAGAAGCTACTGTTGGTTTGGGTTTGGCACTGTGCTTTCTATTTAATGAATGCATCGACAATTACTTCATGTTCCTGAACAGAGTAAATATTGAAATGCCTCTGCATTTCCTATGTCACCTATTATGGTATATCAGTCTAGAAAGTTAGTGAGTTTCAGAAAGCCTTGTGCAGCCGTGGCATGTAATGCAAAAATAAGCTATATAAAAAATAATTTTAAGAAGAAAATAAAGCTGCCGATACAAAACCTTAGCTGCTTTTTTTAAACACTGACACATGATGTGGTGATGAGGATAGTGACAACAGCATGAACACTAGAGCTGCAAAGACGACCACAGCACAACACAATGATGTCAATTAACTTAATGATTACAAATGGAACAAGTAACTGCCTGCAGTCAAAGAGGTTATGACATCTACTTTTACCACCCCAGCATAAACTGTCATCACAGCACTATTTTCTAGAGTGTAAAGAATTAAAGCATAATAAAAGGAGAAATAAAAGCTACCAGCTGTGTTTGCATTCCATTCCACCAACAAGCTGCCATCTTTTTGTTGGTAGCACTTGACTGGAAGGGGTGAGCCATTTGGAGCTGCAAAAGATAGAAACAAGATATGACTGGTAGTTTACTAAGAAAAATAATTAAATGTTAAACAAAGCAATCAAGCCTCAATCACTTGAGCTGATAAAGGCTTTTCAGAAAAGAAATCTAGGGCTTGTATTGAGAAATGTGCACATGGGAACTATACATTGCATCTGAACATCACAAAGAGTTGAAGGCAAGCTAAGTTTTAGAGAAAGCCTACAACAGTGTAGTCAGGCTAGTATCTAAGCTTGTTATAACAATTATAATTCCTTGCAGTGTTCCTCCAACTAAGCTATTGTCCTTGCTGGGAAAATAATTATATTCTCACATCTTTGTGACTAACACCTGTGGCACTTGTCTGCATCAGGAACTCTGATGTAAGGAATGAGCTTTCCAACAAAGTTTCATGCAGTTCAATTTTGAGTTAACTTTCCTAAATAAGTATGAGGCGAGTTTCACATACTCAATAGTAATCATGTAAATGAGTGACACCTGTAAGAAGAGTGTACACCAACCAGATACTAGGATATCGAAGTCCTTCGCATCTCCGTAGCCTCCAGTTTCAATGATGAAGGTGGAGGTCTTTCCCAGTTCACAAGCCTTGAGGCCAGCTCCGTGGGCAATGATAGCATGACCGGGGTCCCTTACCTCCACAATCTGGGGGCAACCTGAGAGGCAAGTTGACAAGAGTGTTATGGCTAGTACTTCATTCACCAAGTCTAAAAAATGTGGCATGCTTGAAGAAATAATAGCTCAACAGCCTTCACATTGAAATCTGACTTGACAAATCAGCAATGTTTTATATAGGTCCACTATAGCGTGCTGGAATTTTTCATGACACTGAGATCCTATTCCCCCTGTGCTGATCTAACTGCAGTCAGAAACTCAAGAATTTTCATACTTCATGGCCCTACTGATTTTCTTGTGCTTTTAAATCTATTTTCCTTTTAATGTTATCTATATTTCCTAAAAACATCTGTAGCTCTAATTTGTGGAGCTCCATTCTCTGGTTCCCAAGTCCTGCCATAGCCAACCTTTTACAGCGTAAGCTGTTATGAGATCACAACAAGGGTTGTTTTTGCACCTTAGTTGTCCGCCGCCGCCGCTGCCGGTGTCCGTAACCACTATCGCGGAAATTTCAGAAAAAAATAACCAGGACCGAGGAGTATTCCAAATGGTCCTCTGCGTGGATTCGAACCCACACTCTCTGCGTGGCAGTCGAACATTCTACCACTGAGCTACGCCTCTGCTTGAAAAATCATCGCTAAAAGACTTAAACAGATATAACGTCTGCCGAGGAATCGCATTACCAAATGTAATGTTACGTGACAGATTAATAATACGCCACTATACGTCGCGGAAAGTCAATTGCATAACGAGTTCGAGGAATAATTTCAAAGGACACAGGGGTGTATGCTTCGTAGCTCTGAACCCATTACAGAGGCATCATCTACATCATCATTATGAAACAATCTTCAACTTTACCATGATTATTACGAATCGCTGCCATTTATCGTGTCGTATCGTGCCATGCGACATGCGGCAGGCGACATGCGCAGCCCCGACAGCAACTTGACTTGGCTCAGAGAAGCCCAAACCGCAGCTCGGTTCGTTCACGGGAAAACGACGCCAAGAGACTCTCTAAGATGTGCAGTTATACAGATTTGCACGTTACAATGCCGCAGTAATTATGGCGTAGTGGGTACTTCCCTACTTGGCGAAATGATAACAGTTATGGTGCTGCGGATACCTACCACCTCTAGATGCACTAGTTTCCCCAAGCGTTTAAAATGGCCTATAAGAACATCGGTCCTCCAGCTTACGCTGCCACTGTCCTGCAGTACCGCGCAGGCCTGGCTCTTTTTTTTTTTTTCTTTTGAAAGCTTGTGCATCTTTTCTTTTATTACACACTGATCCCATCCTGGATCATGTAAACATGTAATCCACCATTGTACGTTAAGTGGAACTGTAACTATATCAACTAAAAGCTCTCACTGTCAAAGGTAGTGCTAAAGTGCATGAAAGAACTATCTGCACACAGCTGTTAGCAGTTCAAGCATTCTCAGATGCATACTGCACTTGATTCATTAACCTAATTAACCTTCAGTCTGCATTCTAAAACGTAATGTTTAGAGTTTGGCAGAAGTGTAGCACTAGGTTCATATCAATTTTCCTGTGAACCACGACATCTTCAGTTCTCAACAATGATAAAAGGGGGTGCAACCTGGTGCTTGGTGGCCATTGTAGTATACATCAATCTTGTGTGGTAGATCCGACTTTGGTGTATAGGAGACCTTGAAGACCCCAGGACCAGCCTCCCGAATAGTGTTGCGAACCTCCCTGCCTCCTGCCATGATCACCACATTGAGCGCTCCATGACCAGCACGTGTGGTGTCAACTGTTTGGAAAAAGGAGAAGAATAAAGTGAGAGAGAGAGAGAGAAAACTCATTTTACACAAAAAACATTAAATGAGCTTATGCCATAACTAGAACAAAGGTGACATATTATTAAAGCAGCAGAGAGTATTTGACTTGAACAATGGTGAATAAAAGAAAGGGCACTAATTTACTACATGAATAATTTCTTTATTAATACAGTTAAACCTGCTTATAACGAACCTCCATATAACGAATTCCTGGATATAACGAAGTTTTTCTATTCCCCGCCGTTACTCCATAGAAGTACATGTATTTGAAACCTCTACGTAACGAAGTGGCAGCGGGAGAACCCCTCGAAATAACGAATTTTCTCCGCCGACAGCCTGAGATTTTGCCCCAAATTTTGTCACTTTTGCGCGAGCAACAACCGGAAGCACCTCCTCCGCCGCAACGGAATGCGAAGCGGCGGTGTCGCGCTTGGCGCGCCGCTCAAAGACACGGTGACTGCGAGGCGAGAGCGAGTGCACGTGTGCGTGCGTGCGAGCGTGCGTGAGGAGGGCTTGCATCCCTCGACCCGGCGATCATCCCACCGCAGGCGTGTCCTTTCCCCCTCACTTCAAACCTGCTCCCGCCGCTTTCTGCAGCTGGCCTAGCCTGCTAAGCCGCCACCCTCCTTTTCCAGTTGATGTTACCGAGTCGCGCCGGTTTAAGAGAGAAAGAAAAGAAACAAGCTTTTTTTTTTTTTTTCAATGTGCTAGCAGCGGGGCTCTTTGGTTGCTGCGCGAGTCTGCACTTCGCTAACCTGACAGTAGGTGAGAGCGCTTGTTAGGCCTAGCTCGCGGGGTCACGGGCGGCGCGGCGCGCCTCAAGGGAAGTTTGCCCTTGACAACACAGGGATCAGGTGCACAGGAAATCGCGGGGTGATTCAAGGGCAGCGCGTGCAAAATGGCAAAAAAAAAAAAAAGGAGAACTGGAGACAAACAGCGGTAAACTAGTGTTCTCCGTCGCCTTGGAAATCCTATCCTCAGAGGGCGCGCACGCGACGCGTTGCTGCCGCGGCCTTCTTTTTCTTCCCTCCACTCATTGTTAATTCGTTCCGCGCTCCTTCCTCCTCCACGGTGATTCGCTGCGCTTTTTTTCCGGCGGCGCACTTCCTTTGTGAAGCCTGCTCCCTACCTCCACTGTCCGCGATTTCTGGGCAGCCGCATTATAACCGGTCCTTCATATCGGGAAGGGGGGTGTGAGGGGGGGCTGCGCATTAAGCGGTATGCGGGGGTTCAGAAAAAACCGGGGGGGGGGGGGGGGGGGGAGGTAGAAAAAACCGCATAACTGCCTGTCCTGTACTATAAGCGGTCACAAGTGTTCTCAGCTGTAAATGTTTTCCCGCCCAATATAATTGTTTTGGGTCAGCTCTGTAACCGTTTTGCTTACTTAAGCGTTTATTTTTCGAATTTTCGTGCCGAACCTGCATATAATGAAATCCTCTTTATAACGAAGTTTTCCGGGAATTTCTCAATTTCGTTATATCCAGGTTTAACTGTAATAGCATACTGCCTTTTGTTTGTTTATTTGGGATCTACAATACCATGGCACTTAAAATAGCAATTTTACAACAGAGCAGTCTAGTCCTACCACATGTAGGGTTGCCAGCTGCACGATTTATGACTGGCCCAGCTGATTTTTTAAACTGCAGGTCCGCACCTAAGACAGGCAGGCCATCAGTGACTGATTTTCTGGCCATTGTATCCCAATACATACATATTTAACATTTGTTTGTGTGTATTACATCACTCGTGTGGTGGATTAAGACACAAAGAGCCCTTCCCCATTCATGCACGAAATATGTGCCGTTTCTTTTTCAGTGCAGCACATTAAGCGTACTAACAAAACCTCAGTCTTCTTTAGTAGAAGGTTTATTCAACTGACTGGTATTTTTATGCCAACCAGCACACGGTTAAATCAGCGTTTTTTGCATTCATGTACATTATATATGTTGATATATTTATAGAAAAGCAATTTTGAAATAAATGACCACCTCAAGGACAAAAACATGTCATGTTTTTGTAAACATGAATTCACTCTCCTGTATCCACCCCTTGCTTCCCCCGACCCAGGGGCTGTTTTTCTTATCAAGAAACAGTGGCAACCCTAACTACACGACATAACTAAAGTATGGCCAAGCATGACCAACTGCATGACTACAGCACGGTAGAGAATACTATATACCTGCATTCTGAATCTACTCTATCTGAGACTTCGTTACTCTACTTTCCATGTTCACCCTTTAACCATACAATGGCAAAAAAAAAAAAAAAAACATGCACCACAGAGCTGCATGTTTCTTGACACCATTAAATCAATCAGAAACAAAGGCATCACTAAAATGACGCAAACCGCCAAGGCCCTGCTGCAGACACTGGACTTGTACAGCAGAATACAGCTGCACCTGATGATTAGCTTCTGCATTCATTTCTATTTTGTTGCTGTAATTCCCAATACAGTTGCTCCATAACACTTTTGTTTACAGTGTAAAAAAGTCACTGAGAAGAAACAGGTGTCAACAAATTGGTGTTTTTTGTCAGTGCCCCATTCAGCCTGCTAAACTCCAACATTACGAAGCAATTTTTTTTTGTTTTACTTACTTGCATTGCACAGCTATCTAGTGCAACATCTGAGACAACAGATGCTATGACGAGTTAAAGCTGCTGCTGTGCTGTACTTACCTCTGAAAGTCTGAGACCGGCCAACAATGCCATCTTCAATGTCAACAACCTTGACACGGCTTGGGTCAACCACTTCCACAACAAATGGCTTTCCTGAGATTGGAACACCATTGTGGAGCACTTCTATCCTGTAGAGACCAACATCACGTGTGTGATACTCTGCACGGAAGATGTTGTTTTCCAACTTGAGCACATTGGTTCGCACTTGATGAGCCTCAGATGGACCTAAAAACAAGCAAAGAAATGTGTATAGCCCAACTTCATACAAAATATTAATTCCAAAACAGACAAACCACAACTAAGCTAAGTAACAAAACTTGGATACAGTTCTGCACAATATTTTCTAAATGATGGCACTAGAAACAGAACTAAAGATAATCCAAAGGCATGCAATATACTTTCCACATATGTGTTTACACATAAATTACAGGAAATCTCAGGCGTATTCAATAGATAGAACACACAGTATAACTTTGTGATAAGAGAATGTATTCATGCGAAAAATAAGTAGAGGTGACATGATGATGAAGAAATAAAATGAATTTTACTCATGCAGAGTCTCTACAAGTAAATACAAGACTTCAAGTCAATAGAGACCAGACCTTTCAATTACATTTTGCCACATTCCTGTCTCAATGCTATATCAAACATTACATCTACAAATCTAGCATGGTAAGATGATTAAACGCTTGCTTATTTTCCAAGAAAACTGTAAACTGCACAGGCTTTTGAAAGAAAAACATAATTTGCTTATGTTAAATAGCCCAGACCATAAATGTAAAAATGAGCAGGAAAAAAATTTTAGATTTGCTTTCCAACCAAGCAAAGTACATACAGTACAACCACTGAACACACTGAAATCTATGAGTGTTGCATACATTGCAGATCTTAACAAATGTTGAAACGTGATCTATAATATAAAGCTTTTCAGGTACAATTTTTATGACACAGTTCAAGATGGAAGCTTATAAAAGTTCATCACATTCCCTCTTCAGAGTGGGAGCACAAGAAGTGGATGAACATCAGCCCCATGTAAGCAAGGGAATGTTATCCATGAAACAACATAGAAGCCCTTGGGAAACAATTCATAGTTATGTTTATTTGTTGAAATATTTTTTTTTTCCTCTAGCAATGCCCTTGGGGCACGGGCAGAGGTAAAGACTACATGCTAAATATCCACTGTTAGTGTCCCTTACTTGTATTAAATGGGTACTGTCTAAGGAGTCAGATGAAACCTTTTCGAGATGCATCCTCATCAACAGCCTGTCAAAGCCCACAGCAGGGCAAAGGCCTCTCTCATATTCCTCCAACTCACTCAGTCCTGTGGCCAAATAACTTATGGTACTACAGGGTACACAGAGAAATCTGGTGTATGAATGAATTACTATTACAGAGAATAAACAGCCTCAGAACACTTAAGTGCAATGGAGGAGCAGCTCATGAGGTGTGGCTTACCTGTGACCTTAATATCTATGTCGCCTCCAGCGCCATTCGTGTCAACCTCAAAGTAGTTTGCAGACCCAACAAGTCCTTGCTTGAGACCGTCCCCACGGGCAACCACAGCTGAAGTGCTTGTCCTAGGAGCTGCCTTGGCTTCAACAGCGGTCTGGCTATCCCTTATGTCTATCTTGAATGGATTGCCTGCAAGTGAAAGGAACAAGTCCAGCTTCTTCCCAGCATCATGAACCTATAGCAACGCATACAGTTTTAATACGACGGCATTGAGGAGCTCATGTCACAAAGAATCAGGTGTTGGTGGTAGCATTGGCGCAGGCGTCCATGGCAGACACAATCATCTTGAGCTACCGCTACCACCGTTTCCCGGAACACTCAACCACACAACCCCTTCACCATCACACAAGCACATTTGTGAACAAAGTTCAATTTCTCAAAGTAAAACCTGTTAGAAAAATTGTAAATGACGGCTTAAATAATACCTACACACATGGAAGCTTGGACTTTAATTTTAATGTACGAGAAAACATAATTCTGTTAGGAGGAGGTGATGTGAATGGGACCCAATGATGCTGCTGCATTCACTCTTAAAAGCGAAGCTTAAGTGTCCTCCAACTTGTTCCGTATCCTAATGTCATTCGTAAAAAAAAAAGAAAGGAAGGCTTCTTTATTACTGTTCTCAGTAAATTAAGCCTCTCACACAGTGCATTCTGGTCATTTCGTGTTCTTTCACACATTGTACAGGCCAACATTTTGCACAGTTTAGCATAGTTAGTAGAATCAGAAGCAGAATAAGCAGAAGCACCAAGGGAGACATGGGTCACACCTGAAAAGCCACCTGAGGATTGATAAAATTTTGTAAGTACCACTTAGAGAAGATCCAAATTTGACTTTTTATAAGAAGCAGCAGTTAAAGAATAAACAAATATAGAACCAGATAAGCAAAGAATTACGGAGTACAACAATTAAATACGCACCTTTAGTTAACCATTTTGCAGTAAATACAAAATGATTAACTAAAGTATAACATGTAGCAAAGAGTAAGGAACGCTATAATGGGGCACCCTCTCCAGTGACATCTAGCGGGCCTGTCTCTGCCGCACATTGCTTGTGAACACCACTCACTCTCGGGAAACATGGGTTGAGCCGTTGATCAAGCTATTGCTTGGCTCTTACGCCAGCGTTCAATAAACATATTCATAAACAACATCTGATGCTGGCATTATTCATGCACTGAAGTACACTTCTACATAAAAATCTTCTGAAGAAATTTGTGTTTTCCTGACACCTTTATCTTGTTTTAGGATTATTACACAAACCAACAATAAGAGTGATCACCACATGTCATGATTATGCTAGGAAAAGCAGCAATTATGGCTCATTTGCACATACCTGGAATGTCTTCTTCATTGAAGGTTATGTTGACATAATGAGGCGTCTTTTCTGTGGGCACAAAGGTAACTTCATATATTCCATGGCTCTTCATGGCAAACTCGGCACAGACTGAGGATTTGCGTGTCCGAACGACCAGCTCCAGTGTGCCATTCCCGGCTTGTAATGCATCCACTGAAAAATGAGAGGTATGCACTAATGATCATTTATGTGTCGTATGGCTGAAGTTGACAATGACAAAGTGAAAAGGCTGGATGAAGCAGAGGCCACACTTTGCTGACTGTTTTACCTAATCCAAATCTTCATTGCTGCCTCTCACATGGATGGGCTTTCTCTAATGGCATGCACACCAGCAGGATAAAGGGCAACAGCAATGCATGTCAACAAAATAATTTTTGCGAAATTTGGTTACATGTTTGCTTACATACATACCTTGAAATGTAACAGGCTTGTTCACAACACCAGGGTTCAAACCCGTGACTCGAACTTTGCTGACGTCATAAACATTGCATGTGAAAGGACTTCCGAGAACTGGCGTTCCATCTAATACAACATTAACTTGGTTTGGACCTGGAAAAAAACCAAAATTTACATGTGAAATAAGCTTTATTTTGTATAGGAAAAAAAAAAGTGCAGTTTTTAGATTGATTACTATAATGACAAATACCCAGAAAGGCATCTCAAACATGGTGCAAGTCTGGGTAAAGGTATCAAGGACAAAAATATAATATGTTTACTTACCAACTTCAGTTGGATGAAATTCTGCTTCAAATGTTGTAGTTGAAGTTCTCGTCACAGTTACAGGAACTTTCTTGCCCGATGGACCTGCAAGTGTGTTGAAAATTTCACCATGTGAACAACGCAGAAAATAAAGGCACAAGTTTATTTTTTATTATTATATAAGCTTAGTGTTAGGCTCTAACAAAATTATAATTGTGACAAAGATGAAAAATTTGGCTGCTTATTATGTCTGAAATGGAGCTGGTTGGCAAAATTCCAACTTATAATGCTAGCATAAGGAAACACAAAGGCAAGCGTAAAAGCAAAAGAATGATTCTGGAAAATATGTCTTACCCGTTTAGTTTCATTTTTCCATGCTCGTCCATGCTTTTGTTTCCTTATGGTAGCACAATTAAATGGTTTGAACTGCTGCTTCTATATCTGTCACATTTAAACTTTTCTCCTTTACAAATCTCCTAAAAATTAGCCTTTTTTTGCATGTTTTAATTTTTTTGTAAGTTACAGATGCAGTTACTGTACTAACGTTCCCGGCGCCTAACTGTACTTGTGTACAGGTAGCAGTAGTTGAAATGGCTTACCCACAACTGTCACCTTACAATCAGTATTTTCAGAGCCTTTTGAGTCGATGGTGAACTTTGCTGGCCTTGCAATTGAAGATGTCCTCAGTGATGCTCCACTGACCATCGACTGGTTACTGTCGCTAACCTTAACAAAGAATGGGCTTCCTGAAAATAAAATGTGCACAAAGGCACCAGCACTGCAGATACCAGTGGATAAACAAACATATATTCAAGTTGGAAAAAAGTATAACAGTGAACTTTCACTCAATCTATTATGAAAGTTTCTACTAAACCCATGTACAACAATCACATCAGTGTTTTTTCTTAAACTGTTTCCTAATGGGTAATGAGTAGTAAACTGTATGTTAAGACAAGCTAATTTGTGGCTGCAACCATAATTTTTCAATAGAGAGAGTATAACTTTTATAATTAATGTTTCATGTGATCATTTGAAATAAACATGCAAGCCAGGAAATGCAACAAGGTGATCACAATGAAACACTGCCCAAGGATAGAGTCCAAACTATCAGTCATGTTGTAGATTAAAAAAATGTATAGACCAAAGTGTCAGTGAGGTTCTAAGGAACATTCAAAATACCACAAATGGGATTCACTGCATGGTACGTGGAGAGAGTCGTGCAATTATAGCACTTCACAAGGATGAGAAACATTTTTGATGACAGTGCGACAAAGTTTGATCGCTGCACTTCAAATATACAGTTTAATCTCTCGAGTGGGTAGACAAACTATTCGACATTATGTTAATGCTTTCGCAGAGAGCAGTGCTTTAGAAAAGTGAGGTTAATACAAAAGAAAGCAATGAGAACAGCTTTTGCTTGGCCTGACCTGGTACAGGCTCTCCATTGAATTTGACACTGAGGGTATGGGTCAGTGGTTCACTTGGCTTGAAGTTGACACGAAACTTGGCGTTGCCTTCAGATTGGACGTAGTTAGGCACGTTGCGGCCACCGACCGACACAATAATCTCCAAATTTCCAGCTCCTGCTTGGCTGGCATCGACTGCAAGAACCATAGATGCTCTATAAATACAGTGATATGTCTTGCAAACAAATCTGACTTTTTTCAGAGGACCTCACATCTCATCACATCTGTGATGATCATGGACAGTAACTTGACAATCACATCGTTTTAGGTTCATTTTTATTCTGTTTTCCTTTTTTTGGAGCTCCTAACTTGAAGCACTATAATGCAGCTCATGCGAACACTTGCCACCATGATAGTTGACCATAAAAAGCGTGGTGTTACAGTAAAACCTCATTATAACAAAGTTGAAAGGGGAGCAGTAATTACTTTGTTATAACCATTACTTCATTATAAACAATATCAACTTCATCTATAGGAATTTCAAGGGGAATTTCGATTGCTTCGTTATATCCGATAGTTCGTTATATCCGGTTTCGTCATAACGAGATTCTACTGTATATGTATTGGTAACGAAAGTTCTAATTCCACAGTGTTGCGCACTATGTATAAAATGCAATATAAAAGCACAAACATAAATAAAATGACTCGAATAAAGCATGCGACTCAGGCTGTAACCATCTAAACTTGTCTTCAATAGTTCTGAAGGGTATGAATGTTGCTCTTCCTGTTTACAAGCAGTACTCAGACCAGAGGCAAAAACGTTTTGGCTGGGGCAAATATATATGTTTAAGCCGTTACAGACATAGTTTGTGTGTGTACTTTCTTCAACCTGCTATAAGCCCCATTGCAAGTCTTTGAATGAGCCGTGTCTAAAGCACACTGTCTGTAATGGCCCAAAGTTTAAAAGTGACTGCTACATGCAACTCATACAAAACAATTGAAGTAAGCTGTGGGAGAAGGTTGCACCACCTCTAAAGACTACCTCTTCTATTCAGAAAATGAAAAGTACAGTCATTCAAAAATAGGTTCACAAATTCCATCCTGCATTGAAAATGGAACTTGATGAAATGTCCTTTCCATTTTTACCAAAGGAAAGAAAAATTTTGGTAAAGGATGCCTATGGGAGCAGAACACCTGTAAGTACAATATTTAACCATGTAGAGCATTCCAACTTGCAGTGACATGGGTTACACACACACAGATTACATATGCACAGAAAGACTGAAAAAGCCATGAAAACAGCAGTTCACTCATAAGGATTATGGAGGCTTACTAGTGAAGTAGACAGGCCGCCCAACAACTCCAGTTCCAATGTCAGCCACGCGTACTTTGGAGGCATCGTATACTTTGCTCATGAAAGGACTTCCCTGTAGCGAGTGGCCACCCAGTTCAAGATCTATGGTGTGGTCCCCTGTGAAAAGTCACAACACAGCAAATGAAAAGCATGCAGAATGTAAGAAGATATTGTGCAAGTAACTAGCAGCATAAATACATATGCAAAAAGAAACACATTCACATGGTACAATATTATTGTCAATGTACGTCAATTTCACAAGACCTGTGTTAGCAAGGAATGAATAAGCAAGATTGTTTCTGGATGTGGCCACAACCAATTCATAAGTGTGATGTTCAAATATTCTAACTGATGTGCACAACTTTAAGCGCATGAAAAAGCTTCTAGCATCAGCAAGCTTACTGTATTGGAACGGTGAACATCAGACGACCGCATAAGATTTTTTATAGTGCCTTCCGTTGAAAGTAATGCCGCAGTGTCCTAGTATGAATGAAATATTTATGTCATTCAAATCACTTGGAACTTGCAGCCAGAGAAGTTGTCACTGAACTTAAGAAAGATACAGCATTTTTCCCAAAGCATGCGAAGTTTTGTGATGATAAATGTTCACTTAGTTTAGTAATGCTAAATGCTCAGAAACTACCATAATGCTGGAAAGCAAGTATGTTGCAACTTATTAGTTTAACGAATAAAAACAAACCTCCCAAAATAAATACTGCTGCTCAACCCAAAAGAAAACTTGTGTAGTTGCACCACCCAACTACATGCAGCCGTTTGCGTGATGTCAGGGATTTTTGCATGTTCAAGGCAGTTAATTTTCTTTGCGCTTCTCTAGTTTTAAGTGGAAAACTTGGACACCCAGGGCACCAAGACAGCGTTAACAGGCGTACTGTACTCAAGCATCGTAGTTATCACATAGCACTATGTGACCAGTACATAGTATCTATCTGTCACCTGTCGACTTTGTTCTTTTTGTCATTTTTTATGTTAGCACACGAAAACAACACAACTTTAAATATGCACATATATTATAAAAATTTCGTTGTTTGGAAATACTCACCAACTTCTGTTGGGGTATACTCAACACGATAACCACTGTGATGATTTCCTGTCACATGAGTCTTCAATGAAACTTGGTTTGGACCTAAAAAATGAAAAGTGACAGTTGAAAAACTTATGTTCAATGAAAGTAGCGTATAGCACACATGAGCTGCTTTTTAAAACAGACAACCAATTCATTCCCCACTGAACCTGCAGTTTTATGCAGAGTCCCCCAAGCCACACTTTGTGAACTAGACTTTACACCAAAGGAGCATGAGTAACAAATCACAACAGCTAATAAGTAAGTAAACTGCAAGTGTAAAAATACACTATTAAATCATGTTATTTCATGATTACAAAACTTTACCACAGCAGTAAAAACTGAAATCCAGAAAAACTAAAGCAATTTTCACATCCAAATTTACAGGTAATATTCATGTTAGAGACATATTACTGCAGCCTTATTTATTACCAATAGACTGATGGACAGTGATGGTGCTTGAACTGTTACATCAATGGAGAAGAAAGATGAAACATCCAGTGCGCTCCTAAACACGAGAGGGCAAAAGCATAATCCGAACATGAGCAATAGGCACAAGCTGAAAATAAGTTACAATACTTAATGGCCTACAAGTTAAAAATGCAGCCATTAACCTCAATGCAGCCACTAACCTCAGGAAACTACTCCACTTGAATGAACTGCTTATCATAGCTTACTTGTATGAATGCAAATTAAGTAATGTAATTGAAAAGCTGCATCACACAGTGGCATTTATGGAGGAGTGTCAGCAGAGGTGCAGAGGTGCAGTCATGACTGAAAAGCACAGACAGATGGACAATCGGCATAGTGAAAGGACACTCTCACCTATCTTGGCGCACGCAGCTGACAATGAGGCAAGGAAGGGAGCACCCACAAGCAAGACAAAAGGAAGAGGGGGAGGGAATGCTGCAGAACAAAACGAGCCACCAAACAGAGAGCACACGGGCAGATGTCTCGCGCCGTACGAAGGAGCAGCAGCACAGCCTACCTCTTGGCTCGTGTCGACAAGACTGTGTACAATACGACCGTGGGAGCCCTCTCCTTCACAGAGCAGCCAACCACTACATGAGGACAGGCTCACTGAAAAATAAACAGTGCTACCAAGGTGCAGCAACTCACACCGAGAACGTGTGGGTGAGGGGACAAGGAAGGAAGAAGGGGCTTAAAGAAAAAGAAAAAGAGAGGGGAAAAATGCAGAGAATGGGAGGAGTGTGGGGGGAACAACAATAGCCATGAGGTGAAGCACAAAAATGGACAATAAAAAAAGAAGAAAAAAAAACCGAAGGAAGCCTGGCAGAAGGATTAGGATACAGAATTTACTACAAGAACCATTAAAGAAGAAAAAGAAGTATGTTGGGAAAGGAGAACCTGAAAGAAGGAGAACAAAAAGAAAAAGGAAAACAAAAAACAGCATAATAATTGAGGCAGAGAAAGAAAAAGGCAACAAGACACTAGCTACCAGCAGTGCAGAAGGAAGAAAGAAGGAACTGCAAGGGAGAGAGCCTACGTCGGGTCGCGTCGCGCAAGAGTGCACACACAATTGCAGATGGAGGGGGAAGGGTGCCATGTGCTGCGGCCCCTTGGGCTGCAAGGTGATCGAGAAGCGTGTCGAAACGCAAGAGTGATCCCAGCTCCTCCACGCACGCCATGCACACGTAAACGCGTTCCTCTGATCCCTTCATGCAGAAGAGACGGAACCTCTTTCAAGACGCAATGAGAGTTCCGCCTGGCTCCCATCCAGACCCCACACCATGTACTCGCTTCTCTTGAGCAAACTCATTTTACCCAACTCTTGCATCTCTAGTTCTTTTTTTTCTGTGGTTTCTGTAATTCTTTTTTCTTTTACCCTATTCTTTGAGCACCTTTGGAGCTTCTGGATATAGCAGCTCCTGCTTCTATAGGAACAAGCTGGTGGCCCAACACGGAACTTTGTTTGTGCAGCGAATCGAAAAGCATTAAAATATAATGCAAGCAAGCTATGTGACCTTTCATCTAAGGTTGCCTTTGTGTGTACCCGGGCATTCTAAAAACACACCACCTTTTCAGCAGCCTACTTTTAAAACAGGGGGGAACTCTAGTAATGTCTGCTAGTAGCAGCTGTTGATCAGGCATGTACAACATTAATATTTTGAAGCATTGTTCTGAAAACATTGTAGCAGCTAAGGAGGAGAAAGCAGAGCAGCATAAGTAGCACAATCAGCGAGTGGAACAACTTGCCATCAGAGATTCTTGAAAGCATCGATCTCAACTCGTTTCTCCGTGCGTTACCTGCTCCATATGTATCATAGCTACACCATCATTTATTTACAGTGCGCTTTATTTTAGTACCTATGTCGATCAGATTGATTGCTTGAAGTTCAATGTCTCGCTTCTGTACTTTTGTAGTGTTGCTGATTTTATTTCGACTACAGCTGATATTTGGTGCCACTTCTTTTCACTTTTTGACTCAGTGTGCGCTTCTTCTTCTCTTTTCTCTCTTTTTTTTGATGGCTTTTTTGTACTTTTTTCTATGTCACGGTCACAGGATTGTGGACCATATTTCATGTTTTTTTTTTCTAGCATTGTATCGGCTATCTTTGTATCTTTGTATCTTGTATCGGCTATCTTTTAGCATTGTATCGGCTATCTTACAACATTGTATCACCCACCCCTGCACAAAGTCTGGCACTCAGACTGGCAGTTTTTTTTCTAAATAAATAAAAATAAAAAATAAATTTGATTTGTGGGGTTTAACGCCCCAAAACCACCTCTAATTATGAGAGACGCCGTAGTGGAGGTCTCCGGAAATTTTTACCACCTGGAGTTCTTTAATGTGCACTGACATCGCACAGTACATGGGCTTTAACATTTTGCTACCATCGAAATGCAGCCGCCGCGGCTGGGATTCAATCCCGCGACCCTCGGATCAGCAGCCGAGTACCTTAGCCACTAGACCACCGTGGCGGGGCATAAGTAATAATTTCATGGACTAAGTATAACAAAAATATAAAGCTTCAATTTTTTTATTCTTTTTGAACCCACAATCACGATCAGACCATAAATACTGGGGAAAATATAATGTAGGTCCGGCCTCACCTTGTTCCATGCAGTACTTTAAAGAATGATGTACACTTGAGAGTGCACACATGACATTAGGAATTAAAACTTGGACAACACTAGAAGCATGCTTTCCTTAGCACATGCCTCCAATTGGCATCCATTACATACTGTTAAGTTGCTTAGAGTCAGTTATGCAGACTTGTTTGTTTCAATATAGATCAACAAATTCTGATTTGGTGTGGTGCACAATGACAAAGCATTGTGTTTCCTGCATCATTTTCTACTAACTTATTTTCTATGTGGAATATCATAAATATCTAGATAAGAAACAAAGTCTAAACTACATATTGTCATTTAAGTCCTGAAAAAATTTTGGAATGCTAAGCGCTGGCACTTCCAATTCTTCAAATTCTTCTGAACGACCATTATGGCTTTCTCCTTGAACAGATTTGTGATGTTCCAGGAATGAACAGATAGCTGCACATTATGCACCGTGAAGAGTACAAGCTTGGAACTACGCTTTTATACATTATATTTTCTTACACTGCCTTTTATCAGCTATCCCCCACCCCCTCGAGATGTTATAGTCACTGCTTGGATTTTTAAATATATGTTAGAAAATCTATATATGGAAAAAATATGCGTGCAAGAGGCACATTCCTACCAGATAGGCATCTCATGTGGAAAAATGCAACATTTTCTATCTCTAGATTTTCTCTCTCTAGAAATGAAATGCCAACCATAGTTCACTCAAGGAGTGGGCATTCAAGACAATCAACGGACGCCTGAGTTACATGCTTTCTCAAGTTAGTATCGCAACAGAACTGTAATAACAGAAATTAGAGTTGATCATGGGGTTGTTTCTTTGTTACACACAAGCTAATGAATCCAAAAGACAATGAGCATGGTTGTCAGTAGTTTCCACTGCATTTTTATTCATATTTTGCAGGTTTTTTTTTTTCTTTTCTTCTTTTTGTGTGGAAGCAAGATGCACGAGCACGATTTTTCGTGCATGCTCTAATACAAATTATGTTACGTCTTTTTTACCAGCATTTTCAGTAAATGCAACCGTAGCTAGACTGACCGATTACTCCTTTTGAGGTCCTTGAGGATAGCTTTGACAAAACAGAAACATCACCTATTAGCAGGGGTAAATAAACATTACTTTGATGTTACAATTGTATACATAAACATGAATTTGATGTCACAGTTCCTGTAGCATATTCATGGACCCGGGACATTTTCATGCACTAAGAGCTTACAAATACTACCAGTTCAATTTCATGAAAAGAAAAAAGAAAGGACCAGGCCACACAATATGAACAGCTCTGAAACTTCCACAGGCAATGTAGATATGCAGTTCCTTAATGAAGTAGAAATATAAACACTTAATTAACAATAATGTGCATGTGGCAAACTGTATAACTTTTAAAAATATTTCTATATAAACAGCCATGCTTGACAGCGGTTGCCTCGTGGGGTGTGTACCATGCCCCCAAGTGAGCATGCTTACCCATCACTGAAGCCGAGAACTGCCCAACGTCTTGCCCGTGGGTGTCGACAACAAATGCAGCAGGCCGGTTGACGGCTACTCGTTCGATGCCCTCCCCTACAACCTTTATTTTGGACAAATCCACCACTTGGCACTCAAACGGGCTGCCTGCAAGTCACACATGAGAAAAAACTGGTGATCAGCTAGTAAAAGTTTACTGTGAAAGGGCTACATTACAATAAGTCTTTGATATGTCAGGCTCTCTTTGTCAAAAGTTGAGGAGTTGTGTTCAAATCTTGATAATATCATAGATAAAGTGAGCTTCAGTGAGACCTATAATATGCACTCTTACAGCCTATTATGTGTTTAAAGGGGGGATGTGGGTCTGAAGGGTCAGCTTTCAAACCGCTGCACCACCTTAATGAAAATTCCATAAATTCCAGGGGTGGTTTACTCTCTCGCCATCAGAATATATTCTAAATTTCAGCACCCCAGCATGAACAGAAAATGACTTATAGCAGTCACACTGTACCAATCAGGTGTGCCAGCTTAGGAAAAGTATCATTGCAAAAGTAATGAAGGTATACTAATTGTTTTCATTAGATAGCTTCTAGATGCTTTATAGCGCAGGATAAGGCTAGTCATGCATTCTTTATGCCATTCTCTACAAAGATGCTATAGCTCAAGAGATGAAGTTCATCTTTCTTGTTGTCACTATATGTCAGAAATATGATAATTATTGGTTTTTAAATGTATTTAGAGACTTAAAAAGTACCTTATCTTGTTTCCGACAAAATTTATGTATAGAAGCTACCTTGCAAAGAGGTTTTGGTTAAGTGGTTCGGAAATGACAGTTTTCCTAACGATGGTGTTCTCTCAAAAAGCGTAAATTGAAAAAAAACGAGCTCGAAGGTTTCACAACATGCTGTTTCACTTTACAGCTAAACAAAGTTATTCAAAGTTCTACGTTGTGTAGGTTGGGCCCTCTTCCTTAATAAGGCACTGTTCTATGCTGATTGCTTCGGACATTATTCTGTTTTCTTCCCCTTTTGAGCTCAAAGAAAGAGAATGTGGACTTCTTCCGGTGACACCACCTACCACCTGCTGATGGCAATGGTCTCTCAGAGGGAAACAAAGGATAGAAGGCCAACCAGTGTCGAATACAACCAAAGCCAGAATTACTCCAAATGATGCAAAAACAGCATTAGATCGTCATGTGATATGCTTCTACCAGCCTCTGTTTTCGTATGCTGACCACTCAGCTTAACTGCAGCCAAAAATACACCTTTCTTTTTTACTTTCCTGCCAGTGGACTAGTGTACTGCACATAAGGCCTGCACATAAAACCACAAAAATCAAGCTTTATAATGTAGGCATTCACGTCAGGCTCAGTTACCTTCCCGCGGTGCGGCTCAGTCTTAAAAAGACTGTTCAGAGATGCTTGCGTCAGTGAATTCAACCCGACCACTTGTGAAACAACATTTTAATGTTTTTTGCAGTTCAGATAATTGGTGAAAAAGATCTCCAATATACCAGCAATCCAAAACGACTAAATCTTAAAACAAAATTTTTTTTTCTAAAACAAGTTCACTTCAATTGGCATTGCTAGTAATACCAATTTAGGTTCATTAAAAAGGCAAAAAGTAAGTGTCCAGGAGAGAAAGACACAGGAAGGCTTACCTGGCACATGGTCTCCATTGAAGCGGACATCGATTACATGTGGTCGATCATCAGTTGGTGTGAATGTAATGGCATACTGGGTAGGTGACTGAGCCTGAGGAGTTGTGGGGACTCGGCCATTGTTCACCATGACCTCAAGATTTCCAGGACCCGCATGAGCTGTTTCCACTGAAACATGGACATACCACAAAAGAGTGTGAACCAAAAACTCTGAACGAATAAAGATCGAAAGCTGTGTGTATAAGAAACAGCAAGTCATGAATCTTTAAAGCTGTATTATGTAGGAAACAGCAAATTTCCCTCATTGCTCATCCCACTCTTAACATACACGCAGCAGCTGCGGTAATAAATCTGTTTCACAGCTAATAAATACAGTCATATCTTGATAATTTGAACTCGAAGGGATCTGAAAATTTGTTTGACTAAAAAGAATTTTGAATTAAAGCTAATAAACAGAGTTTACCTACCAAGGAAAGTGACAGGTTTCCCTACAAATCCTCTGGGCACCTCGCGAACTTTGATCTGGTGAGCATCGAACACTTTGCACACAAATGGGCTGCCTGTGATAGGAGTTCCTTGGTGGGACACATGAATCTTGTGCTCTCCTGCAGTAAAAGACACTTGATGTAGCATCAAAATTTACAGACAGTTGAGCTCACGTTTCTTGAGCTATTAGTATTTCAAATGATCGTTGAAAACAACACATTTTACTTTAATGCATACGAAAAGTGTTAATGCAGGCAAGCTATTCTGACAGTCAAACTACTAGCTTGAATGAGTTTCCAGCTGTGCCGTGCCACACACACAAATAGCTCCTCTCCCCCTTATTTTTTAAACATCTTTTATAACCAAAGACACCAAAACTAGTGCTGTACTTGGGGCATTTTTGGCATGAATGATGCGCTCTTGGCACTCCCAGCTCCTCCCTTCTGGGTTTTCCCTTTTAAATGTCATCCTACTGCAGCAGAATCATACTCACAGGTGGCATAACTGGTAAATTGGTAAAACCTTGTTCACTAATATAGAATACGCTCCAAGATGAAGTGAAAATGCAGAACAGCTGGGGGGGGGGGTAAAAACACATACCAGCCTTGGTGGGTGAAAATTCAACCCTGAGATTCCTGTCTCCAGCATCCTTGAGCGAACAAGGCAGTGGAGAGCTGTCAGGACCTGCACACATCAACAATGGTCAAAAAATTTTCGTATCATGGGTGTCAGCCACATAAAAACTCTTTCAGGTTCATTTAGATTCACAGTAGCTGCCAAGCAGCTGTAGCATGTGTAACAAAGAGCCTTCTTCCCGAAGTGTAGTAGTTACGAAACCTTCCAGGTTACAACCATTTATTTTCAGACGGTGAAGAAGACTGTGTGAATGGAAGACACAATATGATGTATTATCCCTGGGCCTAATCCATACAAGCAAACAAGCCTATAAGACCATTTTTTCCAACACAAGCAGTCGAACTGAATTTTCATTCTTAACATATGCCAGTGCAAGGAAATAGGAAAGTTCAGAATGGGTGAAGCTTGACTTATGTCAGCAAGGCAAAAAGCAGCAAAAGTTCCAAGCAATTCAAGCAGCACAACTCACCTTCAACTTTAACAGTCATATCCTGCTCTTTTCCTGCAGCATTCTGGACGACAAAGCCAACAACTTTGTTCACCGAAGCAGCAGCCAATGTGGAGACGTCCATAGCTGTAATCTTTCCACCATCGTGAACTTTCACCTTGAAAGGACTTCCTACAGATGATAGGTGTAAAAGCTGTCTATAACACAAACTTTATATTGTGAACATAGTTAATGATGCAAACATAAGCAAAATTTTGTGGCAAAAGGAAGGTAAAGCTCGTACAAAGAGGATATGATCAGATTATAACCTTCATAAAGTGTCTTAATAATTTAAATTTAAGATTTATATGTTGCATTATTTTTATTGTGAAAATAACAAGAACTGTCTTGACATGTTTTGCTTTCTTTTGCTATCTTTTTATAACTGCTTCACACATCAGAGTGCCTACAGTAGCACAGTCCTAAAACATCACACACTTGGCAATAAGTGACAAAAACCGTTTTAAGAAATTGATCTATTGTATGAGTGTACAGAAACACTTGATAACAAGTACACAGGAGACCAAATGAATAGTGAATAAAAATTTTGATCTGCAATATGCTGCCATGAAAATAAAGAAAAAACAAACAAGTAAATGGAGGCATTCAAAAGCATAGTAAAGCCACACAGAAGAAACTGTCAGCACCTGGCACAGGTTCCTTGTTGAAGCTGATGCTGATGACGTGGTCTGACCCATCACCAGGCACAAAGGAAACAGCAAACTTGGCCCCTCCCATGGGGTGTACCACAGTAGGGACATCACGGTTGCGAGAGGTCACCGAGATGGCAAGGTTGCCTTCGCCAGCGCATCCCACATCAACTGCAAAAAAGAGGTTGCAAGAAAGAGCAATGATGTACAAGAAGCTCAGCTAGGCAGTATTTGTTGTTTCTAGGCTATGGTAGTACTAACTTGGTGTTATGCCAGTTGACGCATGCTCTGTATCAACAGAACACTGTCTTTCTTTTGAGGACATTTGGCATATAAGGGCATTTTTCAAAATAGATGCACTCTCACCTTGCTTAACAATACAGTTGAATCCCTTTATAAGAGACACTAATATAAAAGACAATTGGGTATAAGAGGTGACGTTTAGTCACATGTTTGGCTGCCCTGTCTCCCCATTAGTTGGACCTCTTTTGTAAAAGACATGGTACAGAGGCAATTACTTTTGAAGGACACAATATCACTAAATTTTGGTCTATAGTCTTTCTTGTAGCAGATATTTTAACTCTAAATGCAGCACTGTTGGCTGCTAACTGCAGTTAATTCAATGAGGAAGATAGCGAAATGATAACCAGGTAATGCAACAAGGTTGCGGTGGAAGAAACATGAATTTTGTTTTGAGTTGCACAGTCCACCAACAAATCTCCTAACAAGAAGACAGATGGTATATAATAAACCCTTTTCATCATCATGTAGCCTTCCCTTGAGGCCAGTTTGGTTGTAGTGTGCCCCCATCGATGGAAGGGTAGATAAGAAATGAAAACATGGCACCCTGCTTATAAGAGATCACTCATATGAGGGACAGAAGGTTGTCTCTTATGAGGCATGTCTCTTACTAAGGGGTTCAGCTGCATACTAATAAACACCTTCCGGATAATATTTCTTCAAGCCATACAAGCTTACTTATGTGCCACCTACACAATTTTTACCTCATTTTTTTATGAGGGCAACTTTCGAGAATCCTGTGGGCTACTTTGTTTGCTGTGTTCGTCAATACAGCTAGGTCCTCATTGACTGAAAGAGGGCATAATGTAATACTGAATAAAGTAAATCTTCATTGTCCACTGAAACAAGGAAATGCTATGTTCTAGTTGCTCTGCAAAAACATGGCCAGCTTTTCTGAATTCTTGGTCGGGAAAGGATCACTGACGTCAACCATTTAATACTTTTTAGTAGAGCCGTGTGAACAGCAAAATTTTGAGCGCAAAGCGAATTCGAATAGCGATGGTCGAGTGAGAATCAAACTGAATATTTTTGAATAACTTCCTTATATTTTTTAACAATGCCACATCAAATCGCAGAGAATTGTACTGCTAAACATGGGGCAAAATAATTGCACACCGCAGTACAGGAGTGTTAACTTCTGTACTGCGGTACAGAAGTGTAAATTTCTGTACCGCTGTGTGCAAGTGGGCTTCGCTGCAGTACATGAATGTTAACTTCGTCGCGGTACACAAGCGGATTTCTCTGCAGTACACGAGTGTTAGCTTTCCCACAAAATACGAGTGCTCACTTCGCAGTAGTACATGGGTGTCAGGTTCGCCGCAGTACACGGGTGTCAGCTTTACCACAGCAAATGAGTGTTAGCTTTGCCACAGCAAATGAGTGTTAGCTTTGCCACAGTACATGAACGTTGGCTTCGCCGCAGTACGCCAGCGTTATGCGGCGAAGCGCACTACATGAGGGAATGCGCCACTTGTCACAAGACAGCACATTTTGCCCCTTAGTTACCAACTTTGAATAGTTCGAATTTAAGTGCGAATCGAATCGAATAGCAAACGCTTTTGTTGCCACATTTCCTTTTCAGTTACATTGGACCTGAAAAAACGTGCAATTCCTTTTTTTTTTTTTTTTTTTGCTGCAAAGAATACACCTATGCGCTTTGTTTTTTGCTATCCCTTTATGCCAATCAGTCAAGCACATAGCATTTATACATAGATTTCGCAGGTAATATTTTGTTCTTGTTATAGAATGCTTTACAGGGATCAAATTTTTCAGGAAAGCTTGTTCCCTTTCCACATGGTCATGTTTTTGGCACTAAGTCTATTATTGATACAGATCACTGTTTTCAGAATGGAAGGCATGGCAAACACCAATGTCTTTCTATGCTATTGTAATTGCAAACGCAGTGGCCTCGCCCATAAGCAAAAGAGCACGGTCGTTGAGACACTCACCTGTAAACTGGACCGGCTTTCCCAGTGTGCCTTGTGATACAGCACTCACGTCTACTTTATGGGCATTATAGGCTTTCACCGTTGCAGGTGTCCCTGCAAGCAACTTCCCAGCATGCTCCACTTGCACCATGTACGGGCCTGCAAGCCAGCACAGAAGTGATGATACCACTTGCAATACATTCTGAACTGATGCCTTTTGTCCTCTTCCATTCATCCACCACAAAGTGGGTAGTTAGTGAAGTATACATAGTATGAAATTTTAGCTTCACCACAAGGACAAAGCCATATATAAACAATGGCTGTCATTGTCCTTTTGTCGTTTTCCTTGCTGTGTTGAACAAAACATGGCATGCATAGTGCAGAAATTTGCTCAGTGATGTGCACTACAAGGCTAAAGAAGTGCTCCCCGTTTCCTCTGAAGCAAGTATTTTTTCGTTGTCTGAGCTGTCAGCTATACCGTCTTATCCCTATCACCTTTCTTGGATGACTATTGCTGACTATGACGAATTGTAATATAAAGAAAGGACAAAAGTACGGTCAAGCCATCACTCCATGCACACATTAATCTTTGTTTTGCTTGTGCACGGATGCCAAAAGCAGTAAAGCAGATGCCAAAAAGCTGTTGTCTCCAACCTTATGACACTTACCAACTTCATCAGGGACAAACTCGACATTCAGACCTCCTCTTGAACTGCGGCTTACTTTAGCAGGAATTTTTTTGTCGTGAGGAGCTACAGAAAAATAATACAAAGACAGAAATTTCCATGTAGTATTCATTTAACTCTTCCCATTTAAACAGTGTCCTACTAAAAAAGATAGCAAGAACACCAGTATAAAAGTGAAGACACATTTGAAAATCTTTTTTATTGACTTATAGACTGAATGTATTTTTATTGCCAGGAAGATGCTTCAGTGCAGGGCAGAGTAGTGCTGCATGCTTAAAAAGCATTGGACACAGCTCCTTTTCTTTTTTTCTCTAATATTGATTATAAGGAGATCATTTCATTTAATGATTACATTTCCCTGGCAGATATTTTCTGCTGGTAACAAACATTACTAGGCAAACACATTTGCTACCTCTATCCTTTAATATCCTAATTAAGGTTACGTTTATGACTCTCGAATATTACTGCCCAGGAAGAATTACTACAATGTGACCCTTCCCACAAAGTCTCTTTCTTCTTCATAAAGAAAGATTTTCAGTATAAAATTTGCTGTACAACTATGGGTGTCACAGTGACACTCGCACGATATACGTATGTGTGCCAAGCTCATTTTATTGAGCTACTGGTGTGACTGCTCTTACATGAAAGTACAATTAAGTCTTGCAATCACAACCATATTTGTGAATGAAGTGACAATAAGAGTGACAACTTACAGACAATGGTCACCCGTAGCTGGTCTTCATCAGACACCCCTGACACATGAAACCTGCTGGGGTGATTAACAGGTACTAGCTCCAGAGAACTCAGGTCCACCGAGCATTGGTTCACATCAGACACTTGAAGCACCACTGGACAACCTGCATAAAAAGAAGAATGCAACACTGAATAAATGCCATTCAAAACTACCTCTGTCAGCCCAGTGTCCTGACCAATGTCCTAACGCGTTAACAACACACACAGTAAGACCAGGCAAGGAAGCATTTATTATACAGCACAGCGAAAATGAATGTGCAGCACATCTGCGCATGTGTATTTTCATAAACTAGTACCATTTAATGTGCAGTTGCCCAATGATTTCATGCTTCTTTAATGAGCTGCATATGTTGCACCCTACAGTATGAGTATGTTAGATTTTGCTATGTAAAATATTGCATGAGACTTAATCATGTTCTATGTGCAAATGACCGTTCCCATCTTTATTGTTTAGAAAATCCATTAACTATATCATACTGTGTGCCATCTCAGAAGCTTGTACATGCTTCGTAGCCAAACATTTTTCTTACGCTTTTCTTTTCACATGACATAAGCACACGTCTTGTACAATTAACATGGGAGATGAAACTGTAACTAGACTGCATAACTAGACTGCATGCTTTTCACCAATGTCACGATGTGGCAGCAGCCTATGCCTTACTTGTAATGCTGAGACAGAACTCTACCATAGTGGCAAGTAAAAGATGGCACAGTAATAACACTTAATACACAAACAATTTCCATCATAGCTAATGTTGCTTACAACTGAGCCAAACCCAGACAACCTCAAGTGGGAGACCACAGGTCAGTTTCAGAAAAGAAATTACGCACCTGGCACATTCTCTCCATTAAACATGATGCTGACCACGTGAGGTACAGGCCGCAGAGGTTTGAAACTGACCAGGCATCGGCCACTGTTAAGGACCTGCACTTGGTTGGGCACCTCGCCGTTGTTTACAGATATTTCCAGCTGCCCTTCACCAGCTCTTGAGGCATCCACTGCGAAATGTTTTAATTAATTTTATCTGTTACTGATGTAATGGCCCCCTAAAGAAATCTTCAGAAAGAACACTCAAAGGACCTTGATGTCAACTTCTTTGTGTTGTTATTGCTCGTTCAATGCAAAGGTTTTTTAGTTGCTTCACTGTTACACAAGGTACAGCCCTGTAAAAGCATTACATGCAGTTGCTTAGGCATTTATAAATCAATTTCACATGTGGCACACATGAGCCAAACTAATGGACACTGTGAGATGTTTGTTTTATGCCAACTCAAGATGCATCCACCTAACCTTTAAACTATTGGTGGTCACTGCAGCTATTTAGCAGACCGTAATATGAATCAACTACCAAAGGTGGTGTTGCTATTGTTAGTCATGCTTAGCTGCAAGACTACCATATCAATTTTTTATTTTTATCTCCTGTTTGTACCCCTAAAGCATGTTTCATTGTCACATTTTGTGGCCTATTATCTTGTAAATTGCTGCACCTCTTCAGAATGTGACTTCACAATCTTTATTTGTCTGTTCTTGCTTTTAAAGGGGTCATAAAATACTTTCTGAAAATTTTGTGTGATGTGTGTATTCTTAATCCTGGCCCTCCGAAATATAATACATATCTTTTCGTTAAATTGTGTAGGTTGACCTAGAGCAATAAGAGCATGGTTTCGATTTCCCAGTGCATGTTCGCCTCAACTTTGCAGTTGACGTCATCTTAGTTGCCACCATGGCCTCCGAGGTTGGCATGGCCTCGATGGTCAAGGGAAAACATGGAAACACAGTCAGACCCTATGTGGTGCCACTGTGCTCCAATCTTTCTTCCACACCATGGCACCATGTGGGGTCCGACTGCTTTCCTATTTTATAGCTTTCATATAAACATATCACAGAGCAAACAAAAGTTAACAATATGTTTACATTCAGTTGACATCACTGAATAGTGCCTATGCTGGCCTGTGGTTCTGCACTGTCACTTCGGGAGCACAAGAAATCTAGGATTTTGAATGGGTGTTATTAAATCTGCACTGAATATTGAACTGAAATATTTCGGAATCAGCATGTTGAATGCTTACTGAAGCAGTGAAAATTAGATCCAGGCAGATCCACATTACTTTCACGGCCCCTTTAACTCTGCCCTCCTATTGTGCAAATACTCCTTATACTCGCTGTCTTCAGATACCGCACGTCCTTACACAATGTCACGCTGGACCTTACGTGTGACAAAAAATGGACTGGACAAAAACGATGCCACATTGTAAGCATTAACTGCATCACTTCGAAGCAAAAACAAATGGCACAGTGCTTCCATGCTAACACCATCACATTTTATGCTTGCAGGCTCTTTACAAAAGACAGATGAGCCAAAAAGGTAAATAAAATGGTGTATTTAAATACTTTAGCTTGCGTCAAAGTCACCCATTAAAACAACTGCGCCGTTCAAGTTTGTGTACATCAATGCAGCCAAATGTGTGTATATGTGAAGTAAACTAACTGAAAACAAAATTTATGAATTGAGTGCATTTCATCTGAATTTAATATAGCAACAAAATTACCTCTAAAGGGCTTTGTGAATACTGAAAAAGTAATTTTTTTTTTACCTATCCCCTCAGAGCATTAGCAATAAGGAAACTTCTTGATGTTTCCTCTGAAAATGTCAGCCCTTAACAACACCTTCCATGAATAAATACTTGCGAATTAACATGAAAGTTAAAACTTAATTTGAGAATGACGGTTGTATACACCGAGCAGAGCCACTTGCCTTGAAACTGAGATGTTTGGCCTACAACACAAGACTGTGGGACATCGCTAAGGGTGATGCACGAAGCATCATAAGCCTTAGACACAAAAGGACTGCCTGGAACCTTCTGACCCGCAGCTGTAACTTCAATTTGGTAGGTACCTGCAATCAACACAGAAAAAAGGTGGCAGTTGTTTCGTGCGGAGTATGCATGAAGCAGTGACAGGTAGTGTGCCACTAATGCCGATGAAACCCATAGTATTTCATACAATATTCTCAGTATTGTTTGCAATGCAAAGAAAGGAAACAATATAGGAGAAGTTCTGACATCACTTTTCTGAAGCTGCACTTGGAAATGGCACTTGTAGATGTGGTCATAAGCGACAAAAACAGAAGCATATGTGATATTGCCAAGAGATAACTACTAGAAATGAGCAAGAACTACAATATTATTGTTTATCATAGTCATCATCATTTACTTATTTATTTTTGACTCACCAGCTTCCAGTGCAGTGAACTCGACGACATGACAGTCTGGACGCTCCACAATGACTGGTTGTATCCTTGACTTCCCAGGTCCTTATGACAGAAAAGTGGATATATTATAGTGGACATCATTCCATGCAAGGTGAAAACTGTTTCACGGCTTTTTACAATAAGTGCATGTGAGAACGTATGCACTTATCCTATACTAGGACAGCACACATGTCTGTGCCATCCTAGCTAAACTGAACTGAAAGAGTGGAATGTGTGCACAATGTGTGCCACACAGAGGATGAGTAACGAATGTACATCAATTAATACCACACCATAAAAAAAAAAAAAAATCTGGAAGGGTTGCAAGAAATTAGGCGAGTAGGAGGAATTCAACAATTCAAAAGTATGGGTGCTTCCAGTTGGTGCATGGCATCAGCCACTGGAGAGTGCTGAATGTAAAGGGGCCTTGGTTTGCTCTGTGCTAGACTCTATTTTGTTAGTAATAACTATATATATATATATATATATATATATATATATATATATATATATATATATATATATATATATATATAATATATATATATATATATAATGATGACAAAGCAAGTATAGTGGCAGCCTAAAGGCACACCTTTGATGTTGACTTTTATGTCATCTTTGCTGCAGCCTGGAGCATGCACTTCAAAGCTGGCTGTCTTGCCACAGCTAAATGTCTGCAAGGTCTGGCCCCTAGCTGACACTGGGCCACGTTTAGGGACGTCTCGAACCTCACACTTCCATGGTGAACCTGCAAACACAAAGAGATGCAATCATAACTGATGCATAAAAGAGAGAACATGAATGCATCAAACCTGGTTCAAAGAAAAGTGCATGTCTAGTGAAACAAATTAAGTTAGGCACCACGTAAAGGCATTAAATCCAAATGCATGCTCCACACCAGTGGTTCTCAGCTATGTGCATCCTGAGGAGCGTTTGTGGAGGACTGGTCGAAGTAATGGCAGACCCCTTATAAAGAAATAGGAGGGACAGGGAGGATATAAATTAACACAATATGGGGCGTGAAACATGAGGTGATGAATACAAACCAAGGCAATCTTATGTTGATTGCTGCCACAGTTCCAGGAGCCGGTCCTATAAATGTTAAGGGGGGACATGGTACGTGAAGCTATTTTCTTTATTTTTTAACCAAATTCAATTTAAAAGCACAGGTACATGTATTTTCTTGTGCTGATTTCAAAAATGCAGTTATTTTTTCTGTCACTCAATTAGTTATCGAAATAATTAGATGTTAATTACTAATAATTGGTAAGACAATAGATAAAAATCAACTGGGCAGAAGGTTAAATTTAGGGCATGAATGCAAAGCAGAATACATAAGGAATGAACTGCTGCAAGCAGTTTTCAAATCCAACAACAAATAACAATTTAGGTGCTCATCAAAGGTTAGATGTTTATGCCACGGCTGCTAATGAACTTGAACAAAAGCAGATAAAGAATTATAGAAAGAGAAAAAGAACAATCTGCTTGCAGCAGTTCAAGCTATATGCATTCAGCATCACATATAAAAAAAAATTACAGCTGTATCTCTTCTAGACTTTGAGAAATTGCCGCACTAAACAAGCAGAGTGAGTGAAAGCATGTTCTGAGAAAAAGCAAGAAAACAAATAAAGCTAATTTTGAACCAAATGTAATACAGAGTATTGAAATATACTTGCAGGTGATTTGTGGCTATTGGGGATATAACCTCGATGCCTACTACTGCAACACATGTAGCTCAGCAGCAATTTGGCAAGAAAAAAGCCCATTTTTCTTGCTTTTCGATAGCCAAAATATAGCTTGCCTTGGGGATATAAACTGCTATTGTGGCTGAAATATCAGTCCGAGATATGAGAAATTTGGTCAGCATCTGCAGCACTGCCTGTATGTTGCAAAAATACCACTTTCCAAAAATCGATTTTTTTTCATGAAATTTTGTCTCTAAGAGCAGCAAGCCTAAATTTATAAGCTGACCTAAAAAGCACTTTCTTTCTTTCTATTTCAAGACTGAGTTTCACAGACCCCCCTCCCCCCCCCCTTCCCACCTCCCCTTTAAACAAAAAGGAAATTTGCAGAGATCCTGGCGTCTAGAGGCCTAAGTTTGAGAACCACTACTTTTCACAAAGCACCCTGAGAAAGAAACTAAAGAATGCTCTTTAAATGGTGTGGTCTTACTACATATTAAAACCATTTACATAACACATAGCTAGCAAAGTGAAAAACACGACACAGATGCTTTTCTCCAACAATGTCCAAAAAAAAGAAAGAAACTTATTTCACCTGGAACTTTCTCGCCATTGAATTTCATCTCAACTGTGTGCACAGTGGCTGTGCGAGGAACGAATGAGGCAAGGAAACGATGGCCACCAAGGGGTTTGACGTGGCTTGTGACATGGTCGCCATTCACCATGATCTCTAGGTTGCCCGAGCCTGCTTCAGCACCGTCAACTGTCAACAGAAGTCATTACGTTGATGCATATGAACACTTCTTCTTTACTATACAATGAGTATGGCAAATAAGGGCGCACGCAAATACAGAACCTTCATGTTATTATTGAGCATAAATACAGTAGAACTAATCTAACGTGTTTTATGGAGCTCTGGGATTACAATGTAGTCACTGTGAAAAAAGCAGAGTATGCAAAACAAGCCTG
The DNA here is from genome assembly GCA_013339685.2 of Hyalomma asiaticum. Taxonomy (NCBI): domain Eukaryota; kingdom Metazoa; phylum Arthropoda; class Arachnida; order Ixodida; family Ixodidae; genus Hyalomma; species Hyalomma asiaticum. The sequence goes on along the minus strand of CM023482.1, from coordinate 110,139,538 downwards.
ATCAACCATACATAGAGTTAGGTTCACGTGGATTAGGCTTCGGACACACAATATTACCACCAGGAAAACATGCTACTACAGAACATTTAAGTGCTAACATCCTAAACACAGTAGCCTAGCTTCAAACATCAAACTGCCACACTTAAATTCTCAAGAACAAAATTACAATTCATATGATCATGGCAATTACAATTATGGAATAAAATAACTGTATAAAATTTAAGGTCTAAAATAAAGCTTCCACAAAGGGTATGTAGCGAAAAAGTGAGCTACATGGAAGAGACAAAAATCTACAATGCATAAAATATGTGAAGCTTTCAGGGTATATCTAGTGCCTTTGCGTAGCTGCGGATGTTGTAAGGATAGTGTATTGTTCTAGAGCTGACAAAAAAAAAAAAGATACACTGTCATTACTGATAATTGTCTCATTATCATTTCTTCTGACCAACAACACTGTCTGATGAAACAAAAATACTCTTCCACTTTACATATTTGCAATAATGTTGGTCCTGCTATACAGCATTGCAAGTGTGCAATAATGCACTAGTGGATAATAGTGTCACATTATAATCATTGAAAGGAAAGTGGCGGATAACAGGTGAAACTGTTAAACAAGCCTGCTATAGTATATATGTATTAAGAACACTCACTCAGTGCACAGCCAGCCCAGACAAACAAATACAATTGCATAAAAATAGCCCGGAAAGCTCGCAGAATGTCAAGTAACACAATGACATCATCTCTCAAATTATCAAACAGGGTGTAAATTTATTGTCACATGGGCAAGTTGAGACTGTCTCATGACAGGCTAAATAACACACACACACACAGACAAGACCAATCACACAGACATGACCATGGACAAGGTGAATCAATTGTGAGTTTGCACTCGTGATATCTACTACTCTGTTGTCCATGCACATGTTGTGCAGCCTGTCATGAAAGGTGTTGAGTGAGTAATAAAAGTCAATAGACAAGATTGCTTACAATCTTATTCAACCCTGTACCCACCAGGAAACACTGCAAGTTCACTTACTCTCAAACTCAACAGGATGTCCGACCACTCCATTGGGAACATCTCCCACTTTTATCTTGGTGGCGTCAAAGGCATGGCTGCGGAAGGGGCTGCCTGGCAGTGGCCGTCCCTGAAGCTTCACCTCAATGACGTGCTCACCAACTTCTGATGTGATAAACTCAACGTCTATCTCTCCAGGATGTGGCACATCCATGTGCACGGGGAACTCTCGTCCAGTGGGTGCTAATTGGATAAAGCAGGGTGGAAGCATCCAGTCAGTTCTGGGGCTTTGCATGCAAAAACCATGTATTACAATTATGAGGCATGCTGGGGTGGGGTGGGTTCTTTAAGTGCGCCTGAATCTAAGTAAGGTGTTCTTGCGTTTTCACCCTATCGAAAAATGTAGCTGCCATGGCCAGGAATTGAACTTGCGTGCTTGACCTTCGAGTGAAATTATTGTGCACACAAGCTCTGTTCTTGCAACATTTCGCAAGGAATTCTTCCAACAAGCACAAAATCATGAGAATATATGTAATTGCTAAAGCTACCTGCAGTACACATAAAATACCGTCAATGCACATCAGTACAGTTCATTCAATAGGCAACTTCTGGCATCACATAGCTGTTAAAAAAGAGAGAGAGAGAGAGAGAAAACACATGAGCACGTTACTTGAAAGACATGCATAACATTTCATAACAAAGGTATGAATTCTTTTTCAATGTTCATAGTTCCATTGTTCTTTTACCAGCAGACAACACATAACGGGCAACCATATTTAAAGTTTCCACAGAAGCCAGAAGCTGTCAGATCACCCGCTATCTATAAAAAGGTGGTTTATGTCTCACAAAGACTAACAACCGGCCATGGAAATCAAGGTCACCCTGGCAAAAAGCTCATGGATGCTGTAGAAATGTGTGCACAGCGTACGTGAGATGATGATTAGATCTTTCAAATGAACTACGTATACTTATCTGAGTGCTTACCGGTAATTGTCACCTGGAAATCATCCCGGTCAAAGTCAGGAGCACTGATACGGAATGTTGCAGGCTGCTTGACGGGTACAAGTTTGAGTGCCTCGCCCGATATCTTCACTTGGGCAATGTCACCACCTCCTCTGGGAGCAACGGGAGGAGGTCCTGCCTGCCTTGTCCCTTGTGCTGCCTTAGCTTCACTGCTAGTCTCGCTTGTCCAAATTCTCTGGTGCTCGACATGGTGATGTGTCTCTTGGCGGCTGTCTAAGCGGTGCTCTTCTTTTGTAATCTGCATGCATGGTGGTCACAGGTCACCAGACATGGTGAAGTAAAAGGATGTGGAGACAAAACAGTTAGTGCTCTTGAAAGCACCTCCACTAGGTATACAGATGACATCTATTAATTAGTCATCAATGAGCTCAATGTATGTTTGAATTCATGTTCAGAGTTGCATAGTCCCAAAGAACACCTCTATGCTCCTCCTAATTTGCGCATTGAATTATTCAGAATGATTCTTCAAGTGCCAATGGGGTTAAATTATATGAAGGCTGGCAGCATCACTAAACTGCTACAGTGCCTAAACTGACACCCAAAGGGGAATCGGTGTGTTGGCAAGTTCATATATGAAAAATGTTGAGCACTCATATGGTACTTATTAAATTGCGACACCAATATGAAGCTGGATGATGCTAATAAAAGAAAAAAAAAAAACCAGCGGCACAACACGTACAAACTATCAAAAACCTTTGCTATAATATAGCATGTTGTATACTGTTTCACATTCCTTGCAGTTTAACTTGGACATGCTGCAATGTGACATAAGGCTGGACAGATTTATACCCATGTTCATAATAGGTAATTGTGCTACTGCATTTAATGCAACCTCTTTCAAAATTCTCACCCATAGTCTAAAAGGTTCCTGAGATGACTCGCATTTTCTTATCTAGGTTGAATGCACATCTTGCATTTTAAAAGAACTCATGATTTGTTACAGTAATTACAAACATTCAAATGGCAAATGGCAGCTCTGAAAGCAATCAGTCATGCTTAGTTGCACATCATGAAGCTCCTTCAATACCTGTCGCTGGGCCACAACTGGAGGTGTCATCTGCCTCATCTCTGGGCTCTTGCGCCGTTCCAGGGTTGAGGAATTTCTTGAGCTTGAAAACTGCTCTTCCCTGTTACCGTTCCGCTCCTCTGACAGTGCTCGGCTCTGGTTTCGAACAGATGGTGATGGGACGGCTGGTGCAGGCTTTCTTGGCGTAGGAGGCGGTGGCGCCTTGCTCGTATGTCGTGATGAGGGCCTCTCAGGTGTGGCACCTCGTGGTGGCGTCGAAACCGTTCTGCTTGCCGAGCTTTCCAGCATTTGTCCTCGTTGCATGAGTGACACTAGTCTCTTGTCGTGTGGTTGTTGTTGTCTCGACACGGGATTGCAGGAACTCGAGAGCATTGCGTGACACGCGACCATCAGGATCTGTTTTTGTTGGGGACGTGACTCGAGATGATGCCAGGGAAGAAGGGAAGAAAGATGACGCAGAGCTGGACACGCGATCTCCACTCGGTGTTAGCGTGCGAGTGAAGAAGGCATCACTGAGTGAACTTGGAGATTCTGGTTCTTCAGCAGTGGAGACTATTGTGAACGGTGAGCCTGCAGAAGCAGAGCATTAAATGAGTCACGCCATAACCTACAGACACTACAGAAACTAAGCCAAACAGAAACTAATCTTCATGCCAATATTCATTTATTTTCACTAAGCAATGGCGATGATCCTAGCTTCTTGTACCATAGTACTTGCAACTAATAAGTGAGAAAATCCAATGTAATGTGCATCAAGAAGCTTACCATGTACGTCAACGTTGTTGAATGTGGCAAAAATCTTGTAGTGGCCTTCTCTTGAAGGTAAGAATGAGACTACATAGATCCCATCGCCCCTCTCATCTATGCTGACTGGAACGTTGTGGCCATCAATTTGTACCTCCAGCTGAACCTTGCCCCAACCAGCCCGACTTGCATCGCACTCAAAAACCACTTCTTTACCCATCTGCACGGCACTGGGGCCATTGATCTGCGAACAGCATGAAAACAGCATCTTCTATAGAGAACAGTAAATAGAATATTTCTTCCAATAGTGGAGCCTGCATGAAATAAGTATTTATGTCTGAAAAACAGAATACAAAATAAAACAGAGGCCCAGAGATGTGTTTGAAGAAAGGCAATGCAGTGTATTATTTCTTTCCTTTAGCTGAATACTTGAAAATAGCTTGAAATTTTTAAAAATTATGGCAAACCATGACAACTTGTATTATAAAACCTGTGTTGCTCAGTACGAAATATATGGCTACAAAGGCAAGCCATTCATCATCCTGAAACAGCCTACCATCAGCAATGCTTATTCTAATCAATATTACTACAAACCAAAAGCGAGGCATCAAGCAAATGTTCACAGAATTATACATACATCTAGGCATAAATTATCACTGATTCAGCTTTAACTAGTAGAAAGAGCTTTTTGCCTGCAATGGAGCCAGTGCATATGCGATGCACATGTTCAATGAATGATACTGGTGTCCAAAATACTCACCGTAACTTGTGTTGGGTCATAGACATAACATGTAAAAGGGCTGCCTTGAATGTGCTCACCAGAATAAGTAACATCAATTTTCCATTCACCTGGAAGGCAGGTAGGTAAGAAAAGATGAGCATGTGAGGCACTTTAGAAGTACATGAAAAATTTTTTTTTAAATTGCTGAGGGTGCACCATGCAAAATGCTACTAAATGTACATATCTGAAAAACAGAAATGGGGCGTGCTATGAACATGGCATGAGATTTCAAAATGAGGCATAAATGTAGCACAAATGGATCGAAACAAAGAAACTGTGCAACTATATCTCAATTTCTTTCATTTTAATCAATTCAGATGACACATAACTGAGCATGTGCAGGCTCAATTTTGGCAACACTAGGCCCAATATTTTGTATCAGTGATAGTGCATAAAACTTTATAATTAGTGCACTTGAAGTGGTTTGGATTGAAATTATGTTTACGGTTTTCAGTTAAGTACTATACTAATCCTTTTGCGGCATTCAGTAAGAATGAGCCAAGTAACCCATCACAGCCACTGGCCTGCTGGCGATACCTCAGTACTGTCCCGTCTTCTTTTAGATGGTGTAGCGAACACTCAAGAATTCATCAAAAGACAGATATTGCTTTTGGCTACTTGTGCCCATTTGCAGGTGCTTTCCCACACCTAATGTCTACAATACACTTACCATTTCTTGTCAAAGCCTGGCAGTATATGTTGTCAATTTCACACTGGTATAACGTCGGAGCCAAATGCGCATGTTAAAAATAAGGTCCTGAACAGTCTTTCGGTTACGAACAGTTATTTCATTACGATCCTGTTGTGGAAGTCAACATGAATTTTCTGCATGCCACTGAAACTCGAACTAGTACAGGGATTTTGGTATACATATATATCTAAATTTCTCTCAAAGTCTGTACACAAGTATTTTAAGCTTCACCAATATTCAACAACACATTGTAACAATGTCTAGCACAACGAGTGCTCTTAGATGCCTCAGGAAAAATTAATGCAAGCAGAAAAAAAAAAGAAGTGAACCACCACAACGCCATTCTAACTCACCAATTTCATTTGGCATAAATGTCGATGTGAAGACACCATCTGTTTCCTTGACAGTGCACTCCATGGTCTTGCCACTAGGTGCTACAGCCTCTACATGGATGTTGCCTGTCCCAGCCCCGTTGGAGCTTATCTATTTAGTGAGGAAAACCACGAAAACGAGCCATGAAGGGCTGAGCAGATTACACTCCCAGATTATGCACACAGCATGGTAATGTGTTTTTTAGCAGGCACTCAAGTTTGCTAAGAAATGTAATGTCCATGCCTGCAGTCTAATATTGCAGCTAAAATGCCTTCTCCCAGAATTTTGTAGAACACCAAGACTATTTTACACAATCTGTGCCTTTAGATCAAAGGCCATGCAAAACAAGGTTTCTGCAGAGGAAGGCTGAAGCAAGTACTGCCCCTACTGTGGTCTAGCTTTTCAGGTATACGCAAACAGTGCACTCAACAAAGATGAAGAGAGGACCAACTGAGCATAGCGCTGGTAGTCGAGTCTGCTCTTCATCTTTGCTGCTTGTGCTGTTTCTGCAAATATGAAGTACCAATACTCCCTATGCTTTGTTCTTTTGTAGTTAAGTTAATGAAATATCTAACAAAATTCATCATCTATGATTCGAAGATGAAGATAAAATAATATAAATTTTGTTGCCACTCACAGGGCTCCTGCCTTTGAGGGACTCTAGAAGTATGGTGCAACTAGCATCCTCAGTCCGTTGATAACCATACTGCACATATAATTTTGTAAGTCCCCAAACCTAGCTGCAATTCAAGGCCTTACCCCAGATATTGTTTAAATCAACATCAGCACGGCATTACAGAGAACAATCTTATGCGCAGAATAACTGCGTTCTTAAGACGTTCTAGTAAAGGGTTGTTGAGCGATGGCCGAGATCGACGTTAGGAGACAAAAATTTAATCTAGATAATAATAAGCATGATTCAGTTAGACAGTGGAAGAGACTTGTTAAAATAATATTCACCTACATGTTAAACACAACTGATACAGGTATTAAAAAGGTGCATAATCAAATTTAAAATATGTAAAGCAGCACAATAAACTTACCAATACTTCAACCAGAGATCCAAGAGCACAGGGGTCGATGCCAGAGAAGAGAATCCGTGAGATATCTGGATGAACACGGACATGCATGGGGCAGCCAGTGACCAATTCTCCTTCACAGTACACACTTAGCTGTTGATTGGCCAAAGAAAAAAACAGAGGTAGGAAAAAAGAGACACATATTAGATAAGAACCATACCATACTTCCTCAAGCTAATCATGAGGCATATTACAGACAAAACCAGTTATAACAAACACCATAATTTTTCATGGTCTGTCCTATAAACATCCAAAATCACAATAATTTCAAACATTTTTAATTAATTTCAGTAGCTGGTTCATCATATGTGGAACTGTGAAATCAGGTGAAACATGCTAATGATGGTAACGCCACACCACTTACTTGCAGGAGACAGTGAATTCTACTTGCGGAGTGCACCCAGCAATATCAACAAAAATTGCATTCTCGAAAGTTGAAATGGTGTCAAAATACTCAACTCCACTTCCTTGGATATCAGCACAACAGTGGTGCAGCACAGTGGTTGCAGAAAGTTGTCATCAAAACTTGTGCAAGGGCAACCATCTTGCCACAGCGGCCCCTCGTCCTTTATGTCATCATACACTGCCATCAACAAAAATCACTACTACCTCGTCAACAACTGCTACTATCTCATCACTGACCATGACAATATCTTCAAAGCAGACTTTTTAAAATGCAGTATCAGGAACATGGGCAAGCTCCTTCCAAAGAGCAGAAAACTCGCCATCATCCTCAGCTGCATTCACAGTGTCGGCACCCAAGCGACACAGCCAAGAATGGCGAAAGCATTTGCAGGTCGAGCCACATGTTGCATATTGCCAGGAACAGTCGAACATCTGGATTGCACCTAGTAAACTGATATCCAGTTATTTATCATGTAGTCCAGGTATTCAACAACATCCACTTAACTGCTTAACTTTGGTATCCTAACCTGAATGCACAAATTATACCAGGACCAGTGGTTGAAACACTGCAAACACACTCAGCAACAGGAAATGGAGTTCAGTGTTTCTGAACAAGATGTGAGGAAGTTAAGCCAAACATTTGTACAGCAACAAGTAAACCTCGCATCCACTCAACAGGGCTCATTAGGAAAGTTATGCAGCTGCACTTCTAAAATGCTCTGGTCATATAGGCTTTGCAATTTGAGTAGTACGCGACTGGGAGTGAAGTGCAACTCCGAAGGCACGTGGGCAGCTTGAATTTCCGAATGACAAGTGGGTGCAGCTTTGACGAGGCATCCAAACCCACCATAAAGAGAACTTTCACACATGCTTTGTGCAGTTTGCTGCCGCGGTGCTTCACAAATTTAAGTGCCACACTTCAAGCCGGCAGCATTTACCAGAACAAAGCAGTCTTGTTGATGTTAAATATGTTACATGGCTCGTATTCTTGCTTCATCTCTTGCCCTATGCTTGTTAGAATTGTCTGGCCCTAATACAAGCCTTTCTCTAGCAATCACCTTTTCAGTGATTATGACGCACAAAACCTTAAAGGCTATCTCTAGTGATTTTTTGGTATGTCAAGGTGACGTCGATGCTATGTTCCTGAGCTGTTCCTTTCACACTCCTTATAGCGGAAGTGCTCAGCAAACGTGAAAATAATTTTTAAATAGCAAAGGAAAAAGCAAAACCGAAACTGAAATTCAATCCAGCTGTGACGTCAAATCAGTGTGTGAGTGGCTTTTGTGAGAAAAAATAGAAGAGAAAAGTGCTGCACCATAACTGCCTCTATAGTTCAACCTGCCTTTTGCATGCTGCGACAGCGTATGTGCCTTTCCCCTGGCAATAATGTCACAAACGTTGGTGGCTCGTGCAGCTCTCGAAGGCCATGATATGGCACCAGTGCGCTTCTGTCTCTTTTCCAATTATGATGTCAATACACATTGTGGCCAATAAATGTAGGAAGCCATGGGCGGTTTGAGGGAATCAGTAAAAATTGAACTGCAAGCAATCTGTGCATCTCTCAAGCCTGTAATCTTGCGCAAATGACAGAAGCGTGCCAAGGAACGTACCAAGTGAATTTTATTGAGATCTATCAACCTCAAAAATAGTCGGAGTTGGCCTTTAAACCTCCGCAGCCACCCACTGCCCTCCACAATTCATATGACATCAGAAAATGCAGGCAAAAGCAAAATCTTTCACCTTCTCCTGCAACATGAAGTGGCTGATGGGAAAGTTCCACGCATCAATATTCACGAACAACTTGTAGGGGGATTGCTTGGCATCACAGGCCAGTTTCTAGATGCAATGGGCATATTGTTTTTTAGGATCACATTTAGCGTGCTTCTTAACATCCCGAAGTGTGCTGCGATGTCTCATCGTTTTTTTGCTCCCACACTTTAGGTGGTGCACAATCTCCACTCTGACTCAATGCACGGTAATTCAGTAATGGTCATAACTGGGAGAGCACAAGCACACCACAACAGCATGCAGAATGCACAATGCTAGACAATTCAAAAGGAAAAAAAAAAGTATGGGGCATTAAAAAATAAGAAAAGAAAGAATAGCATGGCTGTGATGCACCAGCCAGTGCCACATCACCCTCTTTCTCAAGTGAGCTATCACATGTTCTGACCAGTCTCTCCTTGTCTCACCTCAATATGGTAGGTGGTGAGCTGTTGCCAAATAGGATTTCTACAGCAGCAGTGCAAAGGTGCTAAAAGCTGCTTGGTTGGTTTGGCAGCTTGATCTCTGCTCTCTCCTAAAACTCCCTCTCTTTTTGTGTGCTCTCAGAAATATTTTACTTTTCTTTCTCAACCTCCATTGCGGCTCTGGAAGCCTGGCTTTGCTGACACGTTGGCAAACGTGGTTGCTCATTGATCGCATGAATTAAGTTCGATATATGCAATGTATAGCTGGTAATAGAAAGCATTTTTAAGATGACTAATGCTAACGTAGTTTGTTAGATAAAAAGCATAGCTCACTCTACTGGGCCTGATTGCAAATCCAATGCACCTGAATGGTCAAGAGGGAACTTGCACAAAGATGCCCAGAATTGAATTGCTCTAAGGTCCCTATATTTCTGACGCTACTTTACAAAACAAGCTTCTGGTTGCTTCTACATGCTACATGAAAAATAAGTTTGATATTGTTGCCCCGTTCTAAAGCACAATAAATCAACCATCATTAGCCCATGTGTTGAATTCAACCCATGAATTCAACCCATGAGTTCAACCCAATTCAACCCATGAATTCAACCCATTCAACCCATGTGTTGAATGACACCTTCGTTCGATCATTTTCATCTGCGAAAACCAGTGAGATGCTCAACTTCCCACGATTCAACTATCTTCCCATGGATTCGATTGTTTTTGATTCCGTAGGAATTGCAAAGATAATTGACAAACTAAAACTAAGTTCCACTAGTGTACAGATCAGATCGACATGAAATTCCTCAAAAACACGAAAGAGTGCTGTTCAATTATTCTAGAGTGTCTTTTTTCGCAATCCTATGACTCCGGTTCTTTACCTGAAGATTGGAAAACAGGTAAAATTGTCCCAATTTTCAAATCCGGTAAAAAGAGTGATCCCTCAAACTTTCGTCCTATCTCACTTACGTCAGTTCCATGTAAAATTTTTGAGCACATCATCTTCACGCATCTTGTCAACTATCTAGAGGATAACAGTTTCTTCTCGACCTCGCAACATTGTTTCCGGAAATCTTTCTCGTGTGAGACTCAACTAATCACATTCACAAAGAACCTACATGTATATGTTGACTCTGGCTTTATTGTAGATCGTATTTTTTTAGACTTCGCGAAAGCTTTCGATAAAGTTAATCACTCCTTACTGTTACATAAACTAAGTGCTTTTCATATTGATCCTCAAGTGCTCACTTGGATTTGTGAATTCCTTTCCTGCCGTGTACAGTACATCACAGCCAACGGCTTTGACTCTCCATTAGCAACAGTCGGTTACGGCGTACCTCAAGGGTCAGTACTTGGTCCGCTGTTATTCTTGATCTACATTAACGACCTACCTACTATCATTTCATCCTAAGCTTGTTTGTTTGCAGATGACTGTGTCATTTACCGAAAAATAACCAGCGATTCAGACGTGACATCACTACAAAATGATTTAGATACCGTATCACAGTGGTGCCGCACGTGGCATATGGAACTGAACATCGCTAAATGCAAAAGCATGCGCGTAACCAGACGCAATGTCACCTCTCCGTCCTATTCCCTTAACAATTCACCCCTGCAAACCACAGCTTCTTATCGCTACCTTGGCGTTCACATATCTAATAACGTGTCATGGAAACACTACGTCCATTACATACTAGCTAAAGCAAACCAAACTTTAGGTTACTTGAAAAGAAAGTTCTATCTTGCCCCACTGTCGCTAAAACTATTGCTTTATACCACCTACGTTCGCCCTCAACTAGAATACGCCTCATCTGTCTGGGACCCACACAGCTCTACATTAATACAAAGCATTGAGGCAGTACAAAATCGCTCTGTTCACTTTATTTCATCTAACTACGATCGCAATGCCAGTGTCACAAACATGAAAGCTGCTCTTAATCTACCCTTCCCTAGCAATGCGTAGAAAACAATCACGCATTTGTCTTTTTCATAAAACATACTACCATAACCCTGCTCTTCGTTCCTTGTTCATACACCCAGCTCCATCTCGCTCACACCGACTTGATCATCATCATAAGGTTGACATACCCTATTTTTCAACTACTGCAGGCTCGCAATAATTTGTTCCCAGGACATCAGGTGATTGGAATGACTTACCAGCCTTCATAACTGATATAACTGACACAACTGCATTTAAAAATGTCTTATCCAGCGTACTGTAGCACTACATGTTTATCTCTTCAGCTTATTGTACTTTACTAGATTTTTGAGATTATTTTGTATAATGCTTCCAGTTTTACTTTTTTGCTGTTATTGTTCATGCTCTTGTTTACTATGCACACCCCCACCCCTCTGTAATGTATTTATACCCTGAGGGTACTATAAATAAGTAAATAAATAAATAAATGCTTGTGAATTTCCAAGAGTGACATAGTAGAATATTACTTGCATGGACATCTCCGAAGCAAAATGCAACCTTGCTTTACAGGAAGCACACGTCCAAGTTGGAAGCTCGTAGAAAGACAGTACATAAAAAGAATGTAATGCTTACCGCATGCATTCCTATTTCAGCAGGAACAAAGGTGCCTGAACCCCCATTCTGGTTCAGTTGAAGCTTGCACTCGACTGGAGTGAGTGATGGACCTCGGACTTCAGCTCGAACTTGCCTCAGGTCCACTTTGCCTTCCCTTATATGCACTTTGAAGTGAGCCTGTAAGAGCAGACATCATGTTAGTTCATTGCCTCCTGCAGATGAGATGCTCAGCACATTGACGCATTTCACAAACCCACTGCTGTGGTCACCCGCAAAGGGGTCACCAGTTATTATGTCAGAGGGCAAAGAACATGAAATTATTTTACTTAAGATTAGAAACCTTAAAGGGGGCACTGACAGGAATTTTCATCTCATCTTTTTTTCTTGCGATATGTAGTTGGGGACCTCTTAGTCATAACACGGCACATCAACTGCCCCAGTGCATGACAAATAATTATTTATGGCCTGTTTTACCAACTAGTTTCAGTTTCTTTTTGGAGAGCTCCAAAAACGATAAGCCACCAGATGCACGTGGCACTACCTAGCGATCGCAATAGGGTAAACAAATTTGACCCCATGAGCACAGAGAACTGTGATGCACTTCCACATGACCTGAAACATGTGCTCGTTTTCTATTGCCTGTTGCACATCCTACACATTGTTGTTGTTGCTGTAATCATCATCGTCGGCTGGCAAATATTTTCTTGAGGCTTGGTATCACTAAAGCAGGCAAGGCACACAGGCAATGGTGGCTATGACGTCATCATTGCTAACTGCACTGTCAGGAGCTCGGCTGCCATGGTGACATCACGGAAGTCTGGGGGTCCCCTTCGGGTCACCGTTGGTGTTGTCAATGTTGCGAGGTGCAGTGCATAGCACTCAATTACACACATGAACTTCAATATTTGTTTAAATTGCCTTCTGAGCTGCATTTTCTGTTGAGATTCAGTAGATAACATGTGCACATCCATGAAAATTGATCATACAGGCTATCTCAGCAGCAAAATTTTGATGTCAGTGTGCCCCTTTAAAGCAATAGAATAATTACTGCGAATCCTCAGAGTATCCCAAGTTATCAAAGGGTAGCGACATAGTTGATGACCAGAGCGAGTGCTGAAATCTCACAATGTACTGCTCCCATTAGAACACTTCTTGAGTTATGCCTCAACGAAGCATAAACTGGGTCATAGAGAAATTGCTATAGTAAATATTCTAAGGCACTTTTTCTCAAACTAGTACATCTCCCCGATGTTATGATAAACAAAGTATCTTTATTTAAGGCAAAAATGTGAAAAACGAGAACACATTGCCAGAGGCTGAAAGGAAGTAATATAAGAAAGGCAAAAGAAGCACACACACTTAGAAAACATTTTTAGCATTTCTTGAGCACTACACATAAAGATAGAATTTTCCTTTTTTTTTCTGTTTTCATCAGATAAAAATTATGCCAGAGAAGAAGTAATTATAGGATGCCATATGGCTGTGAAGAAATTTTTAAAATCCCACTTTTCCTTCAACGTGAACAGAATACCAATTCACGCAACAGAATTTATTTTGCATAAAAAGCACCTGAAAGCTGATTATCGAATTATTGAACTTCAGCTTCATGTGCAATGCAGTTCTTCCTCTGCCAAGATGTAGATAACATACTGTTACCGCCAGTCATTGTACCAGAGAGTTTAAAAAACTGGGGGTGGCTTAAATGGCATACTTATAGATTCTGCCTCCAGTTCTGGCATACGAGATCACTATGCTTGATTTAAGTCGTTCAAACACACAGATTGAGAGGAGCATGTCTTACGAAACCACGACACAACTCCTGACCTTGTGGTCTCAACAGATGTACACTGATATATGCCCTCTCCTATTAAAGCTATCAGAAACTTTTCAGTCATGTTGTCTTGTTAAGCTCTTAATTTGGACAATAATTTGATATATATGCTGTTATTTTTTAATGTAAGTAAATGTGTCACACAAAAAAAGTGCAATTGCGTAAATGTCAGTTACAAGAGTCAAGTTCTGTGATCGTTTAAAATTTTTAATTCTGAGGTTTTATGTGACACTGTCATGATATGTGCACCCTGGCAGTGGACTTCAGATCAACTGAGGCCATGTAGTTTTTTACTTCGTACTTTAGTCTAGGTGTACAGGTGCTTTTGCATCTTGTCCCCATCAAGCTACTATCATCCCACACGAGAATGAACTCCAGATTTTAAGCACAGACTGGCAATTCTACAACCAGAGGTTACAGTGGTGAGTGATCTTTTTAAACAGTGCTCTTGGTGTAAGTAATTTACCACAGCAAGAAAAAAGCTGTTCTACATTTCCTTAAGTTCATTTGTGAGTGAAGATTAATGTTTGTCAGACATGGCAACATATATGCATAATTGTGTGGATGACCCAATGGTCTAATAAGCTTTCAAGTCTCAGCCTGATGTCTAAACCCTCAGCGTTTCTACACATGATGAGTTGGCGATATGGTAATCATCATCACCATCATCACCAGCCTGTTCTATGTTCACTGTCGGATGAAGTCTGCTTCCAGAGATCCTTAATTTACCTTAAACTGCATGAGTTAATTCAATTCACACCATCAAAATTCTTAATTTCATCCCCCCATCTGACTTTTTTGTCCGCTTTGACTACATTTTCCTGAAGTACACAACATGTTGACAAGCATCTTGTGTTCCTAGTTCTTGTCCGAGTTTTGTACCAGTCTGTTCCACTTCAGCAATGCCCGACAGCAGACGCTACTTAAGTTGCATTTTCCATCCCTTGGTAACCACTCTGTTGCGCTGTACACCTGTATCTTTTCTATTCGTTAGGTGACCTGCTCAGGTCTCCTCTTATTTATTTACAGTGGAACCCCGCTCATACGTTTTTCAGCGGACAGGCGAAAAAAACGTAATAGCCGGGAAAACGCAATAGTGAGGAAAGCTCCGAAAATGAATGAGAAACAGGGCCGCCTTGACATCAAACAATTTATTTCAGCAAGGTGAGCCATCTAGGTCGCCGACCGATAATTCGGACAGCCGCGCGGTACCGCCAGTGCCCCCATAGACTTAATGTGTTAAAACGGCCGATACTTCGGACGGTTTCTGGCTCTAAATTCGATAATTCGAACTCCGTTCGCGGCTGTCGAGCGCAGTGAATGGGCCGCCATTATAGCCTCCGGTGCTCCGGTAAAGTATGGCCTCAGAGATTCGCAATCAAAACTGTGATCAATTAGGCTTAGTTCCAGCGTGACGCGCCAATTTTGGAGGCAAGTCGCCCGTCACTGCGATCACCGCTTTCCTGTTCCGGCACCCCGCGCGTGGTTTGTGATTGCGAGTACGGCTGGTCGGCTGGTCGCGTCGGGTCCGCGATCGCTCGATAGCGCTTTCACGTTCCGTCTTCAGTGCTTGCTTACCGTATTTACCCGCGTAATTTGCACCCTCGCATAATTTGCGCACCCCTGATATTTAGCGAACATTACAAAAAGAAAAAAAAATCCTCGCATATTTTGTGCTCGCCATCCGGCCCGAACCAGCTCGCCAGCGCGCGCACGGACAGACTGGACAGCCCCGCGGCTGCGCCCCTCGCTGCGCAGGCGAGCGCAGTCATACGCAAAAGGGGCTGCGAGTGCGATGTCCCCTTCTTCCGATTCTTTTCCCCGGAATCCCCTGGAACCCAAAGTACGGTCGCTAGAATAAAAGCATGCGAGTGGGGACGACGAAAACGGCTGAAGTAAAGATCAAACGCGCCCGCCGGCCCATCTCCGTCGCTCGGAGGAGATAACATTACCCCTATCGGATCGCCTGCCGTCGAAGCGGGGAGGAAACGCCCCGCCCGTCTTTAACGAGCATGAAAAGACGCAAAAGCCGGGGGGAGGGGAGAGTATAGCTCGGCTGCCGAGATAGCGCTGGCGCTCGCGTTATCTCGGCAGCCATCAGCGGGCGGCGATTCCTGCAAGCGTGACCAAGACTGTCAAAAGTCAAATCAAAATAGCGGTGCCCGGGCGGGTACGGCGTGCCAGGTTGCGACGCATCATGCGGGAACAGGCCTACAGTTGCGACGTAACAGCGGAGTTCGCAATACATAGGACCCGATGAAAAACAACGTAACAGCCGGGAAAACGCACCAGTGAGGAACGTAACAGCGGGGTTCCACTGTATTTATTTGTTTGTTTGTTTTCCTTAGTAGTAGTGAGGACACCAGCTACTGCTGCTTATTCCCTGACCCACTCTGCTCTCTTTCTATCTCTTCAGTTAAGACTGTCATTTTTCTTTCCATGGTCCTTAATACCTTATCCTACTTACTTAATATCTTATCGTAACTCCTTATTCTTACATAAACAGCTACCACTGCAATACCATCAAGCACCCCATAACAATGCCAGTCTACATGGTGCTGCAAAATGATACTGCATCAAGGAATAATAAAAAAAGGGAAAAAGAAAAGAAAGAAAAAAAAGAAACACTTAATTTGGTTTGCAGATTAGTTATTAGACAGATGCAAGAATGGAAACTCTTGGAATGTGCACAGTACTGACCGGTTTGTTGACATGAACATTATTTAGGTCCGTGCCTGTGACAGTGAGCTTATCCCGTGGCCTCCTTTTCGGTGGGATGCCTTGGAACCTAGCTACATATGCCATGACACCGAGTGGCTGTACTTCAGGGTCTGCCAGCTCCTTGGCTGTCAGTAGAGGATCCACGCCTAGGTACTTGCCGCCATTGATACCTGCATGCAAAAAATGTGTTCAATCAATCTGGACAGATGAGACCAAAGTCATTGGCAGTGGAAAAATGTCCCAGTGTAGTACATAAAGTCCAGTTGGTTATTAGTGCCATGACATCTTCAATGATTCAGAAAGCCCCTATAAATATAAACTTTGTTACGCTGACCATTCTGATAGGTTGAACTGTCCAGATAGTCCTTTCATTTTGTTTCCAGGTATGCACCCTCAAAACAACCCCTCCCCTTTTTTTAAACAAAATTTGGGCTACACTCTTGCACGAAAAAGGCACGTTCTAACAAGTGTCAACTTCTCATTTCCACATTATTATATCTATGGCACTAAGTTAACAGTAATATAAATAGACTACATGGCGATGAAACAGTGGGCTTTTGAAATGATAACGGGAAGACTTGAATGTCATATATAAAACTGATTTGATGTTATGATATGAATTTCTCGGCACTATAATATGTCTGCATATGAAGTGCACTATTGTAGAAAAAGTACAGACATAATAGGTCATTATGTGAGCAGGCAACACGAACTTACCTTTCTGCAAGTTTGACTCCCACTGTGATCGGTCCCTGCTAAGGTGCTCAAAGTCCTCTATGGAGGCGCCAAGTGAGTGCACAAGAGAGCACAAGGCCAGTCCATCATTCCAGTCACTCTGAAATAAAAGTTGTAAGAGAATAAAAAATTTCAGATGATACCACAACAAAAATTTGCAAGCAGAAGTTATAAAAATGATGTTAACATGTATACAATGGACAACTATATCCCAAAAAAGAAGAGTGATGTAGCACAGTGACATTTAATATGTGCTCTTAAACTTACATATATAAGCACATTGCTTGTCCTGGCTTGTGTAAGGCAGTAGATCCTTTTTAATTATAGAGCACCTGCTAAATGATAAAATGACTTGACATTTTCACCATAACATGTGCCCATCTGCCAAATGGGTAGATTTACTGTGCAGTGACCATAAAATATTCTGTTGTGAACAGAAAATCTTGGTTAGCCCGAGGAAATCATAGTGCTGAACAAAATATACTAGGAGGCATGAAGAAAGCTTAGTGCATGCTCTGTTTTATCAGTAGAAACATTTTCTGTGCACTAGCCACCATATTACATTAATACCAAGTTTTGGTGGCATCTCCACTTGACTGCTTTGGGCAAGGGCTACAGATCTAGACACTTATTACACGAAGTGCTGTATCAGTATGTCGGTGCTGTACCAAAATTAAGATGGTCTTGTACTTATTTTTGCCCTAAAATTTCATGGCCTTTTTTTTTTCACAACCTTTCTTTTTTTTTTCGGCTCTTAGTATAGCTTGCACTGGATGATACGGTTTATGTGTGTTCCTCAATCGATTAATGAGCACCAACCTAGACCAGTTCTTCGCTTTACTTAGCGATTCTCCCCTCCATGTGTCTGTGCTCTTGGGTATGACTTCTTTGCACATAAACACCAACATTTTTACAAATGTTCCACACATGAATACTGCACAAAGTGTGCGCATAATTGCTTGTATATCTGAAACTAAACCACGTTTGATGTAAAAATGAGCATATATATACATGTAGCTCTGCTTCTGTACTTGCTCACCACTTCAGTCCCATGCATTTCCAACGTCAAGTAAAGCCATCAAGGGGCTTTAAACCAGTTCACTCTACGTAACACACGCACAGTGCGGCGCGCCCCTGCATCCCGCGCTTTGGGAGACGACGCGAAGCACCGCCGGCACCGCCTCCAAGCCCCTGTGCGACTCCGCGCAGACGCGCACGCGAGCGCGCCTCTCCCGGTACAGCCGCCGATCGACGCGCGAGTGGCGCGCCCGTGCCTAGGCAACACCCCCTATGGCTACCTAGGCCTAGGTTGCCATAGAGGGTGTTGCCTAGGCACGGGCGCATCGAGGCAACCTAGGTCAACACCCCTACCAACACTCCCTAGTGGGGTTTTTCCCTATACCAACACCCCCTAGGGGGGTGTTGTTGCCTAGGTTGCCTCGATGTCCTCCTCCCCCGTCGCGCGGGGAGGAGGACATCAAGGCACCCCCATCTGTGCCGTGTTCGTACAGTACTGCTGGGCGCGTCACTGCTGCCTTCCGCGGCCACCAGCTGACCGTCTCGCGGACGACAACATGCCAGTGAGGATCGGGGACGCGAGGAACGGTTAAAACTGGGGTTTATTTAGTCACACGGGGCTTGCTTCCGCGAAACTCGACGCTCAAGAGGGTTCTCGAGGATTCTCCCGGTCTCGCGCTTTTTGATCCCCGTGTTCTTCCCCCATTGGCTTCTGGGCGATGAAGAAGGGAGAGGAAGAAAGCTGTCAAGACGAACGTCCTTGACCTGGGCCTGGCTGCATGGAGTCATCGAAGGTCCCGGGAGACGATGCCTGTGCCGATCACGCCACGTCGTCTTTTGTCTGGCGCTTTCCGTCAGCACAGCCGTAATGACACACGTGTGGAGAAATTCGAGCTGTCAAAAGTTTGTCGTCCGATGCTGAGAAAGTGGGCACTCGCCTGCCCTCCGTTCCCAGCCCGGAAAAGACGAGTTACCCGAACCACTTTCAGGTGTGCAGGACGGGGTCGTCTCTTCGGCCTAACGGCCAAACGTATAGTCTCCCGTGAAGAAAGGGCCACTAAATCCCTTTAGGCTCGGGAACTGGCGTCTTTATCCCTGCGCCCCTGCGGCGCCTCAGCTGAACGCAGATGATACCGAGCTGCGCTGACGCGGAGCTCAGGCATGACGAGCCGGTGACTTCCCTTTTCGGGATCGTTTTGCACGCCAAACGTAACAATACCCGACCCGCAGTTGTCTCTTCACTGCGCGCACGCGCCGCCGTATCTTACCAGTCACGTCGGGTATGTGTTTTACAGGTATACCAAAGCGAAAAACTATTTTTCTCGCATTTGTAACTCACCTTATCACATTACCAAGGGCACTAGCGCGTAGAAGAAGCTTGGTAATGCGCAAAATGAAAATGGAAGTGACGACGCCTGCTCGGAGCTTCCTGCACTAAAACGCGTGACGTCATGATCTTTGACGGCGTCCACAAAGGCGTACATAATTATTTACGGGTAAAATAGATATCCATAGCGTTCTAAGAAATCCAGAAATCTAACATAGCGTGTTTCAAACAATTTGAGTGAGCCACTCTGGGGGGAAAAAATGAATGGGGTTCACGACGTCATCTCCTCAATGCATTGGCGCAGCATTCAAAGAGAAAACTTTGATCCTGATTTTCTCTTCTAACATTGAACATAAAATGACGAAACTTGCGGCAGTAGAGTCCCCGAACCATATTTTACCACCCTAACCACTTTGGTGTTTCACTCTCTAGAGTCCCAGGTTTACAGAACCTCCCAAATTTTGGTCACGTACGATCACAGATTTACGTTGTGCCTAATTCACTCCTGCATTTGACTACTCCCCCTGCCCCTCTGAGTGAGAATCAAGCGATACGAGGAGAGACGTACGGTGAAGTTTGAGATGCGAAGGTGCGGCAGCCGCGCCTGTATCCACCGCAGCGTGGCCTTGTACCCGGGGCTGTCCTCGTTGATGAAGTAAGAGAGGTAGGTCATGCCGGACAGCTCGTCCAGGTTGGGGCTCGCCAGGTCCTCGGGCGTCAGGATGAGCGGAACGCCGAATTCCTCGCGTGCCTTCTCCATGGCCACACGGCAGTTCTCCTGGCTGCACGTATCCACGTGTAAAGCAAAGCAGCAAATAATTGCGGCGATCCCTTCTTCCTCAACCGCCGGAATTCCGACGTCGTCGGAATTTTATTTTTTATTTATTTCCAAATACTGTTGGCCGTCCGGGCCATAACAGGGTGGGTACACTGAATTTACAAGGAGGAAAATAAAGTACAATATAATGAAAACAAAACAGCAAAAAATACATATTTCAAACACAAATACGAAGCTGTAGGAGAAAACGAATACAACATACATACAGACATTTTTACAGTGTTATAATATGCAATATAAGTAACTACAGCATGAACTTTCTAATATCATGAGACTGTACATACAACACTAGCAATAGTCAATTTTATAACAGGTTTTTAATGCGCTCTTCAAAACTTCCAATGGTCGTTGAACTTAGTACAGTTACTGGCAAATCGTTCCACACTTTTATCGTTCGGGGAAAAAAAGAGTAAGCGTACACATCAAGATAGGATTTTGGAATCGTGTACAAAAATTGATTACTTGATCTGACATTGCTGGGTTGCCTCGGAATAAGATATGTTCTGGTTTCAATATTAAGATGGCCTTTTGATAACAAGAAAAGAAATTTAAATCTAGCAAGCTTCCGGCGTTGAGCCAGCGTTGGCAATTCAAGCAACCGAAGCATTTCGGAAACGGAGTCATCTCGAGAGTACCGAGATAAAATAAACCTTGCTGCTTTTCTTTGGATCTTTTCAAGATTATTTATCAACCCCGATTGGAACGGGTCCCACACCGCGCTGGCATATTCTAACGTTGGTCTCACGTAAGTTAAATATGCAAGCAGCTTGACGGATGGTGTTGCTAGCTTTAGCTTACAGCGAAGAAACCATAACTTTTTTCTAGCGGCTGCACAAGTCTGGTTTACGTGTGGTTTCTAACTTAAGTCTTTTGATATTGTTAAGCCTAAGCACGTATCCACGTGTAAAGCAAAGCAGCAAATAATTGCGGCGATCCCTTCTTCCTCAACCGGGGATTAATAAGGGATTAATAAAAAGGGATTAATAATTAATTAATTAACGGCATATATCATGACGCGGGAACTCATCTCAAGATAAGAGGGCTGTACGTGCGTCACTTACAAAAGCTGCATAATTCATGGTTATATATGTTATATAGTGTTGTTATAATGTAAAATGCACGGAATTAAAAAAAAATGCTGACTAGTCTTCGCTCAGTAGCTTTGGCCGGTCTCCTTCTTGTGAAAGATTCGCGCACCTTTAAGTGACTTTAAAGAAAAAATGTAATCGTTAAGTGTTTCAGGTGGTGCAGCGCTCGCCGGACGAGGAAGATGATTAAGGAGGCCAAGACAGGTGCACCAGCCGAAACATGAACCCATACCAACTTCCTCGCTCAATTTTCAATTCTAATCGTTAAACGACGACCGCTTACACAACGTAGAAAGTGCAAACCGCGGAGCGCGTAAAAATGGCCGCGTTGGGTTACTAAAGTGGCCCCCTTGGCGTTAGGGCATATACTGCTGTGATGTGGACTGAGGTACAGATATAGCTGAGGTGCGGTATGTCAAGCGCTATTTTCTCGTCAGTGATTAGTCCATCTCGGTGTAATGCAGCACGCTAACATATTGTGCGATAGAGAAAGCGTCAAAGGATAACATTATACATTCGATGCTATGTTTCGTGTCGCTGTTGTTGGGGTCTTGTATATGCAAAAAGGGATTAATAATTAATTAATTAATCGACTTATTTATTTATTTTAAACCACCATTCCAAGCTACTATTCGGGGGTGCTCCGTTGTAGACGTTGTAAAAGTTCGTCATGTTCTGGAATTCAAATGTGGCGACATGAGACGGTGGCCGAGAGCATCATACAGTTCCTTACTATTACGGTATGGAACTCTATGATTCCACATAACCGACGCGCCGTGAAAAACCACGCAGAGGACTCTGGCAGTACGCAAACGACGTGAGGAAGCATTCTCAGCTCTACGTTTCTTAAACCACTTCCGCTTCCGCTGTTGTACAGCCCTGTAATGCAGGTGAAAGCGAGACCACCGAAAGTGAACGCGTCTTGTCCGCGACGAAGAACAAGCTCTCTCTAGTGGTCGTACTATTTTCGCCCTCAGGCGCTTTTCCGCACCGCGCGACAAACCTTTTGTTTTACCGACAGGCCCTAAGCATCACAAAAGAACCGAGCCGCGAAGCGACCGCCGGGGATCAGCTTTAGGATCAGTGCAGCTCGAAGAATGGGCGGACTGTCCCGTTCGGCACTGAAGGCGTGCGACGCGACGCGCATAATTGTGCACGCTCCACTGCACGTTGTGTTGCGAAAGCTGCCTCGGTTAGTGCACGACGTACGCGTGTTGAACTAGGCTGGTTGGGTCACACGTCAACTTATTAATGTCAATACTCGGCAGGGAAAATTACGTCAGCTCCAGGGTGCGGCTGAACAATCGTGATCGCGAATTCAGTTATGTTATGCGCCTGTTTCAGGGGACCATGACACAATATGCGGCAGGTGTGCATGAGTACCGCTTATCCTCGGCGTCAAACAGGGCAACTTCCTTATCCGAGTCTCTGCAACGCTTTGAAAGTTACATAATCGAGTAGCCGATGGTGGTGGATCATACACTATAAGCGTGGTGCCCCGTATGGTCCAGCCGTTTTCATCAACACAACACAGCAGATCGATTGAAACGGCACGCGTAGCGTCGACTCCGATAACACGTCGAAGCTCGGACGGATACGAACAGTACAAAATAAATAATAACAAGAGGGGAATCGATCAAGGGCTCGTTTTCTTCATTAGACACAACATGTCTGTTGAATTCATTAGATGTTAACATACCTAACACACACGAAGATGAGGACTTACCTGGCCGATGTGCCCAGCGTCCTCCAGTGCGGGAATAGGCCAGGTTTGCAGTACTCCAACAGGGCACTGTTGCGAAAAGAGAGAACACGAGGAAATTAAGCGACGATGGGGATAACGAGAGCGCAGACAAAGTATGCATATGTGCTTGCAACCCCAGAAATTTCAGCACATCCTCTACCTTAACTACGCCCATAATGAGTCGCTCTCCACCTTTCTTCCCTTTCATACAACTTTCACCAACGCCACATTAAAGTAAAAGTGAAGATTAACTCGGGTTAAAGGGAATGCAGTAACTATTTCATTCCCTTTGTCGCTCATGGTAACTTGGAGGTGGAGTGCAAACTCTCTTTCAGTCGTGATCAAGTTTTGAAATTCGTATATGCAAGGTTCATTCCAGAATTATACTACGCGTCGACACCCCGTGGAACAGTTCAAAAGAAGATAAAGGGCCAGGAAAAATGGGGGGAGGGGGGGGGGATATCCCTTTCCTCTCCTAATTCGTGCGTCCGATGCTGATCTTGAAACGGCAGTTCAATCGCATGTGCCTTCGCAGAACAAGAGGTTTACACGATCGTCTGCATACAATTTCTCACAGTCGCAAATGCAAACAAAAGAAGACATGAAAGGCAACAAGACATTCAGAAACGCGACAGGTGCAGGTGCGACCGCCAAAAAATTACAGTGGTGTAAACTACACGTATGTGATGAAGCCGCTGCAACAATGTCAAATTGATTCTTGGCAAAAATAATAATAAATAAATAAACAGCTAAATGTAGTCACAGTGAATTAGGACAGCGTGATGTAGTCACAGTGTCCATATGAGCCATTAAGACATACAATTAAAGCAAAAGCATTGATCCCATGTGACGATCTCAAGAGCTCCACACTACCATCCAACGTTCTCCCGAGGAGCGCAAAATAGGAAGTCGCCGTGTAAGCTGATTGTCGTTCCTCATTTGCTGAGCACTGCAGCATACAGGGAGCCTATATCGCGACCGCACATGCATGGGGGCTCACGTAGGCTCCCTGAACTGAAAGTGTACACTACGCCACTGTATTGGTTCTCGCGAGTTAAACTTTTCTTTCTACATATAATTCGGAGAACTAACGTACTTAGCCCAAATAAATACCTTTGCTCTGATTATCGTCGCCTCTCCAAAATCGACACAAGATATTGTCAGCCAATATAAGCACGAGCCTAAGCGTTCACCAAACCGACGTTCATCTATCTTTTCGCACTCTTGAACAATTATAACACGACGATCGTTAGCTAGATCGCTCCTGCAACTACTTCGGTAATTGAGCACTTAGCAGTCCCAACGAGGTAAAAAAAAAAAGTGATAAAAGCAGGTGCCCGAGAGGTACCTTGACACCGACGGATAAACTAAAGCAGATTAAACGGGCGTGCGTGACCCGAGAGATGAAAACGCGACCTGACTAGACCTAACTAGATGGCTGAGAAACCCGCCCCCTTTGTTCGCGAGCAGACTAAAAGCTTACTGCACACGTCCTCTAACCAGTAGTTTAGATTATACTGTAGCTGACGGTAGCGTGCGTTGCATTATTATTCTTTCCTTCCTTTATTTTTCTCCCCTTCGTAAACTCAGGGGCGCTCACATCTACACCAGACATCAGCTGGAATAGCTATATAGCGGCAAGAACAGTCCGAATGTTTGTCGTTTCGAGAAGTACCACTTTCAAGGAAAACAAGTTAGCACTCCGATGCAATGTACAGCACTTGTGTTTCATAAATTATTATACAGAAATGTTATGTAAATATTACTCGCCCTCTTTCTTTGTGTTATGCTCCTTTGTAGACTGTAGCATTCCCAGCCACCTATTGCCATTATTTTTGGTTGGCGCACATAATCCAATCGCACATATTGACCAATTCCGCACATATCATATACGTGTCGTGCACCACCGTCAGATTGAACACAACCCGCTGATTTGGCCACTTACAACTTTGAACCACACGAAGAACAGATGCGACATTCCGGCAATTGGTTTGCCACGTTACCAATCGACCCTTCTGGGAAGTCGGGGATCGAGAAGCGGCCATCTATGCACACTAAATCGCGGGATGTCACTGTCCACTGCGCCGCAGAGGCCTGCATCAGCGACGTCCGTCTGACCATTATTGGCGCCATGATATCATTCATGGAAAAATGAAAACACTGCACAGCGCGGGGGAAAAAAAAAGAAGAAGAAGAAGCTAAAGCCAGCTCCACACCTGCGAAACCTGAGTAAACAGCGGACCTGGGGCAAGGTTCTCAAGTTGACTATCACCATTACGCAGCAACGTCGTTATCACTATCGTTATCATGTAGCCGTGGGCTGGGCGAGGTTGTTCTTCTTCTTTATTCCTTTTATTTTTCATTCGCTTCCTTCCTTCCTTCATTTATCTCTTTATTTATCTCTTTCTATATAATTCTATTGTCCTTGTCAGTATCATTATCATGTAGCAGTGCGGATAGTGGGTCAAGGGCAAGCGCGGGTCAGCTTTTCCCTTCTGCTTAACACAAGACTTTTTTTTTTGTTTATTCCTTTTATTTTTATTTACTTCCTTCTTTCCTTCATTTCTTTCTTTTTTTATGTCTTTCTATATATTTCTATTGTCCTTCTCATTATCACCGTCATGTAGCAGTGTGGGTAATGGGTCAAGGGCAAAAGCGGGTCTGCTTTTCCCTTCTGCATGACATCGGGGACATCGTGGACGGCAGCCATGGCGTGCCCCAGAAAAGCAATCTGTCAAGACACCTTTCAATCATCGATAAAGAGTCAAAACTGGTTCCATCAACTCCGGATAGTCCAGGAGGCCCAGGACGCGGCGGTCAGGCGTGGCATTCCCGTCCCGACGTGGGAGCGGCCCGCTACTTCCCTCAGTAAAAGGGACGGAGTGACTTCTTCAGTTTCTTACGTACCTACCTACCTACTTCACGTTAATTTTGAATGATACTTTAACGCTTTCTCGGTTTAGATTCGGCTTCGGTTCCCTGGCCAGCAGAAATTTTTTTTGTTAAGAAACATTCAGAGAAATCGGTATGGATTTCCTTGTAGCTCTGTGATATAAAGACGGGTCGCTGCCGATTTTCTCTTTCATATATGTTTCCATGCGGCCATTTTGCCGTCCGAAGAACCGCGTTGCTCTCGAACATACCATATAACCAAGCGAATGGAAGGCCTCTTCTTCTCTTACTTTGCACTTTTGGTAACGTTGATTCCCGCTCCGTTGAACAGATATACAGCTCGCGCGACTTGAGCTAAGTACGAAAACTTTAGTTTCAGTACCTTGCTTCGAAATTATACTCGGAAATTGTGTCTTCTAAGACAGAAGTAATTGCTGATTCTCGTGGTAGTCAACGACAGATATTTGTTCCTTTCGTCATTCCCCTCGTTAACACGAAAACATAACGGGGCATTCGCTTACGTGAGCATAATCGCAGCCAGACGACTTCGTAATAAAGCGTTCGATACTTCCAAAGTTCCAAGTTACTTTGGCGCAAAGGGCGCGCACCGTTACGCTCGCAGTATAGCCTGTATATGCGAAGGGTATCTCGTTACGATAGTTTGATGTCGTATAGTAATCATTGCTGACGTTTTACTAGCTAAAAGCGCACAGTCTGATTATGAGGCACGCCGTAGTGGTGGGACTCCGGAAATCTCGACTACCTGGGGTTCCTTCACGTGAACCAAAACGTAAAGACAAGAACCTCTCACATTTCGACTCCGTAGAAACGCGACTGCACTCGTGTCTTTCGGGTCAGCAGCCAAGCACAGTACGTAACTATACTGTAACTATACGCGGCGGCGTCATATTAGTAGTGACGCTCGGCCGTTCGCCGTTTGTGATGTCCCGTGTTGCCTTGATGGTGAATGTGCAATGACAGATGTACGCCGCCTTGCATATTTTTTCTTTTCTTTCTTCTTTTCATGCATGTAAGCGGTTTATATGGTCACTCATTAGAAAAAAAAGATCGGGAAGGGGAGGGGGCAGTTTTCTTTATTCAAATTTGAAGCTGCCCCCACTCTCAGCCTTTCATCTACTTCGGATCACTGAAAACGACTCCAACTAGCTTGTCTTTCCGTTTTACCTCGAACCACCAGCTTCACTGGTGGACTGCTAGGCACACTGAAGGACCTCCTTGATTGCAACTGCCCTCTAAAAAAATCCTCTCGCCACCCGGACCATGCATATTTAGTCGGACAGACATCCGTGGGCGCAAGGCGGGAGAAGGAGCGAAAAAGACAGTTTCGCCCAAAAGAAAGAAAGCAAAACTGAAGAAGCAATCGCCACCCACCTGCCGCCCAACGCAACACTCCTCAGCGAAGCGCTAGCGGCTGAGCACACTCAATCCAGCCAGGACGGGCGCACCATGCACCCACACGTCGCGCACGATGCACACACACACATCCAAGAAAGCGGCGGGGCGTAAGACGACGACCGCGACCGAGGTCTCGGAGAAGGTGGACGACCACTCGTCTTCGCGTCGCCCACACAAGCAGGAGGCGTACGCTGCAGGCTCTCGACGACGCTTCTTCGCGGTCGCGGCGGCCAGAGAAATCTGCTGCGCGTCGTCGTCCGTCCTCGCGCCACCCTACTAACCTACTATATGCACACGCAAACACACTCCTCTGCCCAGACGACGTCGGCGGCGACAACGAACAAGAAGACGACGATGTCGCGAGACGCCGAAGATTAGGCGGGAAAGAGAGAGAAAAAAAAAGGGAGGTGGTAGGGCGCGTTCCGCACGAGCCCCACATACGACTGGAACGGTAAACGATAGAAATTGGCCCTAGATTCCGTATACGATTCCGAATCAACAAAGACAGAAAGAAAGAAAGAAAAGAAAGAAGGAAGGTAAGTACAACAGCAAGGTGAGGGCACGTCTTCGGCATACGCAATGACCCTTGGGAGAACTCGCTCTTTAGCGCTGGGAAAGGGCAGCAATAAATGGCTCTTCCAGCTTCGAGCCAACGGATCGGACTAAAAGAAGAAGAATACAGCTCTGCGGCGGCTTTGCGGAGGAATCGACGACGGCGACGACCTAGAAGCGAAACCTGAAACTATATAATCTCCGCATGCGAGTGTGTCGCTCGCAGTTCTCCCTCTCATTTCGAGGGCAAGGGCAACAAAGCGGCGCACTTGTACGCGAAGCGGTGGCCCAGAAAAAAGGGGGCGGCGGCGGTGACTTCGAAATAGGTAAAAATCGTTAAGCCTCCTGAAAGATAAAAAGAGAGAAACCGACCTGTAGCGTACGTCGTGAACGTGGTCTTCGTCAGGGTTTATAGACTATACTTGATTTGATTTGTGGGGTTTAACGTCCCAAAACCAGCTCTGATTATGAGAGACGCCATCGTGGAGGTCTCCGGAAATTTTGACCACCTGCGGTTCTTTAACGTGCACTGACATCGCACAGCACACGGGCCTCAACATTTCGCCTCCATCGAAATGCAGCCCCCGCGGCCGGGATTCGATCCCGCGACCTTAGGGTTTATGGTTACACACACAATATCAAACTTCGGGCACATAGGCCCAGCGAAAATAACTCTTAAAATTACGCACGGGCTACCAGACCCGCCAACGGTGGTCTTTCACTGTGGCACTCGACTTGTTGATCCGAAGGTCGCGGGATCGAATCCCGGCAGCGGCGGCTGCAATTCGAAAGAGGCGAAATGTTGAGGCCCGTGTACTGTGTGATGTCAGCATACGTTAAAGAACCCCAGGCGGTAGAAATTTCCGGAACCGTCTACTATACGCCGTGTCTCATGGTCATATCGTGGTTTTGGAACGTAGAACCCCAGAAAACAGAAAACGACACGCGTAAACTATTTTTTTTTTTGAAAAGTCACATGATTCGCAACAGCTTCTTTTAATGCGATAGCTCAGAAGAAAAATCAAATGCCTGCGAGACTTGCAAAATATCGAGCCTCTGGCTATAATATCGAGCGCAAGTTATCCTTGTCCATCGATGAGGCAACTACAGATAAGGTAACTATGCGCAGTTGGCGACCTCCGCATGTCCTCCTTCTACGGGTGCCCTATCTTGCTTGCCAAGCCTTTGATCACGGAAAGAGCGCGCTTTTTGCTATATTTGGGAACACTACTGTACAACCGCAACTGAACGTAGGATCCGTCTACATCAGTGGACTCTTTTTTTTCTTTTTACTTTTTGTATTCCCTATACTTGATATATTTCGTTATAACGTCACTTACAGTCTTATACAACACCTCCCGCACTTCGAGTACACCTCAAACAAACAAACAAACAAACAAACAAACAAACAAACAAACAAACGAACGAACGAACGAACGAACGAACGAAAAGTAAACCCTCACGTGGCTCGGTACAGCTGGATCACTGGATTCAGCAAACAGCGTTCAACCACTCCTCTGACGCAGCCCGAAATGTCACAAATGGAAATAACCGCGAGAGCAACGCCGACCAAGTCAAAACGGGCGCTGTCAATCGCTTCACTAGCGCCGAAGGCGGCTTTCACGGCCATTTCCGGCTTTTGAGCAGCAAGTTTGATGAATCGTCAGCAATGGCGTTCGTCTGTACAAGGACCTGTCCGAGGGCGGTTGTCCAGGCATGCTTCGCAAAGTACCATAGATTCAGTTACAAACGTACTTGAACATGTGTTTGTAGGAGGCTTTTACGATTTCACAGCGAATTAAAAGAAAAAGGAGCGATTTTTTTCTCGCTCAGATTACTGAGCAGCCGAACCATGGGCACGCGCATTTAATATAAAAAAAAAAAAAACAGAGAATCAACTAAATCATTCAGGAAGAGCTGTTTGCTCTAGAGCCGGAAAGAAGAAAAAGAAAGGGGGGAGGGGGTGCTAAGGGAAGAATAGTATAATAAAGCGTGGTGAAATCTGGACTCGAAAAATCGGCTGTAAAAGGCATTGACATCGTCATGACAACCCAATCTTTATCACCCGCCTTCTCTTTACTCTCGTATTTATCTTTCTTCAGTGAGTGAGCGAGCGAGCGAGCGAGCGAGCGAGTGAGTGAGTGAGTGAGTGAGTGAGTGAGTGAGTGAGTGAGCGAGTGAGTGAGTGAGCGAGTGAGTGAGTGAGTGAGTGAGTGAGTGAGTGAGTGAGTGAGTGAGTGAGTGAGTGAGTGAGTGAGTGAGTGAGTGAGTGAGCGAGCGAGCGAGCGTTGGGCATGAGGCTTGAAAGCACCCACGCCCAAGAGGGGCGCCTTATTTGAAGCGGAAATAAAATCACTATTTTAAAGCTGGCCCTCCACGTTTCCTTGTAAGCGTCCTCTTTCGCTCGTCTATGTCCACATCAACGATCCCAAACCCTATACTTAACCGCGCATTCAACAGTATCGTTCAGGAAATCTTCTTTACTGGTAGAGCTCCGATCGAGCGGAGCTCGTGGGTGTTTTCCCACCAAATATACTGCACACACTGCAGTGAGCTATAAATATGGCGCCAAACAAACATGTTGGGTACCAGACCTTATTCCTCCACTTTCACCAGGAAGAAACAAAAATGATAGAATGCAAAGCGACGTTGGACGGCAACGTCGCGTGTGGCCGTCGTCGAGTCGGGAAGAATGAGCCTTCTTCGACCCCTTCATTGTTCCAGACCGCGTATAAGGCACCGAGACTCGGAAAGAAGGGGTCACGACCGCCGTCGCCCATTACACTGTGACGCCGTTACCCGACGCCTATCCGCGCGTTATATGAAAAAAAAAAAAAAAAATGGGGGGGGGGGGGGGGGGATAGGTCAGAGCGTATCTACTGTACGACCAGACTCAAACGAGCCATACAGTTCTTCGCGTACAGCTGTAGAGGAAATGCAATTTCGCGACAATGGCAGAACCGTGCCCCCCCCCCCCCCCCCCCCCCTCGATCCCATTGCAGGGCTGGCAGACAGACATCGGCGAAATGGCACGCTCGACTTCGCCCTCCGGTCGAGCGCCGCCGTCACTTTCTCCGTTCTCGTCTCGAGGCCCCCCCGCGACAGACAGCCTCGTCTGGTCCAGTCGCACGCCTGGCCGATCGCTTTCTCCCTGTGCGCGCCTGTCTGATTGCAGCACACCCCCTTTCTCACAGGGCTCGGCCCCATACACGTACACGCTTCCTGGAGGCTATCCGCACGGAGTTAAGAGAGCAGTCGTGTTGGGCGTTCTCGGGGGTCAGCTCTAAATGGTCTCTGTACAAGCGCGCTTCATTAGAGACCCGAATATACAGGGCACGACTATGGGGAGGCCCCAAGTCGGTACTATGGTGTAGCGACGAGCCTAAGGAACAGACGCGAACGCTAAAGATTGGAAAGGAACTGATGATAATGATGATGATGATGATGATGATGATACTCTTTCTATGGTGTGCACCCACTTAGGGGGATAGGCCAAGAATCGGGCGGGAGGAGCGACGTCAATCAGGGATTGAGTACCTGTGTCGCACGCGCGTCACTTTTTTTTTTTTTTGTGATTTCTGCTTTCCTGTATACCCTGCAGCTCCTGCTTAATATTGCTAATTTCGTTTAATGGATAGACAAACATGGAATATTTTGAAAGGTTAGACGCACACACACACACAAACACACACACACACACCACAGAGAGAGAAAGAGAGAGCTACCTGCCAACAGTGTTCGCAGGCCTCTGCCAACGTCCCGTCGAGCTTAACGTTGAAGAAGGTAATTCGAGGCGAGCGAAACGGGTAAAGAAAAATGTTAGAAGCTGCAGAGGGAAACCTCACATCCACTTTTAACGGACGGGTATGCAAAGCGCTAGCGGCACGCAGGAAACGGATCATTACGCAGAAGCCGAGTCACGATACATTGGCGTTTTCCAGGCGGTTGTTTCATTAGCCGTGTAGCCCCTATACCTCTAGTGAATGGTTCGCAATGCAGTCGTCAAATATATTTCCACATACGGCAAAAAACACACAAACAAATAAAACTTTCCTCGCGCCCGTAAATTCTGAGTAAGCGGCTGAGCTGGGGCAATCACTATCACGAAGCACTATCATGTCTCTGAACCTCGCCACATGAGGTTTATGTACATTTAGAAGACATTACCTCAGCATTCACCAGTTTCCCTACTTTACTATGGCCTAACCGCATGCCCAATGACGAAGCCGAGGTCGGGCCTTCAAGCTAAACCTCACGTCACGGCCTTGAGGCTAGATACCCTCAATGTATCACACACATACAGTTCCATTTGTGTGTTTCCGGCATATACATGAACATACACATACATATCTTCCTGATTCATCATGCCGAAACGCGCCGCCTTGTGTACTTTACTGTATGCATTGTGGCTTGTAAAGGGCTACATCTTGCATAGTGAGCAAGCTTAAATTGCTGGTATTGGAAAGGCGTACCTCTGTTGTAGTGTGTGCGCTTGGAGTGATGAATCCTTGAGGTTTTCAAAGAAAGCACCATTTTGCAAATTTACAGTTGTTCACAAGCGTACACGCCCCTTTCACCGCATAGAATATACGTCGTTCGCGAACTCAACAGCTTTCCCTCTCTTAGCACAGGAGCTCGCAATTAATCGTTGCACCACAAAATCAAGACGACCAGCTCAAAGATGCGAACGCATACCCATGAAGACACATTGGTGTTGCACGCACACTTAGCATTTATCAATACTAATCGACCACTAAAGTTTCGAATAAAAGTACTCATTCAAGAATCGGATATTGGAGCACGATTATGTACCAGACTGTAATTGCATACACTAGTTAAATGCGACTATCCGAGTTCACTTGTAATAGAAAAAAAAAAAGAAGAAAAAGTCTATGCACGTGGTAAACCGATGAATCCAAGTACCGCGTTGTATGTCAGTCCTGCTCGCCCTCTTCGCCTCACGTTTCACTCGCTTACAAGCAATCAAATGCGACGGAATTCCGTATACAGATGCACATATGTTAATTAAGGTAAACAAAGTATTCTTATATGAAAAGAGCTTTCTCCTTCATAGAGCAAGGACCCGGTGGTAAGATGGGGACTTGAGGTAGGCGAAGCCCCAACCAACGACGAGATATATGGTCAAGCAGGAAAGCCTCCTTGATGAAGCGCGCCCATTATTAATTGTCTCAAACAAGGCGGAGGCTTACTTTGTAATCGCTCCGTTGCTTAATCAATGCCCGGAAGCATAAAAGTATTCGGTAATCGCCTTAATAATCGTATCCGTCAAAATCAATGTGCTCGCAATTCGGTTCGAAAATTCCACTATTGCCCCGCCACGGTGGTCCAGCGGTTATGGCACTCGGGTGCTTGATACTATGGTCGCGGGATCGAATCCCGGCCGCGGCGGCTGCATTTAGATGGGGGCGAAACGTTGAGGCCCGCGTACAGTACGACCCCAGGTGGTTGAAATTTCCGGAGCCCTTCACCACGGAGTCCCTCGTAAACCCCGTGGTTTTGGAACGTAAAGCCCCAGAAATCAAACCATCAAAACTCCACCATTCGTGCAGCTTTAGCCAAAACATTTAATTCACATGTATTAAGTCATTGCGATAAGATCCAAATATTAGGCAAGACGTGCGATTCTAAGATCGAACAGCTTTTTAGAGCGCGAGGTGGCAGAAATATATTGGAGTGGACGCGGACAGAGCCCTATTTTTGTTTCTCCAATAGAAAAATGAAAAATACAAACAGGAAACTAGCGGACGAGATAAACAGGAGCGAAGAAAGCGTCACAAGAAACTCAAGTGAGCCGACCTACAGCTGACGTCAGAAACTACTGCAGCGCCTCCTCGTTTCAGAAAATGACATTTCCGGCTCGGTAAACGCTGAAATGGCCTGCGCGAACAGTGAGTGACGAATGACAGCGTGAGATATGCCAACCTGAGCGCCATGCCGGAGTTCCAGTCCGTGGTGAAGTTGGAGACCTGCAGGTCAGGCAGTACGGCGCGCAGCCAGGCAAGCATGAGCTTCTTGGGCGGAAAATTGGTGCGGCCGATCTGGTAGCGAAGGATCAGAGACCACACCAGGCCCAGGATGAGCTTCAAGTTGCCCTCCACAATGTCCGTGTTGCCTGCGCCAAAAACGAAGAGGTATTAAGTGCATGTCAGTCATCCATTACGGCATGCATACAAAATAGCGCAACTATACTAGATGGCAAACTAAGGTACCTTGCAAAGGAGTACGACTTTTCAGTCGCTTAAGTTCCAGCAGCGTATTCAGTTTCGCTTACACTGCGATTTAATGGAAAGTTATGCTCTGCAGTGCTCCCCTTTAATATAAAACTTCAATTCAGCTTCAATTACGCATCGAAATTCCCAAAGGTGGAAGAAACCAACAACCAACGGCTAGATAGGTGGTAAATTCTTCAGATAAAATTCTTGTATGTGTAGTATTATCACGTACAGCATGAACGTGACGTATGAATACGACGCTGGTCGCGGGACTTTTCTTATAGTACATGAGCAAAAGATACTGTCTGCCCTATACCATGGTACAACTATATGCAAAAAAAAAAAAAAAAAAGAACAGATTTGCGGTCGAACACAACTCATAAGTTAAGACACAACGTATCGCAACGCCAGTAGTTCAAGTAGAGTGAGACTGGCCCTGTTTGTTTCCACAAGAAGAAGGAGCGCACTCAGTGCAACGCTGAAATGTATCAAAATATATCAGTGACTGCATTTGTACATACCAAAACGTAAACAAATACTTCCGCAGGTATGTGTATTAGTTGTAACTTATACTGAACATTGTTAATGCAGGATCCTTCATATATCAGTCTCCATAGTCTATGAATTATATGCACTAGAAGTAGACGTAATGAGGACATTGAAAGCATAGCCAACGAAAGCAACAGAGGACATCATGTCATCGGAGGGGGAAATATAGGAAATGAAGGCAACCTGATCGATTGCGGTCGCAAGTCCTATATCCGGTTTCCGCTATACGTAACGGCCGTACTGCGCGCATTTCCGCGGTTTTGATACAAAAACCGTGACAGGCATACACGGCAGTGATCCGCAGGTGAATGCCCGCGGCTGCGATACAAACTCCTCCGTGTGTGTTCAACGTCGCGCGATGCGATCAAACGTACGTGCTTCCGTTCCTTATTGAATGCAGTCCTTCTGAGGCACCTCTAAGCAACTGCAAGTAAACGCTAATGGCCTTGCCGTGACGGAACATAGGATACGGAGCGAGCAGGCCAGAAATACGCTTTTCCCAGTTCATTTTTGCTATCCGTGCCCTTGTACTTCCGGTTATTTCGTCTTTACGTCTGAACGTCGCGGTGTGTTATCGTGGGAGGATAATCTAAAACGGTCGTCAGTTGAACCCCTGTGTGGTGTTTCTCATGTCGAATATTCAATTCAACGTAGAGACTACAAAATCTGCGGGCGTCCGTGCCAAGAAATTTTTGCAACTGTTCGCGTTTCGTGTGCGATACGACAAGCATCCGCAGAAGCCGGCAGTTACTGTAAGCTACGTATGTATGCCGAATAAGTACCTACACAACAGTATTCCATAAGCTCCCTCCACCCGCTTCACACACACACACACACACACACACACACACACACACACACACACACACACACACACGCACACACACACACACACACTCTCCCCATCTCACTCACTCACTCACTCACTCACTCACTCACTCACTCACTCACTCACTCACTACGAGGCGTAGGAATCAGCTGAGAAAAAAATATTCGCAACTGCAGCGGCTGCAAAAGCACGTTTCATTTGATGGGTTCTCGAAGTCGATCCCAAAGGGCGATCGCCCGAGGCCGTTGATGGCTGATAACTGGTGCGTCGAAAGGATAATGGCTGGCAATAAAAAGACCCAAGAATTGGCCGTTCTTGAGGCGCGAAGAAGGCAGCCGTGAATGCAGAGTGCGATAATACATAAGCTGCGCCAAGCCGTTTATATTTACGAACGAGGCGAGACCACACAAGGAGACGGCACGCTCGAGCTATATCGTGGAAGATGCTGCGGTCATCGCTTTGTTGGAATGTGTGTCAGCGAAAACCACGCCGTTTCTCAGTCAGGGTCAGTGGGGTGGCTATTCAAGGCACTTTTGGAGAAACGCCATGTTGCTTGGCGTAGTGTATCATTTCTATTTCCTAGACAAGTGGCATTCTGAAACTTCTGAAAACGGGAGGAGCACAAACCAACTTCAAAGAGAAACAGTTGTCGCTGTTATCAAAGATCGCACATTTTTCAGGGATCGCTTTTTACCAAGGGCTGCGCAGTTATCCGGGTAACGATTGCTTCTCCGATAATAAATGATAAGGCTTCCGAATTTATATGCATGAGGAACGATAATCTGGAATTTTCTTTCAGAAAGTCGTAATCGCCCTTTCGTGAAGCAAAACTAGCCAAGGATTAGTGGAGGCACAAGAGAATCGAAAGTAATTCGTCGCATAAAAAATATAATGGTACGAAAGGTTGACATGAATTTGCGACCGTTATTGAGTATTCGCATGTTTTAAGTTCTCAGAGGTCGGTTTTCTGCAGAGTAACACAACCGGACAAAATAGGCATATTTTGACACAGGACTCCAATGAATGCTGGCGATCTGGATCAGCCGGTCTAAGCTAAGCCTGTAATGCGCTTTGCTTTGAGCTATTGCTCTATGCTGTTCCGCAGTGCCGGTCAATGTGAGTTGTAGTGAAGAACTAGATCCTCCAGCGTAGAGCTCTCAGCTCTTTTTGCTGCTCTCCAAATAACATTGCAGTAGTACACGACACTCCAACTCACTCGAGAGTCCTTCATTCAAAAACGATGCGATGGCTCAAGAGGCAACGAGGCGCGGTGTTATCTGCCGAAGTGTTAGAGCTCTCCACACATACAAGTCAACTGAAATACAAGATTTTTGGACTACTTGGTTCGTTCCATAAAAAGAAGCTGTAGCGCTGAAGCGACAAGGACAAGAAAGACTATAGGACGTGAGCCTGTCCTGTCGTCTTCCTTGTCCTTGTTGCTTCGTCGCTGCGGCTTCATTCTACAGAACGATAGCCTGCATGCTGCTTAATCGCATTTCAAATTCGGTCCACAACTCGGTCATTTGATTGCAACTGAAGGATGGTAATGTTGGCTCTAGACAGCGGATAGCCAACGCGAGCCGACGTTAGTCAACACTGCCACCATTCACCATCACTTAGCCACAGTTTTTCAGTCGTAAAATAGTGTTTGAAGAACTCTGCACTTAGCGACAGTGGACGACACTTTCCAACAGGTCGACAACATTAGCAATAATTCGTCCGTTTATAGCCAGCAATAGCCAGCAATAGCCACCATTAGCCGTGATTCAGCAAACGTTAGTCATTGCTAACCAATGCTTGCTGTATTCGAATAAGCGTGTCCTTGAATTTGGTCTGAAAAAAAAAATAAAGAAAAGGCTTCATGCAGAATTTTCTCAGAGAGCTGTCTAACTGATGCATAAGAGTATTTCTAATCTGTTGCTGCTTCGTCGCCCATGTACGTTGCCGATCC
This sequence comes from Hyalomma asiaticum, assembly GCA_013339685.2. NCBI lineage: Eukaryota > Metazoa > Arthropoda > Arachnida > Ixodida > Ixodidae > Hyalomma > Hyalomma asiaticum. The sequence goes on along the minus strand of CM023482.1, from coordinate 110,101,959 downwards.
TTGTGATGACGTCCAGTACCAAGCGCCTGTATTTCTCACACTTGCTTCGCGAGGCGATGTTCACTTGGACGTTATTGTCGATAGGCTCTTTTCATGTTTATTCTGGCGTTCTTCAGCGGTTCGAACGGCCAAACGGAAGGCCCGTCTCGCCAGCCCCGAAACGCACGAACAACCGAAGTTATGATAAGTCGAAATTTGTCTGATGCCTTTGCACCTTGTCCTAGTTAACGCGATAGCGTTACGGAGCTTGTGCCTCAGAATGTGGCGTCGGAGCCGGCGTCGGCGTAGGTATCCACGGCGGGAATAATCATCCCGAGCTACCGCCGTGCTTTCCGAAGCACCTGACGACCCAAGCTTTTCGTCTTGGCATAGGTGCCTCAGTGAACAATATTGAATTTCTCAAAGTAAAATCATCCACTAAAAAAAAAAAAAAAAGAAACTACTGCTTAACTAACACATGATAGCTGGGGCGCAACGACGATACAGTGTTCACTCTTAAAGGCAAAGCCTTAAGCGTCCTCCAACCTCTTATTCCGAGATTACCAAGTATTTAAACAAAGCGTTAATAAAAATTATTATCCTTTTACGTTCGTTTCCGTCTCACCTGCACAGTGACCCGGAACTCGCACGTTCCGAAAACTGTTTCCGAAATAAACGTTTACTTTATTCATTCATTCTCTGGCACAATCGGAAGGTTCGAGTGTACTCACATTCCGCAAACGTATGCATATGTATGTCCCACTACAGAACATGTAAAAATAATAAAATAATACTGCACCACTGCAGTCGGTAAAGCAATGACCAATTGTTTGAGACTTTTAGTACAGTGCCTAGAAATATACTGGATGCAGTTATAAATCCCAGAGAAGCAGCGAACATTAAAAAAGGAAAGTCGTAATTAACTCCAGCACTATATTGCGATAATGTGACCAAGTAAGTTTCAAAGATATTAAAGCTCAATGGGCTGTGACAAAGAACAAAACTTTAAGCTAGAACCTCGTGCTTTGTATTAGCCCGCATAGCCTCTGCGAAGCAGGAATGAGACATATATAGGAAAGCTGAACAAGCAACACCTTCCGCGTACTTCAAATATACGGCCTAGCGACGCTAGACTGGGCTTGCGTCTTTCATTTGTGTTTCAATATGCGGGATTATTAATTTTTCAAGCGTCAGTGTAAGTGCAGCGTTTTTTCTTTCCTGTACTAAATATAATTGAAAAAAAAAAAGTGGGAACGCGCATAGTCAATAAGACACCCGGCTTCGGAGCGTGAAGCCATAGGCTCAAAAACCTGATCTACAAAAAATAAAAAACAAACAAATAAAACTTAAAAATAAATAATAAATAAAAAATAAAAATAAAGGAAAAGAAATTATGTCTTTTTTTTTACATTTTACTATATGGTGATTCGTATTACTTGGTAAAGGGCGGACAGAGAGACATTTGTACAGTTGATTCAGTACAGAAATTGTAACGCATTTAGTGTTCGCCGTGCCCTGTTACACCGAGCGCTGACAATATCCCGGAAGACATTGTCTTCAACAACATTGTTCTGATATTGATTCGTTCGAGCGTCATATACTACGAGGGCCGCGCTTGCGACGGCTCCTCGCACTTTGCCGTGATTTCAGTGTCGCGGTGACTTCTCTACGACACTTCGCGTTGGGGCGACGCCTGCGGTTGGAAGGCGTACGCGAGCGGTGACGTGGACGCCCCGCGCGGCGTTCGGCTCGAAGCTGCCACGGGGAGAGCGCACGCAAAAGAAAGAGTATAGAGTTAAGCAACCCGATAGCCTCGTCACGAGCGCCGTTCAAAATGCAAACAAAGGGTTGCATCACCGCCGATAATGCGTCTCCTGCGCAACTTAGCGGTGGCTATAGACTGCGCGCGTATATATCGCACGCACAGCTCGCGCAACGACGCGCCCACGCGAATTGGCCGCATCGAGCGCGCGCGCTGCGCACGTAAAAGCGAAACGGGAGAAGACCCCGCTGCCCGTGAGTAGCGTGAGTCACCAACGAGCGCCGCGAGATGACTGTGGCTGCAAGGGCTCTTACGTGTGAAGCACCTTATAAGCCTGGGCTGTCGTTGTTAACGTCATCGCCATGGTCAAGCTCATACGCAAATGCTCAAAACAGGGCCAGAACAAGTGCATAATTAATGAATAACGATGACCTAATCGTATTAATGAACAGAAATTCGTCAAAATCGCTTCTGACACGACAACCATAACACACACACACTGATGGCACTGCTTCGAGGATCGGCCTATACACACATGTACACAGACTGTCTGACTGCATTGCCTCCAGTGTTGGCCCACGTTTTATGTCGACAGGGCGAAACAAGTGCACAATCGATCAAAAGCGGTTCCAGCGCACCGACTGATCTGTTGCTGCGGGAAACACAGGTTCATCAAGTTCGTAAGTTAAAAAAACTATACTTCCTTTTGCTAGCCGAGTCAAATATTCATACACGCGGCACATATATATCTAACATCCACACCATGCATGGATGTGATCCCTTAGTGCTTCCCTAAACGAAAAAAACAAAGGAAGAAGAAATAAAAAAAGAAGCGACGACTCCAACCAGCCCCTAACGCTCGTACGGGACACGGACGGAAGAAGAGTTCAGACCATCACGATGCGATACACGAATCGAACATCCCCCGACACGTTCCCAAAACAATGGTCTCGGAGCAAATAACGCGACAGCCGCGCATAGCGGTGTGTATGTAGCGATGCATGCACTCGATCTCCGGACACGCCCACCGCGAAAAAAAAAAAAATAAGCGCATACGCACAGACACACGTACAGGCGTCTTTTGTGGCCACAATAATGGCGGTCGGCAAGCACACAGACCGCGCATCACGACTCTTTCGCGCGGCCTCTAAAAGACATGCGCAGCTCGGTCAGTGTGACGCCATAGCCTCACATGGGCGAGCTCGAAGAAGAATACAGACGAGTTCTCCGGTTTTGTTGTTTTTGGCCTGGGAACGCCGCCATCACACTCGGGGAGAGCATGCACGGAGGCGTCGGGACGATCCATTTTCCCTGCACGCGTCGCATTAGCCGCCGCGTGACCCGTCGTGTTTCCTTGGGCAAAGATAGATGCGCGGCGTAGTACGTATAGTATACGTCTACGTTGCAGACAAACATTGCCGGCGCTAAGCATTAACGCCCGAACGGATGACGTGGATGCGCGTACATGCGGAACAAAACGAGAGCGCGTCTTCGCACGGCTTCGAAACGTGCATCGCGGTGTGCCGCTTACCGCTAAAAGCGAGCAGTGCTGTCGAAGTTACGAGTTCATCTTCATTAAATAAAGGTACAGTGTTTATTTATATGTATTTACGCGATACATTTTATGAGGGAGACATAGGGTGCGACTTCTGTTTTATCATCGCAACGTTTTGATAAAGGTTGTTGCATCGGACGAAGGAAGACCTGTGTGTAATCTTTCAAGAGAAATGAAAAAATCACCGTTAATAACTACTTCTGATATATACGATATAGATTATGGGCTATGTTGATCCTGTCTTCCATTGAAATGCACGGCGTTTCGTCTTTCCTGCCTATTCCTGCCCGACGTCGCCAGTAAAAGCGGACTAGTTTCGCGCGCGTGCAGGTGGCGTTGATTGGCAAAATGCGCACGTGTGTTTTTTCTTTTCTTTTCTTTCCTTCTTTTCCTTTTTCTTCATTCCTTTATATCTTTATTTATTTTTCCTTTCTTTTTCTTTTTTGCACGCAGTAAGGCTTGTACGGTGGAGCTAAACGTACTACTATCGGCAGCTGTCGTTGAGAGACAGACGCGGTTATCAGCAAGCATCTCCAAAGCTGGAAGTCCCCAGCGGCGACGTGACGCAAGTAAACTGAAAGTTGCCGTACTAAAAACAATATAAAGGTGAAAACAGGGGGACACCAACCAAATTATAATCATTTAAAAGTAAAATTTACTTCTAAACATTAAAAAACCCGACGTTTCGGGTCCCACTCGGACCCTTCTTCAGGGGTGACTGGAGGGCACCAGACAGCAGCAGTGCTTATAAGGCCTTCTTTCTTCTCTCTTTCTTATAAGGCCTTATAAGGCCTTCTTTCTTCACGTTTGCAGGCGACACCTGCAAACGTGAACCGGTCTGCAGGTGCAATGCCAAGTGTCTATTTTAGCGGACTCCGGCACCTGATTCAACATTAGCATGACCCCCCCTCGGCTTGAAGAACCGAAAAAAAGAAAAAGGAAGGAAGAGAGAAGAAAGAAGGCCTTATAAGCACTGCTGCTGTCTGGTGCTCTCCAGTCACCCCTGAAGAAGGGTCCGAGTGGGACCCGAAACGTCGGGTTCTTTAATGTTTATAAGTAAATTTTACTTTTAAATGATTATAATTTGGTTGGTGTCCCCCTGTTCTCACCTTTAATTTCGTCCCAACCAGACAGATCTCTGTCAAATGTTCACCCTTAAAAACAATATCCATCACTGTTAACTTTGTGTTGTAATATGTAAAAGCCAGTCCATTGGCGTTAAGGTCGCCATGACTACCAAGCACATCCGAGCCCTCACCCAATTATTATCACTCTTTCATTTTCAAGTTCAACTACAAGCGCATCGCTCGCTTATTTACGTGAGAACGACTTTACTCAACGCCCGTCTGTCGGGTACACGCGCACCCATGTATACCAGCGAGGACGTTCTCACGTGTCTCGTGTCGGCTTGCGACACAGACGGTGAGTCAACATTTGTTTAGCGACGAGGCGCGAAAGCACTCATCAACTGTAACCATGTATAGATGTAGGCCCGTACTCACAAAAAGCATCTTAAGACAAAAAAAAAAAAAAAATCACGCATCCCCACGAAGTGAAGACGAGTGGGCGAAGCACTGGGGATCGTTCGGTGTTACCGTAAATCACCCGTGACATTGCCCACTCATGCATGTAAACGAGTGACAACGTGTATGTATATTTATACACGCATTGTTGCGCATGCGCAGTGGGGGCGTGGACGGCGCAGGGGCAGAACAGGCTCGACCATAAGCTGCTTCGCACCTAAAAAGTTCGTACGGAAATATTTCAGCCAATCCTGAAACCGGGCATATCATTAGCGAAGCTACCCTACCAATCACAAGAAACACTCACGAAAGATAACTTTTGTGAATTCGGTCCCTATAGCCTCGAAAACGCTGCACGCATTTAAACTGACACAGGGTCACAGGAACAAACGGGGCAGGATTCCTTCGGCGTCATCCGGGACAGCGCTTCCGACGGTTTGCGTTCCCGTCTCGCGTCGAACCCAAAGCGATGTACCGATGAAACACGCCTCCGCGCGTACAGAACAAATGTGGCGGCGGTGGTGCAGATGAACTGAAGATGATGTACGATTTACGACGCCGGCGTGACCTGCGAAGAGACGCCAGGCGGCGCTTCCCACGCAACGCATGCGTGACGGAAGCTCGATCGTCCGGGGCCGCCAGAGGGCACGCGAAGAGGTCGGAGCGCGAGCGATGCGCGCGGTACGCAGTGTACGTACGTGCCCTTGATCCAGATCACGCTGAGGAATGCGCAGAAATGTGACTCGCGGGTCAAACGCAACTAAGTCGCATGTCGCCGCTGCCAGCAACACACACACACACACACACACACAGCGGAGGTGGTGGGTTCATGTCCCACCGGCGGCACGTTGTTTGCTCTATACTTTCGTTTTCCATTGTCCCATAATTGATCGATTTGTGGGGTTTAACGTCCCAAAACCAGCTCTGATTATGAGAGACGCCGTAGTGGAGGGCTCCGGAAATTTCGACCACCTGGGGTTCTATAACGTGCACTGACATCGCACAGTGCACGGGCCTCAACGTTTCGCCTCCATCGAAATGCAGCCGCCGCGGTCGGGATTCGATCCCGCGACCCTTGGATCACTAACCGAGTGCCATAACCACTACACCGCTGTGGCGGGGCATTGTCCCTTCATTATAGTGTACAATAAATAAAGAAAACTACAACTAACACCGCCCTCTATAACGCGGAGGGAAGCAAGAAAACGTGGTATGTGCAACTTAATTGTCTGTGTACACGCACTACGTTTTCGTTCGTTTAAGTTAAACAGCACGCACTAAAAGCGACACATCGCCAAGAACGGCCCGTCAAACGACAATTCGGTAAGTGGCTAAGGGCCGTTCACAAACGCAATATGTACAAGTACGGAGCGTAATTTTCGGCGGCAAGTCTCCGACCACGGAGCTATAGCTGTCACAAACTTGACCCATACGCCACGAAATGGGTTAAATTCACTGTTGCAACTCGAACGGCGCAGTGCAATGCAGCAAGAAAGTAATTAGGTAACATGCGACGGAACAACAAATTAAATGAACTGATGAACTGACTGGTTTTCCTGCGGACAGAAGGAAAGGATAGGACTTAACTCCAACACACAGTTGGCTCCTATCCGGACGCCTCGAATGTCTCTGAGGAATTACCCAGCTGACATGCAGATGACCTATACACTGGTGTGAGCGAGCCTTGAAAAGGCTACCTTTAAATACATGCGACGCCGCTGATAACAAATAGATTATCCGACTAATGAAGTATTGGTAAGTACGTTATGCCGCGGGCTTAAAATATGGCAAAACGAACGAACTCTAGCGCTATATCTATCCGTAATACATTCTCAGTCCGGATCCGCATTGGTCCAACTGGTTACTTAGCGTAAAATTTTTTCTCACACATGACTGTAGAAGGGACACGGACGAGCGCTCGTCTGTGTCCCTTTTACAGTCCTGTGTGAAAATTTTTCGCGCTAAGTAACCAGTTATGCAGTACCAACAATCCCAATTCCACACTCTTGATTCAGCACTGCAATGCATTGAGGGAAAAAGTCGATATTGCCAAGAAAAAAAGAATATCGGCATGCACTCGAATCGGTTCGAACTTTGACACGACCTACCTCCGTTGCACACTCTGACCCTGCAGTATTCCACCAGAAGCGTCGTGTGAACCGTGATACGGAGCACATATACGCATACGGAGCGACCGGCAGGCAGTCAGTCTGTCCAGTTGCAGCCTCTTCCGTAAGGGGCTCGAGAATCATCTGTAGCGAGCACACGGCGCCCGGAGAACCATATACGCGCAGTTGAAGAGGGAGAAGTAATAGTAAAGAAAAATAAAGAGAACAATGAAATTATGAAGAAGCAGGCGACAACGCAATGCCGGTCCACGCGTGCTGCGTAGAGCTTCCACAGGACGACGTGGCGCACGCAGAAGTTTCCGGTTCTTAACGGCGTTCCCGCAGAAGCTCGGCGGCAGATCTTACGTGCGTGCGCTTGAGTACCACTTTGAGGTCTCTCTCCCTATCTAGCGTACGAATCGTTACCCTCCGTGGGACATTCTCAGCCGGGAACGGAGGGCTTCGCACCGGCTGTGCTCTACCGCACGCACACCTATACAAATACATCGGGCGGGCTTCTGTTTGCCCCGCAGGCAGGCAGCCAGGCAGGCCACGCGGTGAGCAAACCACGTGCCTCACATTCGGTCGAGCAGCGCATTTCGGTCGTGCGCCGAAAAACGCGCGCGCCGTATCTTTGTTCCGGGTTTTTTGCTGAGACAGAGAGGCGGCCGGCCCAAGGGCCGTTGCCACACGCACTGTGTGCGTACAACGCGTACAGGGAGAGGACGTCGTCGCGACACGCCGGGTATTCGGGGCGAGGCGTACACTAATTCCACGGAGGAGGATTCACGGGCACGACCTCGTGACATCGAAACGCGCGCCGGCGTCGCCCCCGTAGCGAGAGGCTCTCGCTTCTTCCTCGACGACAACGACGTCCCCGTGCAGTCACCCCTACTGCAGTGAACACCCCGAACAGTCGGTGATGTTGCGGTGACTTGTCGACGAGTGCGTTGTCGTTTCTCCCTCTTGCGAGGAGGCTTGCTGCTTCCGCACATAACACGGAAGGTCGAAGCACCTGACCAGACAAGAGGACGAGAACGATGGAAAAGGACGGTGTCGAAAGAAAAAAAAAGCAGCGGAAGTCGGCGGTCGTGTGCCGCGAATCTTTCAGACACGCGGGAAGGTGCTATGTAGTGTGCTTCCGCGTCGTGCGACACGATGCTGAGCGGTCTGACGCCATGTAAACTCGATTTTGACTCGAGCGTCATGGCTGAGACACTTTCTTTTGGGGGAGAGAGAAAAAAAGAGTCCGAGACAAAAACATTAAAAAAAAGGAGGGGGGGGGGTGGGGTCATCCAGTGTCATTTGCAACACTGCTCAAGGAAAAGAATGATAAAAAGAAAGGAGTATATGGGCAAGATGTCTTCAGGGACAGTGCAACACATGCGCAGTGTATACAATAAAAAGTATCGGAAGTGTGCAGCCGTTCGTACAGGCAGCTGTTTCGAAGAGTGCAACACCAACTTGTGTGGCTGACAGTTGTTTATGTAACCTTTGGATTTTATGAGCACGGAAAGTAAACGGCCGGTAAGGCATTTCTTTACTCGAGGGATGTAGAATTGTTATCAGCGTGTCGATACATGCAAATTCAGACGTATTCAGACGTGTGCGACGGTTGTTTGGGGGCATGCGGCATCGCGCTTTAGCGTGCATCAATCAATCGCTTGACGTGACCCATTTCCCATGAGCCTCTTCTTCAAGTTTTTAATGACTAGACTCGAAGACTTTCACGTGAAACGCTTTCCTAGCTCTTCTACCTTCCATAGCTTGGTACACTGTCAGGTTCCGATATGTTGGCATTTTGAGCCTCCAATCAGAAAGGCTGTGATGGTCCCGTGAGCCAATCAGACCTAACAAAATGGCGGATTGAACCAATACGCGGAATCCGATGCGTTCCTGCGAATCATTGGCAGGCGAAGTGATTGAAGAGAAGGGACGTTACGTAGACATTACAAGAGAAGCCCGCAACACGCTTTATAGACAATACGCACGTGGCGTGAACGGAGGGCCGGATCTGCCAAGGTGGTGTAAGATATTTTCTTAAAACACATCCTTGGAGTCCTTTTTCAATACATAACGAGACAGCTCAGAGGATCGGGGAAGAAATTATAAACACAGGAAAAAAAAAAAAGGCATAGGTGCGGTTCATGGTGAAATTAAATAGGACGTGCGAATGTTGCATCTAACGCAATGAATGAGAGATGCAGTGGAGAGCGTATAACAGCCCCCCCCCCCCCCCCTCGTCAAATTATTCCAGTCAACTACGCGGAACGAGCGTGACCTCTAACGGCGACCTGTCATTACGTCGCGTGTCGCGAGTGTTCCGAGCACGGAGGGCAATTAGCGCTGCGTCGCCGCCACAGAGCTTTCCCGTATACACGTAAAAAAAAAAAAAAGGGGGGGGGGGGAACCCTTGTAAACCGGGTAGCCCAGTTCTAGATAGCCACACGCGGCGCCATTACAGTGCCTACGCGTCGCGAGAATGCGCGCGGATCAAGCAATTACTGCGCGGCATCATTTCGATCGCAACATTTACGCACGTGGCCGGAGATGTGTTGCGCAACCTCAATGTTATGCGCCACTGCACGTCCCTGAGGCGTGAACCGGATGTAAATGTACTTAGCTAAAGAGAAACAGTAACTTTACCCTTTAGAAAAAAAAAATGTATTGGTCGCTTATTACATGCCACGACCGACTTGACGGCGAATGCCATTCCACTACTGCTTACGAATTTGTAGCTACATTCTGTTTGCGACATCTATTTTGGTTGTCCCTTGATTGACGGACGATGTAGGTGTGGCTCGTACCCGTGTATTCATGGCAAAGGAATGCGCGTGTGAGGCGCACATGAGCCTATTGTCGTTGTCGGTGACGTAAATGGCAAGCCATACGTCGTGCTATTGATGCCAAGTCGTGTCAGTCTTACGTTCGTAGCCTTCCGTACTAGTTCTGGTATATAGCAAGTGAACGAGTTATAGGTGGGCAGATGAGGTCGAGAAGTTTGCGGGGACAACATGGCCGCAGCTACAGGCTCAGGAGCGGGATAAGTGGAGATCTGTGGCAGCGGTGTTTGCCTAGCGGTGAGCGTAGACATGACGATGATGATGATGATGATGATGAAGAAGAAGAAGAAGAAGAAGAAGAAGAAGAAAGAGTGAACGAGACGCGAGTTTCTGGTAGCACTGCTGGGGGGACAACGCCGGAAGGTCAACCGGAGGATCATGTTACGCTTTTCACGAGCCAGTTACAGGGCTCTCGTTTTTTAAAAACAGAAATGGCGGCGGATTTCCTTAAAGAGGGAGCTGTCGTACAGTGTGAGAAGTAGCAGATGGGGTGAGCCAGAGGCATAGTGTAGTACACGTGTATTAACGTTGCTACAAAGCCGTAGCAGCACATGGCATCTTCGTCATCCGCAACCTTCTGCGGCCAATCTCCGGGCGCACATGGTGGCAGATGACGAAGTAGCACCGTTTACAACACTCACAGCTCCTGCGCTAAAGCTAGCTGCGGCCAGCGGTTGGTGGTATTTACGTGAAACGCACTCAGGTGCTCCCTTTAAACAGTGCACACCTTTCTACCCGACATCCTTACAGCGAAGCTGCTTATGGGCTAACCTCCGGGGTTTCGTTAGAGTGTACTAGAATAGTACACTCCAGTTTCGTGGCGTCTGCGAGCAAAAAGGCACTAGTTTCCTCTGACTCCATGAGATGGCGGTAGCCGTCCATGCTCTGTCAGGACACGCGCGCACCTCGGGACCACCGCAGAACGCCCTGGAGCAGTCATACTTCGACGTAATATGGCATATATTACACTTGAAAAGATGTATTCCCAGCAATGCACTTGTACTTAAAGGTGAAGCCGTTTTAAGGGGATCGTTGTTAGCTTGGTCTTGTAAGCTGGCTTTCCCACAAGGGGGAACAGCGAACGATATTAATAAAATAATGAAGAAAAGATCTAGGCCAGTTATATTTTGCTATAAGACAACTTAGAATGTCCTTGAAAAAGCAAATGCCTTCCTATTGACGTATTTCTCATTTAGAAGTGAAGCCCTGCCAGGGAGGAGCCCCGCCACAGTGGTCTATAGTGGTTCTGACAGTCGGCAGGTGATGCGAAGGCCGCGGAATCGAATCCCGGCCGCGGCGGTTGCACTTCAGAGTCGAAGTGTCGAGGACCGTGCGCTGTGTGTTGTCAGTGCACGCTAAAGAACACCAGGTGGTCAAAATTTCCGGAGCCCTCAACTGCGGCCTTTCTCTCCTTTCTATCTCTTTCACTCCCTTTCCCCTACGGACGCTTAGCCGTGCTCCCAACATGGGCTGCAGAAATTAGCGTCCTTTCCTTAACCGAACCACAATCATCATCAATCATCATCTTCTTGAACACGTGCGCCTGCCAGCCGCAGTTTTGCCAGTGTAGGCTGCGAGCATGAGCGCAAGAGAAGAAAGAAGCGCACGTGAGAACCCCGCTCATGGGGCATTGCATAGAAGCGCACGCACACTCTTGGGGGCCTGAACTAATGATGATGATAGTTTTCTGACACTGGAAGACACTTTGTGATAGCCTGAAATGCTTCGCATTTAACACAGTTATAACCTCAAGAGCAATTCCTCGTAATACAAGACCCGTATCCATTGTTGATCTGCCGCAGTGTTAACACAGGAGGCTTAATAATGTTTATCTAGACGATTTAGACTTCCACCAAGGTCAAGGACGATTTAAGTGCCCGCGAGCACACAGTTCTTGCGCCGATGCGTGTAGAAAAGAGGTCAGTTATGCTCACTAGACTGGTCACGATGGCGTCCGAAGCGCACCACGAAACTATGGAACTAAGGCTGTTCAGTTACGGCGGTGACGGTGGGCAGCGCGTGAACATGTTGAGTCCTCGTGCTCGTAGTTTAGGCGCTGAGATGCAGAGGATGTTACGCACACAACTACTGTCGCGTCCACAGATAACGGTGGAGCTGTCATGCAGAAGGGAAAAGCTTTAGCCCTTGACCCACTACCCGTGCCGCTACACGATCAAATGATTATGCGAACGACAACACAGAAAGAAAGAAGGAAGGAAAGGAAGACAGAGAGATAATGATAGAAATAAAGAAAGTCTAGGGTTGCGCAAAAGACACAATAGCGAAGAAAAAGAAAGAAAAGAAAAAAGGAAAGCCTCGATAAGGAAAAGGCCGACTCGCGCTTCCCCTCAACCCATCACACACATCAATTGCCCTCAGCCTCCTTTCATACGACAGTGATAGCGGTAATGCTAGTGCAGCATGACAGCAATATCGTACTTCTTGCCCAGACTCCGCTGTTTACTCAGATTTCACAGGCGAGGAACTACCTTTGTTTCCTTTTGTTCATTTTTTTTCGGCTTCGTGTTTGCTATTCTCTGCTAGTTGCAATCACTGTGTCGCGCGTGTCTCTGGCTAAGCAGTATCACTAATTGTTTTGTCCTTCTTGACAACGCATTACGTTCGTTGTACACTACAACTCTCTACACCCGGCGTCCCGTGCAATCGTACAACTTTTTTCCACCCAATCTCGACGCACGTCGTTGAATAACAGCGGATATGCATACGAGGCGAGGAAGAAACAGCTAATACCACCAAACTTAAGCGTAATCTTTGTCTTTAGATGTCGTAAAACACTATCGGTCCCATTTCTGGAGACTACATCGGCAATCCTTTATCCACTCAAACGCCGTTCTCTGAGCCAAAAAAAAATAAAAAGGAATGAAAAGAAAGAAAAGAAAGCATATGACGCCCGCGAGTGCTTGACGGCTTCTACTCTAGAGAGGGCTTCGTTACGCGGCTGTCGAAAGAAGCTTTTCAAGGAAACTCGTGCAGAAAACAAGCCCCCGTCGCGCAAGCAAGAGTGAGAGGTTTATAGAAGACGAGTAAATAAACGTAATACCGTCAACGTCAAGAAAGAAAATAGAAGAAAGAAAGAAAGAAAAAGCGAGAAAGAAGCAGGAACACCGCAATTTCGGGCTGACGCGCGCGACCCGGCATTTCTGGCATGCCGACAATGCGTGCGCGCACACCGCGAACAGCCCGGAGCGACGGCCCAGTCGGCGGCGAACCACGCCGAGCTGTCACCGCCCAAGCAGCATGCGCGCTCCGGCGCCATTAACAGCGTAACGTCAATCTCGGACGGCGCAGCGGCATGCCGCAATGCAGACAACGCGAACAGGGCTGGCCGCAAGACAACAAACTATGGAGAGCACGCACACAAACTATATATACAGAGGAGATGGAAGGAACCACCAACTCCGCAGGTTTATACTCGCTTCCCACGGCTTTCGGGCAATTTCGCCCCGAGACTTGAGAGAAACACCTCGACTGTCCCGCGGCTGTCTCCCGCATTTTCTTCTCTCCGATCTACATTTTCACTTTATTCTTCTTTTTTTTTTTACCCTCTCTCGCGCAAATAGCTCTATTCTTTTTTTCGTCCGTTGTATAGTTTCGAAACTCACGGGAGCGCAGCATTGTATACGGTGTCCGCTCAAAGGCACAAAGCGCGTTTCCCAGTGGGTTGACAGTAAAGACTTTCGGTCACAATCACTGCGGAGCTTGGCGTGCGAAGCTTTCCACACCGACTGCACGCTTAGTCCGATATCCTGTAGACCCTAACGAAACCTCGTGCATAATTTATTTAAGTATACATGTGTGCATGCGACTTGGCAAAGAAATCGTTGAACAGGCAACATCGCTAGAGCCAACGTTCGTGCAAATAAAACTTGTACTCATCAGGGCAGCGAACGAACGAAGGCGAGGGTCTCCTTGTGGAGAGGTATAGGCTCCAGAGACACTCTCTGTTCGACGGCTTCGCATCATTCCAGGACTCCCGTCTTCCTTCGAACCGGTGGGTTCCTTTGATTTGTGCTATTCGAGCGCTTATATTCGATCGCTGTATCCATAGGGAAACGGCGCCACAAAATTAAGACGAAACGCGAGGAAGAAAGCACACGAACACAAGCGCCGAACTCTCAACTAAACTTTATTCGCATCGACATAAATTTTTATATGAAAAAAAAAAAAAAAGAAAACAATGAGATACGGTATCACCCATTCAAATACAAAATTTCCTTTTGAATTCTTTTCATTTTGTACACGAATGGGTTATATTGCATCTTAATGTTTTTTTTTTTCTTTTTTTGTGTGTAGCCACGTGTGCATAAAAAAATTTGTGTCGATCGATGCAAACAAACTAGTCACGAGTTCGACGCTTGCATACGTGCGCTCTCTCTTTCGTGTTTCGTCTTAATTTTGTAGCGCCGTTTCACTATGTACACTTACCAACTAGCACAACTGTCAGTGTCGCTGTATTCATGCTGCAGTTATCAACCGATATCTGAAGTAGCAAGCCAAGCAATCAACCAAACTAACATCACTAACATATCATAAAGACTGAGTATCTCACATAAAATTAATCACCAAGTAATTACTCAAGGGTGTTACCACCTCTGACCTCAGTATATTAACGCGATAGCGTTAGTATAGTGCCTAGAATATACTGGCTAGTGTGCTGAGCGCGCTGGTTGGCGTGGCAGCTGCGCTGATGCCTTCCCACAGTCACCGCGTGGCGGCGCTGCAACTCTCTAAGGTGCAGCGCAGCTGAACGGGAAGCTGAACATAGCCGCGATTGAAATAAGTAAGAGACGGTTAGAATACTGGTGGCAGAAAACTAGAGAGAACGGACAAAAATAATTATAGGGAAAAATATGGAATTTCTGCCATAAGGGGCAGGGAACTGGGATATGAAAATCCGTTTTTGATATGGCATGATCGATTTGATTGAAGTAAATTTAAAAGGCATGAGGAAAACTAAAAGAGAAAAAAAAAAGTTCTTAAATCTTCTTACGAGCCTGGTGGCGCACATGTCACCGCCCCGTTACAAAGGGGAAGCTCATAGCATCCATCCATCCATCCGTGTATCGGTCGCCCGCGGCAAGTTGGTATAAGTGTTCTGTGCCGCGGCTCCGCTTTCAGCTGGGTAGCAGCGCGCGATTTCTGCTGCGAATTCAGTGTCTTTCGTTGCCTTTAGGACACTCGTGACAACACTACCGGACGGAGGGAAACTGAACGTTAAATTGCTGCCTGCAGAGAATCCTCAACTGGCATGGCACTACAATACTACGGTGCTTTTAACACGTACCTAGTACGTTACGTCGTCTGCTAGTTTTCTTTATTCGGCGCATAGCTATCCTACCTCAACAGAAATGTCAAATTGAATATCCTACGGCAGAAATGCGATTCACACATTTCAGTCGTGATCGTATTGAGTGTACATTCAACATGCGCCGTGTAGTCAGGTCGTGTGGGTACAATAATTCTTAATCGCGAACAGAAATCCGCCCCGGAGCGGGTCAACAGTAATCGCAAATGTCCATGCACATTGCCTAGAATAGGCACCATAGTCCATGTGGCGTCCATGTCCCACTCGGCAAGTCGCGAAGCGTCCGACGGCACGGCGAACATCGACACTTTGTCCGGGTTCGAACGATAGCCGCTCCAACAAAGCGGCACGAAGCACGTTTTCTCCCTGCCCTGATGCTTCGCCCGCTGCATCACAAGACTGCGCGGTTTAACACACAAGTATCGACACAGAAAACTATGCGAACAAGGTAGGAAAACACAGCGTGGACGTCACCAAAACAGGAAAACACGAGGCACGGACAGCACGGACCACTGACGGAGCCACGACGCCACGACTGAGTCGACTGACAACGTGACACGTCGACCACGTGACAACTGCGGCCGCGCCGGGCCGGCACTACCTGCACCACGTGACCCGCACCTTTGCTTCAGCGGCGCCGCCTGCCGGCCAACGTAGGAAGGCATCATCCACCCTGCCACTGCCTCCCATTGTGAACCCCCTCCGCTCAGCACACTAGCCAGTATATTCTAGGCACTATAGCGTTAGAGTGCTCGTTCCGCAGAAATACCACCGTCGGTGTCGGCCTCTCCACGCGTCTCTTGTGAGCGAAAAAAAAAAAAACAGCGCCAAAAATGGACAACTATGTCCACCTAGCGGAAGACATATCAAGCAATGTCTCGACTACCATGGCCTCCGAGACTGCAGGTGCGCCCCGCTATTTCGGAGACCATGCGACTACAGCAGAGCCTATATGCGGTCTCGTCGGATGCTCTGCATCCACTTTTTTAGCATTTCATTCTCATGACACCATTAAAGAAGTGAAGTACTGCAGTTGCCATTTCACCGACCATAAGGCGATGCTTGTTGCGGCTGTCCGGAAGAGGTCTCCAGAAGAACAAATCGAACAGCTGCCAGATAGTTAACGCACGAAAAACGACATAATGTGACCATTTACGAATAAAAGTGTCACGCCTACGCGCAGTTCATAACACAGGAAGGACCATGTGACTACATCACTGTACAACATTTTCATGAAGTTGATATAAAAGTTCTGTTAAATAGATCGAAAACCTCTACCATTACTATAGATACGTCGCACGCGCGCGCGTGTGTGTCTGTGTAACAACACACATTAATAAGTATGCACTGAGTGGTTGAAGTGCACACTAGGGGCCGGATTTCGCTATCGCGTTCAACTCTTAAAGGCGAAGCTTAAGGGTCCCCCATTTTTTTACGTTCTCTACTGCGTCGCAGCAGTCCAGGGCAACTGCGGCGGACATCACGATTACTCTAGCACGTTACACGAATTGCATAATTAAAAGAAAAAAAAAAAACAAGCGCGACTTCACCAAAACACGCACGAACAAAGTATTTCAGTCTTCAATAAACAGGTGACAGGAAAATAAAGGTTCCTTGAGTCTCCCTTCGCTTTCTCACAGTTGCACGCATATGCCTCACACCGCAGCGCGGAGGAGGTCCGCCGGGGTGGTGTAGTGGTTACGCTGCTCCGCTGCCACCCAAAAAAACGCGGGTTCGAACCCGGCCGCGGCGGTCGCATTTTCGATGGAGGCGAAAATGCCAGAAGACCGTGAACTGTGCGTTGGCAGCGCACGTTAAAGAACCCCAGGTGGTATAAATTTCCGGAGCCCTCCACTATACGGCCTTTCTCTCTTCTCTATCTCTTTCACTCCCTTTACCCCACCCCCACGGACGCTTAGCCGTGCTCCCTACATGATCTGCAGAAATCAGCGTCCTTTCCTAACCGAACCACAATCATCATCATCATCGGGAAGGAGCTTATGTCGGGCATTGTGGAACGAGCAATCTAACGTATAGACTTATATAGTAGACTTACTCCTACACGCCATCTGCTCTGTCGGAATGCACCTGAAATACTCCTTCACAGGCATGGACTGCCTCCGCTGGGCGCCCTCCCCTTCCATTAATCCTGCACCCCCTCCGCACCAGAGAGCTGTGGGACGATGCCCTCTGCGACGCGACGGCACCTTGGAGGCCGCCGGGCCTGTGAGATAAGTCACTGAGATCGTCATAAGGACTCCATACTAGTCGTTAATCCACGTCTTTCCAACGCCTTCGTGCAAGAGAGATGTCTTGTCCTCGCGACCTTCCCAAACCCCGCCATTTTCCATGACCGTTTTGTTGACCTGTCGATATTGTGTGACCGGTCAAGTCATCAGGGAGCATTCAGATGCATGGTGCAGACAGTTTTTGCGGGCGTGAAAAAAAAAAAAAGAAAGAGAAAAGCACTCGTATTATATTTGGCACACTCCTTGCATGAACAGACGAACTCTTCCCTTTCCGCTCAAAAATTCGCCCCTCCTGAGTTCGGATTAGGCTTCGCAGCAGGTCGCACGGAGGAGCCCCTTGAAGACACCCCACCACCTGAGACAATCGTAATAATAAAATAAAAGATACGAGGTGGGAGGAGAAAACGGGTTACTGCGACGCGGACGAGGTGACTGCTCGAGTCAGCTGAGCTGCTTCTTCCAAAGCGGGCTATTTTCAGAGACAGCCGCGGGAGAAGTGAGCCGGCATTCCGCGCCTCCTTGTCCGTCTCGCTATCTGGGACACGAGAATAGCTAACGTTGTCGACGCACAAAGGCGGCGGCGGCAGCCGCCAATCGGCATCGGCATCGCGAGCCGACAGAGAGACGAAAAGGAGCTCGCGGTTGCGCGCTTTGAATGCCGCCGGGAACGTGCTCGGCCTATAAGCGGCTGCAGAAAGATCCTTTTGTGCACGCTTGTCGGCAGAATGGGAAGGAGGCGGCGCTGGGAAATTGAAACAAGCAACGATGAGATGATGCGTGCGTGCCTACATCTGCGCCTTTTGATACGCACGACCAGTGAGTGGGAAACGGAGCAGTGAAGACGCGGATATCGAGCGAAGGCGTCTGGAACTGTGAGCACGCAGACTACACGTCTTCTCATCCGATTCTCAGAAGGAGTTCGCGATCACACACGACTGCATCGGCGATTCTCGCCAAAGTACTGAATTGCTGGGAGAAGTCATGATGGGCACCCGTAATGGCTGCCACTCAAGACGTTACAGAAAGAGCGTAAGGATCATAGATAACGGTATAGCGCGATGGGTCCTCGCCAAGATTAGCTTTCTCTTCAACTCGATCGGGTCAGCTCCTTGTCCGTTTCCGTCGTCTTTATGCCACGGGTTCTATCGAACACCAGTGGTGAGAGACAGAAAGAGATTGGAATGTGAGGCGAAATAGGGGAGCGTAACTGCGAGATGAACATCTAGTTTGCTACCCTGCCTTGTGCACATGGTAAGACGGACAGAAAGACGAAAAAGAAAAGAATAAGTAGAGAAAGAGAACAAGTATCTTCATTTTGAGAACGTAGCTTCGAAGTCCAGAATACGCAGAGGTTGGGCCGTGCCCTCGGTCCTGGCGACCAGCCGTGAACGAGCCTTGAGGTCGGAGCTGGCTAAAGCTCTCGCCCAAAACTCGTTGGTGCGGTAAGAGCAGTGGTGGGGGAGAGCAGCAGAAGTTGTCGACAGCTTCCCACTATATATGCCGTAGGAGCCGAATATAACAGATTACTGCATACATGGAACAGCTGCGTATTCCCCCTAAAATTTATGTATTATACAATTTTTGTATAAATTGAATGAACTATAAACGTGCATATCTGACCATGCACGCATACCTGGCTATATATGGCACGTGTCCGTTTGTGGCCTTATTTACCCAACACGTATCAGAGTCTTGCATGGCATTCCTCGAGTTGGTATTTTATTGCCATACATACGGACCCGTGACATACACAGCCAGATATGCCCATTCCTGATATCGCCATATATATCATTTTGGTAAGGACCCTCCGCCGACGACGCAGTACTACTGACTTGTATACAACACAAAATGCAAATCTGTAGCGTGTTATGCATTATGCTCCAGCTCCTTTATTCTCGTATTCCAGGGGCCTTCCACAGACGACGCAGTACTACCGACTATTAAACAAAACGTACAAATGTGTAGAGTATTCCGCGTTATGCTTTAGCTCCTTAGTTCTTGTATTCCAAGAGCCTTTCGCCGACGACACAGTACTATACAGACTGTTATACGAGACATACAAACGTGTAGCGTATTATGCATTACGAGACGCGCGCATGCGACAAGAAAAACAGCGACGACGTTCGGTGCTCTTCATGTCGCTGGTCGCTCGAGTCCGACCAACTCGCCTGGGAGTGCTGTGCGGTATATACACACCTGGGTCAACGATCGCACGAGACACCTAACGCACGCACACACCCTGCGCGAGACGACGACGAGCAAATAGGGCCCAGCAAGTAGGCCGACGCTCGCGCCTCGAGCGACACGCGCATGCAATGACGGAAGGCTCGCCCCTGGCCCGTTTGCTCAGCGCACCGCACGGCGCGCCCACTTGACAGCTTGGCTGCGCCGGGGTCGCCGCGCAGTTTGAAACGCCGCCGGCGTCGCACGGCCGCCACCGTGTGTCCCCCCGACGAAGGAACGCGGACGCTGACGAGGAAACCCGCAGTCGGCCATCGGCAAAGCCGGGAAGGCGACCGATGCGCTACGGCAGGCGTGGTCCGTCACGAACACTTGCGCGCATCTTTCATGCCATACTTGAGCTTATACTTAATGCCCGTGACGGCCGAACTTTACCGCAGGTTTTCATGACACGTCCCGCCAAAACTAAGTTCAAAGCGATGGCTACAGTATATGCACCGAGGGCCAGTTCCCACGGCAATTATTCAATTTAGACGCTTCTCAATACAACCGTTCACTGTCACATTTGTGTGGTCCGCCTGCTTCTTGCGGCGCTGCTATATACTTGGTATTCAGATAACCAAGTATATAGCTCTGCTTTCGGCTTTACGCAAGTGATATACGGTTGACGCGGTATAGCGAGGGGATCTGGTGTATATAATTTGGAGAATCTGATGGCCGAAGCTTCCACGTCAACCTAAATCGAAGTATAGTCGACCCAATTTCTCGTGATAGGCTTCCACGTTGAAAACACGGTCGCCTTCGCCGTGGCAAGTCATGGGACACATCGGGCACAGCACATACAAAGGGCCAACGTCATAGCTACATGATCACGCTTTCACTCAACTCTTCGCACATTACACGTGCTCTATGAATAGTTCCAGTTCAGCCAGAAGTGCGGTCAAACGGATAGGAGTTATCGCTGCAAAAAAGCATCACCACAGTCTTTCCGTCTCGCCTACAAGGGGCAGGAACGCGATATCAGTTGTGAAATGTTTCAGCGCATCCACGTCACCAGGCTGTCGGAGGCTCACATCCGTTTACGTCTACGTTAATGTTTTTGTTCAGTAGCCGGGTTGTTGTCCGCCTCATATTTCTCCTACGTGAAAAAGGCCGCTATAGCCAAGGCCGCACATATATGCACTAGCAGCTCCCAAATATTACGTAATAATAAGAAGAAAGGCGCAGGGATTAATCAACCGAACGGCAGTTAACCTTACAACACTTATATTTAGAACAGCGTTCCTTCCTGCGCACCCCTACAATTGTTCCACATCTACATGTACTACATATAGGTGCGCACATTCGCATAAACTGCTGTTACCACTTCGGCATAGTATGCGCGAAGGGCGCGCGGCATACGCAGTACGGAGCGAGCGAGTGCGGCATTATATAAAGCAACCAAGCCTGCAGCATCTCTACATCCGAACATGCACACCGGTCATTCACTACCACGAAAGATAGACACAATTTCACTGCGCGCTGGTTCCTGCGCTCTCCACATGTTAGTGTTGTCTACATATGCTATACGCAAACCATACGGCTCCGCAAGACAGCACCTCAGGAATACGCGAGGGCACTGTCCAGTCTTGGGGCCGCTTCTCTTCCACGCACAGGTATACTGCCTCAGCACGCCTCGTCGTAAACCGTCACAACACTCCATCCCATCAACGTAACGCAGCTCGGAGACGCCCCCTCTCGACCATCGCATTCCTTTAAGCACGCGAGAAAGTTCCGTTTCGCACACGCGAGCAGGGGACCTTTACATCAGCGCCCAGCAATGGACTCCGATCGCCCGTCCATGGCAATGAACTCTCCCACGAAGAAAGAAGAAGAAAGAAAGAAAGAAAGCCAGAAAAGCGAAAGACAAAGGATGCACTGCCCCTCCACCACTATACACTTTTTCCCTTTCATTTTTTTTTTTCGCACGTTCTCGCCCTCTTCTACTGTCCCCGCTTTGTTTTGTTTTTGTCTAGCGAGATGCATCCTCAAGAAGTGACGGATGGCGTGCTGCTTTCATTACTTGTACGCTCCCAGTAGTAGCTTTCGCTGCATTACCGTAGGGTAGAGCTACGAGTCGTGTCCATCTATTTCTGAAGTCTCTCGTTCCTTCGCCCAGCTAGAAAGCTCCTTTTGTTTTGTTTAAGAATCTTTGCGAAAGGATCGTCAGCCACGGTCACGGTTCGTCTGCTTCGCTTCGAGCGTCCTCGTCGTCGTTTGCAAAGCAAGCGGCCACGCGTGCGACGGCCCGGTCATCCGCCATTTCCCGGAAAGAAACTGGAATATGCCGGAGACGCACTCAGCCAGCCGAGAAAACGGAACGTCCTCCCCTTTCCCGTGCACACGCACTCTCTCCCGTGCGTACTTCGCGTTTTCTCCATATAATAACATACTTAAAGAAAGCAGCAACTGATCGTCCACCATCGCAAGTAAACAGCAGGCGTATACGCAGGCGGTGCACCGTCTGTTACAGCAGTTTCTATATAAGGCGATGTTTCTATATAAGCTGACGCTTCTATATAAGGCGAAGTCATAATATGGCGCGTCAGCCTCATGCAAGCATAGAACATATAGACGACTCGAGCAGAGGATAGCACGCAAGGGTATATAGCAATCGTCACGAGGCGGAAATACATTAGCGTCAAACGGTTATGACGGGACGTGCAAACAGCAAAGAAACTCTCCTTGGGCTTAAGTGCGGCCTTGAAGGCTTAGGCCTAAGTCGCTTATATAGGGACCAGGAAATTGTTATGTAGCGAAAAGCACACGCGGGAAGCAGCGACGAACGAGGCGATAGAAAGACCCCACATGTGCGCGGACAGACCAATTGTTGAGCCTAAGTACACATGTGTTGCCTGTATAATGTACTGTCTCACCACAAGGTCGTGAGCGTTCGCGAGTGTTAAAGGATAGAGGCTCATGTGAGAAAGCCTGAATCGCACCCGCGTTCTTCGGATCCACAGTCCGAGTACCATGAGCACCGCGGCGGACAACATTCAACTTTTGCTGATTGTGCGCAAGATCCTTGGTTGCTTGGCTTCTCTGGATTGCTCTGTGGTATATATGCAACGACAAGCACGCAAGATTAGCAGCACTTATTCTACTTTCAGTTTTCTAGCAGGCTTCTGGCAAGGCTGGTTTCTGCGTCAGGTTTCTGGCAAGGTAAAGCACCCCTCCGTGCGAGTGACACGAATTACACGCATTGTACAGAACTGCGAACAAATTTATTTATTAGTTTATGTTGATTATATTTAGTTACTTCGGTCGCGAAGGTCTCCGTTGCCCCGTGTGAGCACGTACAATCTTCGCTCAAGAAACTTAAATTTCGTAATCGAATGCAAGAAAAAAAAAACATTTATTCATCTGAACGCAACAATGCATGCTTATTATACAAACTGCCTTTTGCAACTGACACGAATATCACGCATTGGACAGAACTGCGAACAAGTTCATTCATTAGTTTACGTTAACTATATTGAGTTACTTCGGTCGCGTAGGGAGGTCACCGTTGCCCCTGTGAGCACGCACAATCTTCACTCAATAAAGTCAAAATTTTGTAATCGCACGCACGCACACACACGCACACGCACACACGCACACACACACCCGCACGCACGCACACACACGCACGCACACGCGCACACACACGCGCACACGCACACGCGCACACACGCACACACATGCACACGCACACACGCACACACACACAGAAAAACACTGATTCATATGAACGCAACAATACATATTGTAATCGCCTCATAAAAGGGAGTCACATGTAATAGCACAAGTAGGCGTGTTTTAGCTTCAGCTGTTGGGTGCGATAAACAACACAAAGAGGAGATATTAACCGCGTGTTGCAACTTCCCAGCGCATGCATGCAAGCTGATATGAAGCTCGACACCTATGATAATCGGAGTACTTCACATAAGTGCGCATTCAAGGAACACAGTGAAAAGGGGAGAGATGAGAAGGTCGAGCGGATGAAAGCGGTGTGGCCAAAGCAACGAATTCCACGAAGATGACGCATGAGGCTGGAGCCACATGCGGCTGTTAATAGTGTCTCATTATCCGAATGATAGCATCTGGCAGCCTCCGACGAATCGGTATCGTACAATCACTCAGCGCGAAGCATTTAGGCCTGGACCAAAGCCTCAATTGTGATCATGCAATTGATGCCTTGCGATAAGCACAACTGAGGCCATGGGCACGTCATCGCTAATCTCGAAAGCAGCAGAGGCCAGATAGAAGAAAAGAGATCGACGAAAGTCGGAAGCGAAATCAGTATCGTACAGGCAAGGTCGATACAAATAAAGTGGGAATCGTAAGCAATCAGCAACGAGCTCGAATGAGGAGGCAAACTCAGCGAAATTAGAGCGTCATGCAGCGAGTGTTCTTCAGGAAAGTTATATGCAACGCAGCGGTTTTATTTCATTCCGCAAGGCACAGAAAAGACGAACTTGCAACATATGTAACGCTGTCTCGAACGATACATCGGGAATCTGCAAACGACCTGTAAGTGCTCTGGAAGGCGCCAGCGAACAAACACGAAGAGGGACATGATAGGACAACCGCTGGGCTTATACAAGTGAAACACAAAGCTCATCTGCTTTGTGTTTGCGTTTATTCGATGGCACTTTATACCAACGGACATGATAAACCAGCCTGCCCTAAGAGCAAAGCTACTACACACGGGTCAGTAATTGTGATTTGCTACAAATGATTTTTTTTTTTATCAGACACAAGGAGCACGAGAAATAAGACTTTGTATAAAAAAACCGATTTTGGGACATATAAGGTTTTCGCATAATGGCCTGATTCAACTACAGAACCTAGATACGGGGGAGGCACACCTCACCAACCGTGATGCTTGACCTGGCACCCACGCAAGCGAAAAAAAAAAGAAACCCAAATCGAATCAAATCAAGCGATGGCGCTTCGCTGCTTCTCGATCCATCACTCCCGAGTCGCGGAGACAGTTCGGGATTGACCGGTCCGGGCTCATGCGCTATCACTACACGGCGTGGGAAGTGGAAGCCAACGCACTAAAAAAACTGCTGGAAATTATGCGTCCATACGCTATAAGCGGCTGAAGCCCATGCACCATCCGCTTGCGCGCACGCAACGCGAAGCACGCAGCGAGACGACGCGGGCGTGATATCGAAGCGAGGCACACTCTCCTCGTGCCTCTCGTCCCGAAGCTGACCACCGTCGATCTCGTCTTTCGCGAACGATCCATCACGATTCGCCGCCGTCGCTTCGCGGCATAGGGCCAGACCCGGCATAACGCGAGACGCTCTTCACCGGCGAAATGCCAAGCTCTGCGCGGCCCTTGCATGCGAGGGAATCCATGCTTGAAAAGCGGGTGGGCCTGCGTGTCCGCGTGCTTGGAAGCACACGTGATATAGGTGCATACGAAGGATTGATCACAGGCGTTGTTTTTTTTTTTTTTTTTGCAGCCCTGTGCTTCCGGGAGTTTGGCTTCAGCGCTCTGGTGATGATGATGCCTAAAACGATGGCGAATAAAGCATTGATCTGATCGTTTCTTTCTTGTATTGTATTGTTGGATCAAAACAGCAATGAGATTAGCTGCATGCTTACGAAGAGCATCAAATCGTTTAGGGTGTGGCGCAAGTCTCGGACCTGCCCGTCTTCGAGTCTGCAGGCAAGTCTGGCTGCTGCTGCTAGTGATGCGAGATCACAATTTCCTTGGCCGAACATGTACGATGCTGTCCCATAGAACGGAGCGTTCAGTTCTTGGCCATTTACCGACTCAAAACATTTATATATACTTGGGATCTCTCACTCTGATCACCAAGTTGGCTTGCTGATCAGAGTGAGAGACAGAAAGCCTGCATTGGAATGTACTAGGCCATACTATACGGTCCGCATGCATATCCACTGTCATGTGGGCTCGTAATGACAAAGTAGTCGCAGTCGGATAGGTTGCCAACACGCTCGCTTTTGTAGTGTATACACAGTCAAAAGAAGGAAGCGGGTCACATTTAAAGCAGCTGCCATCATTTGCACCCGGTGCAGCGGGTATTGCAGGATCCTGGTGATGAGACAGAGAATATCCTGCTACTATGGTATTCGAAGTCGGTTCACTTTAGTTCTGCATCATCACGTCTCAGGGCTTGAGCCTGGTGCCAGGCAGGCGCGGCAAAAGTCCATCTCTTCAACTGTGGATGACGCGTCCACTGCCGTAAGGCGTGCAGCCGGCGAAGTCCTACAAAGCCTTGCGTTTCTTCTGCCTGGATGTCATTCTGGATCCCCCAAATGTCTCCAGCAATCGCGGAAGTCAGTTGGACCTTCACGGTGACGCCCTACAACTGTTGATGCAGAGCTCGCCGAACGACAGGCATGTCCGAAGACCCACGCGCAACGACGGTGTCCAGAAAGGCAAATGTTTTCGTTCGCAAACCAGCCGAATGATGCACGCTTAATATTGATTGGTGGGGTACGTTGCACCAGAAAATAGAAACACACACACACACACACCACAGGGAGGTAAACAAAACACATGCTCGGTTGGCTACCCTACGCCTGGGAGGGAGAGAGGGGAGCAATAGACTAAGTAGAGGAAAGAGGAGCAGAAAAAGTAACAAGGAGACAGTGAGAACTCGGGCACAAAACGCTAAAGCACTAGCACGGTGCAATCGTTCGCAGTCGTCAGCGAAGTGCCGTCGACTTCAGGAAGCACATTATAGGGCCTTCGCAGTCTTGCGCATGTAGGAGCGCATAGGCCAAGGACAGACGATCTTGTCTGCTGAAAGCTGTCTTCTATAATGGCGGTGAAACTTAGCCTCCAGCTCGCTCCATTGATTGAGTTGCGTACAGGATGTGCAATGGCAAGGGGTCGGGAAATTTCGATCACATGGGGTTCTTCAACGTGTACTCACAACTTACAATACACGGGCCTCTAGCGTTGACGTCTCCATAGCAAATGCGACCGCCGCGACCGGGGTTGAACCCGCGTCTTGCAGGTCGGTAGCCGAGCGCCCTAACCCCTGCACCACTGCGGCGGCCCGTGATGTGTATGGAGAGAAGAGAAATAGCAGTGCTTAAATGTCAACGTATGTGTGCTTATAATAACGAGGCAGGAAAAAAGGATCCCACGCGCAGTGGCAAATTGTTGTACGCAAAGCTTTTACGTGATTCAAAAGGCAGAATGCAAGATTACGAAACAAGCTAAGCGGCAAATTTCTGAGACGAACACGGCTTTCAGCCACCACGACAGACCTTGCAGGGATAACAAACGAAAGTTGTATTCAACGTTCAAACGCGTTGAATCACAAAGGACCTTCTATACAACCACGGTCAGCAAAGTCTCGAATAACTTACAAAGAAAATTCTACTTCAAAATTTTAAAGGCAGAAAGAAAGCGATACGTGTGGCAAGGTCTTCGCTCGTGAATACTTAAGCCGTTGTCAGAATCAGAGAATGCGTGGACTGTCGGCACGTCCGTTGCGACGACAGAACATAGACACAGCGTGAAAACCATTTCGCGAAACCGCCCTCGAGCATCGCTGTGACAGTGAGACGCGCCGCATGGCCACATGCCTTCCATTCTCCGACGACGCACGACCTCGCTTTCAGTCGGATGGCTTTCCGCCACATACCGGCGTCGACAACAGGCAGCGACCGCCCGGCCACGAGCAACAACTCCCTGCCAAACGCTCAACTCGGCTTAGCAAGGTCTGTTGCGACGAAGCGCCTGCGGACGTCGCGCAATAGCGGACGAATACCGCGATTCGCGATGTTCGTTGCGGTTGCAAATGTTGCAACACCGTGGTGCAGACAAGACGGCGATCGCGCGACTTCGTAAGCCAAAGTGCAACAAAGCCCCCCACTTCCCTTCCACTCACACACTTGTACTTGCGGCGCGGCATGAAGTCGTCGACGCGGTGAGTGTAGTGTGTACAGTGAACGGCCTCTGTGTGAATGTGCACGCGGCAGCCGGCAAGCCATTAAAGGAAAACCCGCCAGGCACGCCAAGGCATATAGGTGTTCTCTGGCCAAGGCTTAGAGTTCTATAGGGCCATCTGAGCAGGCCTACCTTGTCGATTGCGAAACGAGGAAAAAAGAAGCTACGCGAGTTGTTGCGCCGGCAGTTCGCTGCTGCTCGGCCGAACGTACTCTAACGACGCAGCATGCATCGTCATTTCCCACGCCGCCAGTTCTCGCCCTGCCACATAGAAACAAGTGCCGAAGCGCCTACAAGTGTAACCCGGTGAAAAGATAGAAATTTAGTAGCACACGCATTTGTTGTATAGACAAGGGGTCTATACGCTTTGCGCATACAAATAGATATTTCGAAGTTGGCAAGCAATCGTTCGGTGGACGGCGCGATATTGTGGAGAGCGATCACATGATCGAGGTACGTGACGAGCGTCATCAGCCTAAACGAACATGCAATCACGTAAGGCAGCCGAGTCGCTGTTTAACCCTGTCCGTTGTCAGCCGTATATAGTCACACAGTCGATCGACTCTGTCCAGCCAGGTTACCGCTGTCCTCGTCGAGATCAAGCGAAATAACTATCGTCATGTAACACGTAGAGAACAGTTTACGACTTGCCTCTCTGCAAGGGCTGAGAAGCAGTAGGAAGCGCCCTATAAGCTGAAGCTTAACAATTTAAGACGCCCATTAATGACATAAATGCCGCATATCTAATAGCCAATTCGGTCATTTGCACCTGACAGCTATAGTGCCGAACAAGGTCGAAACAATAGACCCTTTAACGGGCGGGCTGCCGACGATCCGCGAACCGCGGTCCGCACCCTTAGGATGCTTCAGGTCGCTTGGGTCTCCAAGCGCTGCGATCCTGAGTTCTATTCTTGTTTTTTTTTTTTTTAACCCCCAATCGGAGCACAAAAGGACGCAAGCTGAAGCACGTTCCCCTCGCCGGAAGAAGCCTGAGGGACGAGAGGGACGCGTTTGTTTGTAAACAGTGAAGATTACTGGACACTGCTGCTCTCTAATTTTATTCAGCATATGTGATAGGTTTGGTATCTATGAACGTTAGCCTCTGGTAATCAGCGCAACGGACTCGGGTTATTTCCGAGGGACGTCCGCCGATATATAAGTGGAGAGGCGCGTAGTCACTCTCGCAAGCTTCAGTGACATAGGGACCCACCATTCTCTTAATTTCTGGCTGCTTAATGGCACGCTGATGCGGCTACACCCGTAAGCTTTTTTGATCGTAATGGCCGAGTCGACGCTTCGCTCAAAGGCTTCGTAACATCAGACAAACGGTGGCCGATCGGAGTAGCGGTAACGGTTGCTATACAAGCCAGAGAGAAAACGCAGCCTGCATTGCGCGAAATGGTTACGTGGGACGATAACCCAAGGGAAATTTGCGGTCATATAAAGGACGGAGTCGATGGACTCACTATCATTTCTCTATACATACAGTGCACCTTGGTGCAACGGCATGCTCTGCTGCTTTCTACTTTCCTTCACTGCGCGCTCTCAACTCCGCGAAGCAGCATGTCTCGTTCGTTCTCCACAAGGTCGTGAATGGGCCGGGTGCCGTAGTTTGCCGGCTAAACGCCGCTAACTCTGCGGAGCCGTTTCCATTCCACCTCTCCTTCCACGGACGATCGCACTGCTGATCCACTGCTCCACATCCGAAACCGAGCCACCCCGCGTCACGAAGCTACGAAAACTTAATAACGAAAAGGGAACGAAGGCTGGATAGAGAAACAGCGGGCGCTCTCCGCGTATAGCCAACATGGTCCCCATATATAAAAGAAGTATAAAGGGGGGAGGAGGGGTGCGAGGTTATAACAATGGCGCGATGAAGAATGAGAGAAACACGGCACGCGTGGCGGCGGCGGAGGCAGATAAAGATCTCGTCCGCGGGAACGACCGCCAAAGGGACGGGATATAAGAACAGCAAGAAAACAACAAAAGAGGAGCGGGGACCAGCAGGGAATCACGACGCCATGGCAGCATTACGGCGGCAAAAGAGGCGTCGTTACATACTACATGGAAGAAAAGGGGTTGCGACAAAATGGGCCAGCGGCGCATCCATCTTATCCGGCGGCATCACGAACAGCGTGGCTGCGGCGGCGATGGTGGTGGCTCTCGAGCGGCCGTGGTTGTGGAGTGTGTATATATATATATATATATATATATATATATATATGGGCTGCGCACGCGCGCCTGCACATACGTGAGTTTCAAGGTCTGAGCGAAAACGTTGTATATTACGGCGCGCACGTAGGGCCGTTGTTGCGTGGGAGCCATTCACTACGCTGAGGCACCGAAGGTTACGTGAAGAGATAAACAAAGAAAAAAAAAAAGTATTAACGCCGTGGAAAGCGACGAAAAACGAGGTATACAAAAAGCTCGGACGCCTCGCCGAGTGAAGGTCCGGCCGTCAGGCAGGGCGGCGCAAGAATGGCGCTTTGTCGCGGATTGCGCATGGGGATTATGATTACCGCATTCCCTTCCAATCTAACGTGCCTCTCGAATGCGGGCGTCATTTCACGAAGTAGCATTAGGTTACCTTAAGTGCCTCATCATTCTGCGATTATCGAAATAGTACGAACTAACTATAACTAACTAACTAACTACTAACTAACTAACTAACTAACTAACTAACTCACCCATACTATATAACACGAAGCGAACAAAAAGTAAGGAGGTATAGTTGTTTTCTGTCAGTTTCTGGGTTCCCGGACGTTCCTTTCCGACCCTCTGTCTACTGTCGATGACACTAGCGATGCTACATTGCATCTACAACCTGCTACAACTACACCCATTTCACTGAACACCCTCTATCCGCCTGTTTCCGAGCTATCGTTCGGCGGCGCTAGCTTCCCAACACTACTGCAAGGGGGCCAGCCAGTAACATCACGGAAAACGCGGTATGTTCGAGACGTACGGTAATCGGAAGACGTCATCCCTTCGAACAGCTCAGCTGCGTTCGTATATGGCACTGGCTCGAGCACGCCAAGTGGCGCTGAATGCCGCAATCTTCGCGGAACAGGTATACATACGTGTGAAAGAAACTACGCGCCGCGGCGTGCGACGAATTCCATGCTCTCGCAGCTGCGCTTGCGCCTAAAGAAGCAGAGTGATGAAAGTGTCTGCTCAGCTACGTACGCGGAATGCCGCTGCAGCAGCTACTCATGTGGGCACGCCACGAATGCGCCCCACCACAACCTCCTCGTTTGCGCGTCTCCGAAGGACTGTCAGTCGTTGTTGCGAGTTCCGTGAAAGAAAGAAAGAAAGAAAGAAAGAAAGAAAGAAAGAAAGAAAGAAAGAAAGAAAGAAAGAAAGAAAGAAAGAAGTAGCAGCGCGCTCTTTTCCCGACACCCGGTGGCGCAAAATAGGCATATGAACCAGCACGCCTAACGTTGCGCCATGTCGCACGTGCGAGGCGTTTCGCGCGTAGCCTAGCCAAGTATAGAGCACGATGTTTCGTTCAGAGAAAAAAAAAATAATAATGAAGAAGAAGAAAGAAAAGAAAGCAGAAAAAAAAAAACTAAGCCATCCCTCTTGCGCTGTTGCGAGAAGACATGCCTAGCATGCCAACAAATGCAAAGAACTGAACCGCTTTCGAAACCTCAGATCCACGTTCCGAGACGTGTTGCGAAGCCAACTTACATACCCCACGAAGAACGCCCGTTCAGGTTATCGGCAGTGTTCGCGATGACATTTTATTATATGGCAGCTCAAGAGAAAGAGAAAGAGAGAGAGAGAGCAGGAGGACAAGTGATGGAAGAAAGGGCGCAATGACAAAATGTATATCGCACGCTAATAAGGTGTGCACACTTTTTACACGCTTTATGCTTCAATTGCTATAACGCGGATACTTCTTTTGGCCAGTAATATGGCCAGCTATAACACACTTCGCACGCAGTCCTTACAATAATGTAATTACGAATATTTTCGGGCATCCTCATTGTCGACGAGCTATTCAAGTGGAAGTACACCGTCTCTTTTTCCAAGGAAGCGCTGCTGAAAACATATATACGTGACAGAACTAACTCGAGAACGTCGATGTGGTTTATATATATTAACGACTTTAGGCGCATATGTGCAATTCAGTCTCGAGTCTCACTCCTCCACAAACAGATGCTGCGATATATGGTCAAGCCGACACGTGAGACAGATGGCATTTGCCTAATTATATAGCATACTTTCTTTAAAAAGCGAAACACACATTAAATATTCTTAGTTGTCAAAGGAAGGAATGGGAAAAACAGAAAGTCAGGGAGGTTAACCAAAAGAGCGTCCGCGGTTGGCTACCCTACACGGGGGGAATGGGAAGGGGGGAATAGAAAGATGGAAGAGAGAGGAAGAAGGGGAGTAGTGAAAGAGACGTTGTAGGACAAGTCCAACAGTCAAAGGCGTTCGCGCAAACCCGTCAACTTCAAAAACCGCAAGAGTGCTCTCAGTGCCTTGTGGGCCGACGAGCGATGAGTTAGTTGTCAAACATTTGTAGATGTCTTACCATCGCACCAATATTTTTTTTTTCCCGAGAACAAGTTCCATTACATCAACCGTTTCTCCTCCAATAGCCAAAGGCGAATAGCCCCGGGGGTGCTTGCGTGTCTTCGGGCCGCTATCTTAATCGCAATACTTGACATCACGGCAACGCCAGTCGCCGCGATCTCGCATAGGGCGATCAGCCGTACACTTGAGATGTCTGCTGCCCCGGAAGCTCTTCTGCAGTACGCGCAGACAAGCATCCCGGCGCGTTGTATATATAACCCACTTCCCCCGGAATACACACACAGACGCCAGGCCGTCGTCGGCACGGAGAGAATGGGCATATCCCATCGGCGATCGCTTCCTCGCCCTCTCCGAGGCCGCCTCTGTGGGAACAGTCTATCCACAAGGAGACGCGATAACAATCGGCTCGTTGCAGACAGCACGCACGCGCGTATACACACGCGGTCTTGTCGGCTGGCAAAGACAATGGCAGCGCAGCACTTGTACAGTATACAAAGCAGTACGCGTTGCTCGGCTCTCATATAGCGTTTCCTGCCGCCGATAGGATGTGAAAGCGGCCTCCACGGCGCTAAAGAAAGCATCGCGCCGGGGGCTGCATGGGACGTATAAAAGAGACTGACGCGACACGTCGCGCGCATACTATATATATATATATATATATAATATATATATATATATATATATATATATATATATATATATATATATATATATATATATATATATATATATATATATACACACACTCTGACGAAGGCCGTGCCACGGCCGAAACGTTAGTAAAAATATCTTCCTTTTCAATGTGTGCTTCCTGCAAGATCTTTCAATATATAAAATACCCGGACCCATCGAATCTTTCCTTCAAGCTATATATATATATTCAGCGCCGGGCGACAGAGCTTGAACAGCTCAGCCGCTGCAAAAGCACGGAAGACAAAAGAACATGATGAGGTTTGTTCTTCAGTTTCCACCTACCAGCGAGACACTGGTTCTCGGCTTTGCGTTATGATGTTATGTATATGATCTACGCCTTATTTCGCAGGGTCGTATGTATTATGCATATCCCAGCATTTATCGCTGCACTTGAATAGACTGACACGCTTGCGGTGAACATACGCAGTTTCCATTATGGATCGCATCTCGATACATTTTTATCTGCTTGTCTCTCTCATTGTCTTCCACTTCGACATGTGCTTAAAAAAAAAAAAAAGAAAGAGTTCTTGGAGCCTTCGACTGTATAATAGCACCAGTAAAACCTGTCCACTTTCAACTGGCTGGAAGCGGGTGATGAGCTTCGTGTATTCGAGCTTGACGCGACAGGCATAAAGTCTGGACGATTCAAACCGAAGCCACCGCACTCGCATGAATTCCACTCGACAGACGGTATAACTCGGTCAACGCGACCCGTTGTATACCCACGTGAACTCTGTGGCCTACTGATACGGTTTTGCAAACGGAGTTGTGAAAGGATTAATGAATTCTAAATAATTTACCGCTTATATGTGTATGCGGCAACGCGCTTGCTGTCCAAAATGTAAAGGTTGTTGTTGTTATGTGGGGTTTAACGTCCCAAAACCAGCTCTGATTATGAGAGACGCCGTAGTGGAGGGCTCCGGAAATTTCGACCACCTGGGGTTCTTTAACGTGCACTGACATCGCACAGCACACGGGCCTCAACATTTCGCCTCCATCGAAATGCAGCCGCCGTGGCCGGGATTCGATCCCGCGACCCTCGGATCTGCAGCCGAGTACCATAGCCACTAGACCACCGTGGCGGGGCAAAATGTAAAGGTACTGGAATTGAAAGGCACACTACGCTCTATACGCGCAAGCGTTGACAGCGTATTTAGTTGTTATCGGTGTGGATGACTGAGACGTTACCACTGATAAAAGCGCGCGCCAAGAAGGACAAAGGGGAGATCTCACGTGTTAGCTTTCGAAGCGGTGAGAAAGCGAAGTCTCGCAAGGCGCGTCTTCAAATTATGTGGTTCCGAAACTGTTGCTTACATATAGCTTTCATATAACCGCGGCTGTAGCAGGATTGCACGTGGGAGCCCGCCACGGTATTCTAGTGGCTATGTTACTCGGCTGCTGATCCGAGGGTCGCGGGATCGAATCCTGGCTGCGGCGGCTGCATTTCGATGGAGGCGAAATGTTGAGGCCCGTGTGCTGTGCGGTGTCAGTGCACGTTAAAGAACCCCAGGTGGTCGAAATTTCCGGAGCCCTCCACTACGGCGTCTCTCACAAGCACAGCTGGTTTTGGGACGTTAAACACCACATAACAACAACAGGATTGCACGTGTTCTTCGAACATGGTCAGCAGTGCTGCACGACGCTCACTGCGACGGTTCTCGGGAGATAAAACTATGATTATACGCATTTATTGTCACGTGCGAACGGGTGTCATTGGGTCAGCTTAGCCAACTACGAACATCCTTGAGAGGGCATCATACCGGTGGCGAGACGACGATGTCCGCAGCCATCGTCGCCGCTCTAACACCACGAGAAATACGAACAATCCGGAAGTTATCAAGCGCGGGCCGGATATAAAACGACCCGTCTTGTCTCTGCCATCTGTGAAAGCGTCGTTCAAGTTGTATATATTTATACGCAGCATCTTTCTTTGCTAATGCAGCGACATCATGCCGGACTTGGTGCAAAACAGGTTTTCCTACTATTCTACACACCGGATATTCCAATAGGAAAACCGGATAATCGGAGTGATCGGCTATTCGGTTATTTATTCGATTTATATTGTTCCTATGTTCAAAAATTCGAATGGCCGGGTTATCACTTACCAGTGCTGGCGCCGAAATTATCATTCCTTCTTCTCTTGGATTCTTATATTCGAGTTGTCCTTGCATGCGCTCGTTCAAAACCTGATATGCGTTCTGGCATTATACTTACGTTTGCTGTTTCTAAATTTGCCTGCCTTAATTGCTCTACGTCACTAATTACATCTTCATAAAAGTTTTGGTGAACTACGTATAGTAGTAATCTATAATATTATATATATATATATATATATATATATATATATATATATATGTGTGTGTGTGTGTGTGTGTGTGTGTGTGTGTGTGTGTGTGTGTGTGTGTGTGTGTGTGTGTGTGTGTGTGTGTGTGTGTGTGTGTGTGTACTTGCGCCACGAATTTTCTTAAGACTGTGCGAATGCAGTAAATGGATGCTCAAATGGCTAAGTCATCGCGTCCCCTTTCGGTGAACTACTGGCGACATTAAATATTCAAGCCCCAAATTCCGGTTACTTAAAACGAATATCATAGACATCCGTTTAATCCTTGAAAGTTACGTAACAACATAACCAGTTTTCGAAACCGAATTCACTTGCCTCTTAACGGATATCCACAACGACTAATCTTTGCCACGTCACCTAATGGGAACATTGCGTAAACACGGTCGCCATGACCGCCATGAATAAGCAAACTTCCCCGGACTATAGAGTTGGAAAACTTTTACTGGGATTGAGTTTCGCCATACAGAAAGTGGACACTGAAGCTCTTTTCTCTCTGTGTCCCAATTCGTACACCCATAAAAGCGAACACCGGCTGACTACACCCTGCGGCTTCTAGCATATACGGCCATCTCAGGGCACGCAACCAGCGTTTACGAGATGTGGACGGGAAACAGCTTTCAGAAATATTGAAAACAAGCGTGTTTATCCCGCAGCATTTGCAGCGCTGTAGGAATTACACGAAGCGACAGTCGAGAATTCCTCATTACGTCTTTGTTAGCCCAAGGCGGCCTCATTCACCGCAGCTCTTCACGATGTTATCGCTGTGCACACCTTCGTATAGAAAGACTGGCGTGCACGTTAGCAGGCGGCAATTTCCAGCTGAACTCAGTGTCCGCAGGGCAATTCTTGAGAGACAAAGAATCGCTAAACGGAAGTCTCCAGCAAAGTGTATGCACTGTGGCACTACAGCCACAGTGTCACGTAATTTCGTCTGTGCGAAGCAATTTCCTCCGCCGTTCTAAATACGTAACCAGGAAGTGCGACGCCGAACTGTGGCAGTTCTCATTAAAGGGCCACCAAACGGAAACGATCGTGCCACTCTTGGGAAACAAGGAAGATAAAAAAAAAAAAAGAAAAGGGGGGGGGGGGGGGGGCAACAAAAGGAACTCCCACGTCAGGCAGCAAACGGCGTCATTAGATCAAGGCTCGTCAATAGACAATGCTCCGAACACTCAGAGCTCTGCACTTCCCATCTCAGGCTCTTCAAGCTTTCACGAAAGCTTACACACTTCACTAATTGCAATGGCCGACAGTTCTACGTGCATGCGAACTCTGTGGAAGAGGACAAAAAAAACACTGAGCATTTATTCTGACGTTCTCTTTTCAAGATACGAATCGCAATATCTCTCGAACGCACTGAGACGACTGGGATATCGCCCGCTGCCCATGCGGGTATATACTGGAAAACTTAACCATCGCTCGACGACTCGTAATGCAGTGAAGGCACTTGAAGACGACCGAGGCACGTGAACGCTCTTTTGTTTACATCAGCGCGCGTGCGTGCACTACATCAGCTACACTGTGCGTGCGTGCACAAATTCACCCCATCTTTGCTTCCACCCTTGTATATACATCTCTCTCTATGACATCTTTTAGTTCCCTTTCACACTTCCCCAGGCTTAGCGTAATAATATAATTATTGGCGTTTTATATGCCGTAACCATGGTATGATTGAGGCACGCCGCAGCGGTGCACGGGCTCCCGAAATTTCGACCATCTGGGGTTCTTCAATGTGAGTTGCATCTTTGCCTTGTGTCTGCACCTTTACACCTTACATCTTTGCCTGCAGTGGGACCGCATGAAGCGTTCAGCCATAATATTGCTGCCAACCGTGCAACGCTGCTCTCAAGCTATACGACGACACCAAGACCTTCCTTACCTTTGTGGTGCCAACATTGACCCGAATTGCACCTCAGAACCCACGTCTATACCGATGGGCCAGTTATGGTTAGGTGTTCAATTGAGGCTTTAGTAATTCCGGCAAGATCCGCCACAATTCAGTTCAGACTGTTTCATTCTACGTCAACTACAGCTGCTGAGCTCGTGGTCCTCTGTGCAGCTCTTCAACTAATCCATGGTCTGTGCTCTGTGATGGCAACGATGCCCTCCAACGTCTACTCTCCGCCCTATACGTCACGGCTTGCGTGAGCAGCTCATTGCGGAAATCTGGCAACTGCACGATCATGCTGTACTGAAAGGACAAATGCTCAAATTCCAGTGGCTATACCTAGTCAATGTGGCATCATGGGAAATGACCAAGCGGACGCGGCTGCTCAATCTGCTCGCGACGACGTTAGCTGCATCGCTATTCCCCTTTCAAGGTGCGGCGCAGCAAGAGAATTTCGCGAACTACCACGTCAATTAACCCTGGACCTGTGGAACTCACCCATATTTACGAGAAGATGGCTTCGTGCATTGTACCCAAACCTGCAACTACGCATCCCGAACGACCTCTCACGCCATAAATCTATACCCTCCTTGACTGTCTATGGGTTGGAGTAGCCTTCTCCAATGCGTATTCGTTTAACATTGAAATGGCTGATAGCCCATTACTTGAACTTTGAGGGCACGGAAAACAACCGCCCCTCTTCTCTGCGAATTCCACGTTTCAATTCCGGAAGATCAGACCGTTCAGCGCACTTGGCCAGCTGGACAGCCACCCGTTTGCAGAAGACATGGTTCTAGGACACTGGCCTACAAAGTCTTCAACGCGAGTTGCAATCAGGGCATTGTCACGGCTTGTCACGAATTTGGTGAGAGAGTGTGACTGTGACCTGACAAGTGACATTGAAATTGACGTGTAACCGAGATCTATCCCCTTCCTTTCCCTTCCCCAGTACAGGGTAGCCAACCAGAGACCTCTTGTGGTTAACCTCTCTGTCTTACCTTTACCGTTCCCTATCTCTACAAAAGAAAGAAAGGAATGAAGAAAAGCGGCAAGAAAGAAGGAATAAGTAACTACAGGCAGAAAAAAAGGAACAAAATAAGGAGAAAGGAAGAGAGCAAAATAAATAAATAAATAAATAAATAAATAAATAAATAAATAAATAAATAAATAAATGTCTGAGTGCCTGGTGAAAGGTCACGTACGGTAAGTAGATAATGATGAAGGGTGGTATGACTAACGTACAACTGATACGTCATGAGAACAATAACTTGACACCCCCAGCTGCCGTTTACGTCAGGATTAACGATAAAAGAACAGCTTCGCTGTTCCGGCGGTTTTCACAGCGTGGAACTAGCTCGATTTTATTTTTTTCCGCCTTTCCAGGCTCTTGAAGACCGCACACGCAAGCGCGCTCGCACACACACAGCACAGAGAGAGAGAGAGAGAGAGAAAGACGCGTACACCGACATTACGTATATACTAATGCGTTAACCCTTCTCTCGTGGGTTCTCCTCCCAAACGGCGAACAGCAGCCGGAGCGGGGGTGTTGCTTCCCGTTCATCGTATCTGTCCTCGGATCCGCCATCGAAAGCAACGTGCTCAAGGAGCATCATCGCTCGCGAAGGTTTGTTTATGCTGGTCGTGGGGCATCCCTGGGCAGAACAAAAGCGCCGGCGGCTTGCAGCAGTAGCGGCGCGCGCCGACGCGTAAAGAAAGGCTCCGCGCGGCCCCCTCACAAAAGCGGCGCCCGAGAGAGAAAGGCCGGACAGCGTAATTGCAGCGCCGACCCGGTAATGGGCGCCCTCCGAGACACAACCCACGGAGGCTTCACCTTCGAAGCGCGCTTGCTTGCTTCTTCTCTCTGTCCGAGGGCGCTGCTGCCACTGCCTGCATGCTGGAGGCTCCAGAGGCTATGCGCGAAAGTGCTCTTTGCGCCGAGGCTATGTGGGCGAGCGCGCATGCCCGGCAGCTTCAAGCAGCACTGCCTTGAAAGAGCGAGATGCGGGCTTTGCAACCGAAGCAACGCAGAGCCGATATATCCAAGGTCCTTCTTTTATTCTCTCGTCCGGACCAGTTACGTCGTTCAATGTCGCAACGATCATTGCACATGGAAGCTATAGGCCCAGGAAAGCGCTCCGGAAGCGCTTGTCGCTTCCGGAAAGAAAGAAAGAAAGAAAGAAAGAAAGAAAGAAAGAAAGAAAGAAAGAAAGAAAGAAAGAAAGAAAGAAAGAAAGAAAGAAAGAAAGAAAGAAAGAAAGCGTCGCTGCATCCGAGTTTCGCACTGCTATGTCAACAGCTATATCCGAGTCATGTCGGCATATGATGTCAGCGATGCCGCCACACACTGCCACTGCCGCATGAGAACCGTACTAGGAATAAAATACTGAAGCAAGATTGCCACAACCACAGAAAGTACCACAGAACCATAGTCGTTTCTATGGTACACTTTACGATACCATATACGAGGACAGAGAGAGACACAGAACATATCGGGATTATACCGTAAGAAATCTGACTGGCATTCCTTCATAGAGAGGCGATGTAGCAGGCAGAGTGCAGTGTCTAGAGTACACGCATCATGGTAGTCGGGATGAGAGCTCCCTCTAGTCAAGCCATAGCCAAGCCAGCGCCTCGGGCGGCGCCCGGCGGAGATGCAGAAGCGACGGCGGCAGCTGAACCGGAAAGGGCAAGGACACCGGCGGACGGCGTGGAAGACCGGCCGGGGAAAGCCGGAAAAGACAGTCACCACCGTCTACGAGGCTTCCCGCTGACCGTGCACATACAGCGCGGCGCCGCCGACTGCAATGACGACTTAGGCGCCAGCCCTCCCCTCCATCTCCATTACGCCACGAGATCGTTCGCAGCATGCACCACAGGTATATACACACATACACAAGCGCGAACTGGGCCCCCATCAGACCCAGCGGGACGTTGGCACGCACGGTATAATAATGTGCAGCGCACACTGTCCACGTCACGTGGGAAACGCAGCGGGCCTGCCAGCCATATCGCCCCAACCCGCTACATCTACTATTCTAGCAATTCTATATATACTCCTTACCTCTTTCTTTTTCCTTTACTCTTTTTCTTGGAATGCAGATGGCACCAACTATGAACACCGCCCATAGTTACGGAATGTCAAATACAAACTTTCTTCACGAGAATAAACACCCCGCCGCGGTGGTCTAGTGGTTATGGCACTCGGTCGCTGATCCGAAGGTCGCGGGGTCGAATCCCGGCCGCGGCGGCTGCATTTTCGATGGAGGCGAAATGTTGAGGCCCGTGCGCTGTTCGATGTCAGTGCACGTTAAAGAACCCCAGGTGGTCGAAATTTCCGGAGACCTCCGCTACGGCGTCTCTCATAATCAGAGCTGGTTTTGGGACGTTAAATCCCACAAATCAATCAATTAACGAGAATAAACAGTTAAACCGGGCTAGTTGGAAACGATCCATCTTCTTGGGAAGCGTAAAACTATATATAGACGACCGACAGAGACAAGAAAGAGACGACACACGAGCGCCTCACGAGTATACACG
Organism: Hyalomma asiaticum; assembly: GCA_013339685.2. Taxonomy (NCBI): domain Eukaryota; kingdom Metazoa; phylum Arthropoda; class Arachnida; order Ixodida; family Ixodidae; genus Hyalomma; species Hyalomma asiaticum. The sequence goes on along the minus strand of CM023482.1, from coordinate 110,061,469 downwards.
ATATTAAGAAATTATCACGCCCACCTGGTAACGCGCAGCTGGTAACGCTGCGACACCTTCAAGAATGCACCAACTATAGTCTGAAAAAATTCCAAGAGATGCACAGATACGCGCGCTCGTCTTGTCTCCCCTATATCTGGCGTGATTTTATCGAGCTCTCTTACGGAGTTGCACGAACTCGCCAAATCGTACAGCAAGCTATCTGGATTAACTGGGACGTCTACACACCCTCCAGAAAGAGTCGCCTAAGAAGCCGCGTGGAAATCACCTCGGGGAACACTACCAACGTTTTAAACGGGCCGACAACAAAGATGTAGCCATGACTTCACTTCGGGTGATGATTGATTGATTTGGTTGATTTGTGGAGTTTTACGTCCCAAAACCAGCTCTGATTATGAGAGACGCCGTAGTGGAGGGCTCCGGAAATTTCGACCGCCTGGGGTTCTTTAACGTGCACTGACTACGTACAGCACACGGGCCTCAACATCTCGGCTCCGTCGAAATGCAGCCGCCACGGCCGGGATTCGATCCCGCGACCCTCGGATCAGCAGCCGGGTACCATAGCCACTAGACCACCGTGGCGGGGCTTCATTTCGGGTGGTAGAAGTGTGTGTTTGTAGGGGGAAGGGGGGGAGCTGGCGAGGCGCCTTTCTTACCCGTGTATGTATGTATGTATGTATGTATGTATGTATGTATGTATGTATGTATGTATGTATGTATGTATGTATGTATGTATGTATGTATGGTACCCTCCCCTGATGCTTACGCTTATGGCACGCAACACCTCAAAACGAGCTAAGAGAAAACGCATTTTGCTAATGTTCCATGCTCCTTGCGTACTCTCTTTCCCTGACAAACATATACGCCATTCCTGTGCTAAGCGTCGATTAAGTCCTTTTTTGTTTACAGTTGTGCAGCCTCGCCTACAGGGATCCCGGATGCGAGCTCTGAAAGGCTACGCCCGCGTCGGGGCGGTTCCCGGGCTTTCTCGCGCATGCGCGCCGGAGCCGAGTACGCACGGACATCCTGCTGCGCAGGGACCGGCTCCGCGTACTGCCCGCGACAGCTCCATTAAGTGCAGACCGTGACCGCGTGTATACGACTATATCTTATGGGCCGAAAGCCACGTAAGGTTGCCACCGAAAAAGGAGTAACCTCCCGCCACGTTGTCACCTTTTCTGGTGGGCAAGTAAGTGGTTGTTCAGGTAACGAGCTGCAGCTATAAGCAAATTTGGCAGGTCTCCCTGCGCGATCGGAGCGACATCTGTGAGCAGGGGCGCGGAAGAAAAAGAAACTGAGCAATGAAAGAACGAAAGAAAGAAAAAGAGGGCGACAGCGCCACACATCGCACTGCGTGTAAAAGGACGCACAAGGACAGGCGCAGTGTTGTAACATATACTGACAATGAATGGCGGTACTCACACAATAAATAAACGAACACAATAACAACAATAATGTCTGCGGTTTTCCGTGCCTAAAGTACGATACGATTAAGAGGCACGTTGAAGTGGAAGGCTTTGGAAATTACGACGACATGGGGTAAACACTGGTCGAGCACAGTACACGGGGCTCCAGCAACTTCACCAGCCCTGACAGAATGGATTCCATGCAATGCACGAAAATTAAGAAATTCCTAACAAAGTGCCTCTATATAGCAAGCCCTATCACCAGCTTGCGAAAGAAGTTCGTCATGCTACAGAGACACCTCATTCGAAATGCCAGAGACTAGTGTTCCCATTTGCAAAGACAGCGCCCAAGAGACTGTGCACATCCTACGCGTATAAATTGTGAGGTTAATGTACGGAAGCGCATTGTGCCTCGGGCAATCGTGATTCGGTTAAAGATAGGAAGCTATTTTCCGCAGACCTTGTAGGGAGAACGGATCAGCGTCTCAAGGAAAGGAAATGAAAGAGCGGAAAGGAGAGGGAAGCCGCATAGTGGAGAGCTCTGGATATCTTGACTGACAACGCCCGGTACACGGGCCTCTAGCGTATTCGCCCCCATAGACAGTTCGACCGCAGCGGCCGGGATCGAATCCACGCCCTTTGGTTCCGCAGTCCAGCACCAAAAAATTAGTGCTACTTACTATGAAGTAGTAAATTCTCGTCACAACATTGCACTACCCACGTAGTAAATGCAGGTAGTAAACGACAACGTATACTAATGCTGCTGCCACGTCATTTACTGCCTGAACTTACTTCCTACAGGTAAGGGTAGTAACCAAAGTTATATTTTTCTACCGTGGCAGACTTTACTTGGCCACGGCCTCCCAGTATGCGCGCACGGAGGGCATATTAAACCGATTCGGTTTATATGTGCTCTTTAAGTTGTTATATATCAACTCGATTCTATTACAAAGTAACAATGAGATCAAATAAAAATGAAGCGGTACGGAACTGCCAGGTGACACTGATTGGTAATGAAGAATCGTGTTACACTAATAAACGTGTCACGCTAATAACGACGGCTAATTATTTTATGTGATTAGCCCGTTGGATGAGCTGATTATGGACGGGTTTAGGTGGCAGTGCATACAGAAACATGTTCGAACTAGAAACGACAGCACGCACTACCGCACAAAGAAGATCGAAACTTATACGAGACATGTACTCTGATAGCAACGTTAACGACATTTAAGGCAATACTTCAAGATGAAAAGTTGTACCGCTGAGCAGACATGAATTCAGGTAGGCAATGAACATTTCGGGTCGGTATTCTCATATTTTACTCTTTCCTTATACGCATACCGCTAAGTTGCACGAGGCTGCTATCCCAGCATAATGAAACCAATTGTATTGTGAACAGTTGGTCTAAATTCTGCTTATAAGCATGTCACACTTGCAGCATAGCTTATCATTGCCAGTGGACGGGACAGCGTTTACTAACCTGTCACATGCGTATACAGTAAGGTTAACTACCCCTGACGACGGCATTTACAACCTCTCATGTACTTCTGAGATAGCCCCGCCACGGTGGGCCAGTGACTACGGCACTCGGCTGCAGATCCGAAGGTCGCGGGATCGATCCTGGCTTCGACGGCTGCACCTCGATGTAGGCGAAATGTCGAGGCCCGTGCACTATGCGACGTCGGAATTTCCGAAGCCCTCCACTACGGTGTGCCTCATGTTCATGTCATGGTTTTGAGACGTGAAACCCCAGAAATCGATCAATTACTTCAAAGGTAGCAAAACGTCAGCAAAATGTAGTAAAGCTGCCGTGGCGGTAGTAAGCGGTGCAGCTATACTACCCTTGTTACTACTATAAGTGTGTAGTCCACCGCGGCGGGAAACATCGGACGAAAACTTCTGTGTCGAATAGAGGTTTTACGGTGTATGAGCGGAGCCGCCGCGCCTTCGGGTTATTATTTCCGGCAGCTGCAGATAGGAAAACGAGAGAAAAAATAAAACACGTTCAAAAAAAGAAAGCTATAAAGCCTATGTAAGACAGGCCGCGGGGAGCGCCCTTGCAAGGCGGCGTGTGTACAACCACCCGCAGAGCAGAATATTTATAAGGGAAACACATGCAAGGAACGGCGAATGGCTCAAAATGCACGCACAGGTGGAGAGAGGGAGAAGCTGCAGGGCGTTGCGTATAGAACGAACGGGACGCGGAAAAACAAAAATGAGCAAATAAATAAAAAAAAAAAGGGGGGGGGGGGCGCGAATGCAGTTCATTCGCACCTTCCTCGTGGCACCGCGCAGAGCGGGAGCTCTGCCACGACGTCGTTAATCGCGCTCCGTAATTGATCATTCTTTGGAAGTAGCAGCTAAGTGGCGGCGGCGACGGCCTCTGCGTGCTTGCTACAAAATGCGGTCACTCATCGCGCCACTCGCATACCGCCGCAAGGCACGATCGCCATCCCAAATGTCCACCACTTCGCTCTCTCTCTCTCCCCTTATCTGCGCACCGCGAGAACTGAGATAAGGGCCCCGTTAATGCGTACTGCATACTTTGTATACGCTAAAGTATAAGGCCACGTTCATGTGCCCGGGTGCGTCTTCGTCGTTTTGCTGTCGTTCCTAGCAACTGTTAGGTCGATATAAGATGATCGGTTTAACGATCCGTAACTAGAGATCAGTGGGTTACGGAGAGGCCGCGGTGGACGACCTCCGGTTATTTCGACCATCCGGGATTAACGGGCATCTTACTATGAGAACGTGAGCGTCACTAAGTGCAGTTTTCTGTTCTTTCTTTCTTCAATAACTTAAAGAAGATCTATGTCAATAAAAAAGAAAGAAGTCTGGCCACAACTATAGGGTCGACTATAACACGATAGAGGGCACGAAAAAGCAAACGCAAGTGTGACGTACAACAATAACACATACAAATATGAAGATGAAACTATAGTATTTGAAGCCAGACTTGGAGCTCGGCAGTCAATTAAGTAAGGTTTCGTCATACTTAACGTAAGGATTAATTCTAACTAAAAAAATTGGCTGCCACCCCGCCCTGCGAGCATGAATATCCAGCGAAGCTGCACCAAACAAACACCACACATGCTGATTTTGCGGTTTGCACTCCACACGAGAGCTTTGATTGACGTCAAACGGCCCTTTGCAGAGCAGCTGCAACCTAATCTTTGCCGGGAACGCGTGGGAGGGCGTTCCCATTCCACGCAGGCGCCTTATCATCCATCAAGCGGTTTTTATGCTTGTTTTGTAATTTTCTTTCTTTGTGGTATTGTGATTTCTTTTCGGGCATTGAAGTGGCACAAGGTTTCTGAGATATTGGTCTAGTCACGTAAGCTGCAGATACATTCTCTCAACCCACAATGCTAGTTTCCACAACTATCACATGAGCTATTACCGAAAGGCACTCGCTTGCGCAGAATTCGTGAACACTGCTACATGCTGTATGCCTGATTTCAAGGAGAAATATGTCATTTGCCTTCATTTATTTATCCTGCGTGTCTTGCGTTTACACCACGAAATTTTCCGACCCTCGAGAGATATACAGCTTCGCTGTAAAATTGGAGCTACTACAACGTGAATCCACAGGGTATAGAGTAGTCGTAAGGTCATCGCCCCGGCCCGTACACGGGAGATTAATAAAGCACCACCATCCCGTTGAAGGCAAAAGAAGCAGACCAGTTGCAAGCGGCGGTTTTTTAGAGAAATATCGCGTGAAACAGAGGATGGCTCTATAGGCTCACTTGGGGAATTGGGCTAAGTATGACTCACTTTTGGAAGCTTCGCACGCGGCGCTCTCTCTGCTGCCAACACAGTCCTCGAACGACGGCAGCTCCAGAGCAACGGGCAGCCATCACTGCTTCGAGCTTTCGGCGAGTCCGGCTCGCTGTTTTCGTTTATTTATTTATTTTTTCGTCCACTTTGTCTGCCTTATATTCGCCCCAAACTTCGCGTACTACAAGCGTGTTCGAAAACGGACACATTGTGGGGCGTTCACAGCGCCCTCAGCTCTGCATCAAAGGGGGCTGCATGCCACCAGCGCGCTCGAGCCGTGCTGTGCGAAAGAGTCGTGGATTGGATAAGGTCGGCCAAGGCCGTCAACGCGCTGAGCGTACTGAGCTATAGATCCGGTCCTGCATCGGAGCAGTCACAATCGTATACATGCCGCCGTATGTGCGCTACAGGGTTGAAAGTTGTTCACACCCTGCTCGAAGCACCGGCCGGGCGCCTTGTAATACAGCGTGGCCGAGCGGCGCTCATTCGAAATGGGCAAGACAAGATAAACTGGTCCCGCCACTAGAACCTGCAGTGTGTGTATACACGCTCCATAAGCAACGACCACAGCAATCGGAGCGCAACGCTGCATAGAAAGCCGCCTCTATTCTTTCGCTTTTCACCCTCTCTTTCAACAACGAATTAGATTCGAGGTGTGCTCTGAATTCGATGTACAGCGGCGGCAGTCGGTTCATTCAATCAACAAGGTCCGAATAAAAGACGTACTGTCTTGTCACGCAAATGCCGATGGCTATTCCGTTTGCGCCCAGTTCACGTTCTGCGTATACATGTATGATGAGTCGAACTGTGAGCGCTAGTAAAAGAGGAAAGGACTCATGCAAGTGTTTGATAATCTATGAGTACCCGTGTTTTCACCTACGTGTATGCGGTGCTCCCGATAGGCCCAATGCAACTGCATTCGGAAAAGGATAAGGACAGCACGCGCCACAAACAGCATAGATCACTTGGTCCTCGTGTGGTCCCCGAGTTAAGTCAGCCGACGTATATGCAAGACTATGCCGCAATTCGCCCAGAATTTCTCGTCGCATACATGACAACACTGACACGAATGGATCAAGCTGAGCACACCAGCGACTCTGGAAACGATTCCGCGACTGCTCTCTAAGGAGCACACTCAGCGACTGTGAAATTGTAGATGTACAAGTACAGGCGCAGCACTGAAAATGTCTCTAGGCCCGTGGTCTTTTCCTTCCTTTCTTTCCTTTTCTTTTCTGAAAAATAATATATACAATGTACGCGTTGTGGACCTTAGAAGTAATGTGTATAAGTGGACAGAGAAGCTGCAAGGCTAATGAGAATTCCCAACTGCCTCAGGCCGATTCGAGCGAGATCTATTTCTTTAATATTTTCACTGGGAGTTCGAGAAGTTCCTGGGAACCAAACGCCCTCTAAACCAAACAATAATAATAATAATAATAATAATAATAATAATAATAATAATAATAATAATAATAATAATAATAATAATAATAATAATAACGCCAGCGAAAAGAAAAATATTTTCCTCGCTTTGTTTCAGAAATGACATTCGATGTCTGAAGTATAAACTTCTTTATTACTTTTCTTTTCAAGGAAGAAAGCTTCTCGAATATCCGAATATCCTTCAGCTTGGTCCATGAAGCGTGACCCTATGATCAATGTAAAGCTTGCAGCGACAAGTTTAATTTCCTGTGCGAGATGAGAAGGCTCTTGTAGACATAAAAAATGCTCTCTAATTATTAAGCTATTCTTTTATTTATAATGATTAATGCTTTTCGTGCACCTCTCGAACGTCGGCTCACTAAGTCAGCGTGGGCACTAAGCCAACACTTTCCTTCCTTATATTGATTTCTAAAACAATATAGCACCCCTTAACACTGCGAAACTACCGTTTCAACACTGAGTGCTTCAGATTTTCGTTTTTTCCTGCAGCAACTAGAGAATGGAACGACCTGCCTTCACATATCATTCTCAGTCCATCACTAGACACGTTTTTACAATCCTACGAAACTCACTTACAAGCTTCATAGTCATGGTTCTTTAGACGCTTTTAAACAAGGGTTCAGCACTATCACGTCGACCTCATTACTGATGCTCCTATTTAAGCTTTATTCTTTATTTTTTGGTTTTTATTATGGTTTTATTATGGTTTTGTATATGATGTGTATATGATGTGTGTGATGGATTGTGTATACGATGTTCACTTGCGGATTTTTTCGGTGTTACGCATTTTCATAAGCAACGACACAATATTACTTGCACTATTTAAATGATAGTTTCCCAAACCTGTAAAATTGTTTCTGCCAATTGAATTTCTGTATTTTTGTCATCTTTTTGTATTCTATGCTTTCTGCCCTTCCTGCAATAATTCCTATTGGGATTGGCAGTATGTTTAAATAAATAAAATAGCCCCGCCACGGTTATAAATAAATAAATAAATAAATAGATAAATACATAAATAAATAAATAAATAAATAAATAAATAAATAAATAAATAAATAAATAAATAAATAAATAAATAAATAATATTATTCTTTAGAACGCGTGTTCTCCCTTTATATACATCCCATGTCTCGGGCAATCCCATCCCCGACACAACGGGTATAGCCACGAACGAAATGAAGTGCCATATTTCGGCAACTTGGGTCGTGACCTCCACTAGCGTGAAGCCAGAGGAGGTGCGAAGCATGCAGTGAGGCACCGATCAATCGCCGCTAATGGGCAATGAGAGGCAGAAAACTGGATTTGTTTGAACCATATACATATTTACGTTTATTATACGATCACTCATCGCATATAACTGAACTCGTGAGGGAAAGATAGGTTACGTAATGGTCTCTGCGTATGCAACAGAGAACATCAGTATGGTGAGCTTGCAAGTAAAACACCAGTGCCACCTTTCGTGGTTCTGTTAGTTTAGGAGTAATCGTTAAAGCACGTGTGAGCTCAATGTCACGCAAGGACGCGCACGCATGCCGACGACTACACACATGCGGCGCGCCGGGCGTGGTCGACCAAGGTCACGCTTCGTTGCACATGACGCGACAAGCTTCGACATGACAAGCATGACTGCAAACTTGCGTTTCCTTTCGAGAAAACTCCGACGAGCACCACAGCGTACGCCGCATATATTGGTGACATGACGCTCCTAAAGAAACGGACCAAGACATCTAAGTGACGATACAGGAAGAACGCTGATCATGCATTCAACGCGAGGCGCCATATTCGTAATGTTTGTGCGGTGCTGCCTGGTTTAGGCCAGCGCTCTCTACGAAAGACTAATAGAGCTTTCATGGCGGACAGTGGGCCAACAGCGATAATCCTGCAGTGTCCAAGAATGCGCCAGAACTCGGAAATAACTGCCGCTTAAACGTTACGTCTAAAGCGTTATATTAAGGCCTTCTCTTGCGGCCGTAAAGCGCACGTCGTCAGCAGGTCAATACCAGTTCTCTATTTTGTAAGGATTCCCTTAATTTGCCATTTTCTTCCTGCCATATTTGTCATTGGATGGCATGAAGCCCGATCTTAGAGGCCACCAGCGCAGATAATCTTTACATTATACGGTCCCCGCTTGCACCCCAACGTTGTTGTATCGATGAAGTCATCCATGAAGACATACCCCCAATCCCCCAAACCGCCGCCTCGCCTTCCCTTCCTGCCTTCAATCCTGGTGTCTCACATAGTGTTATCGCCACGGGCACAGCCTGCGCCCGGAAACTACCGTTGCATCTGACTCACCAGCAGTGTCTGTGCGTGCGTGTGTGTGTGTGTTCGCGCACGCCGGGGCGGCAACTGACTTCGCCGGTGATGCACTTGCCCTGAACTCGCGCAATGTGCATCGGCCTATCGGACACGTATGCCGCTGCAGCAGCAGCAGCGAGCGCTGCAGGTCACCGAGCAGCCGGCATGGCGCGGTTCGGTCACGGCGTCGTTTCCGGTCATTGCGCCGACGATAAGTCGCTACAGCTGTCACAGCGCATTTCCCGCACAAAAGTCAACACGCTCGGTGATCGTGTACAGGGACCACTTCAAGTGATATCTCACAGATGAACCTGCCGCGATAACACCTCGCGTAGGCAGGGCGGCGTGCATCGTTTTAATTGAAAGCCGCCAAACCACGCAATTATATAACGTTAAGGCGGCTTACCTAACCTGATGCACCGACGTTATCTATACGCGCAGTCGCACTGCGCTGGGTTGCCTGTTGCAGGGCGCTTTCCTTGAATAGCAATACACTAATAAATGGGCCCTTCCTGCGTCGGTAAGGGGACGAACTCGAGGATCCCCCGAGGTATAGTATATCGCTCGTATATAACCCACCCGAGGCATTTCATTTCCGTCTCAGACCTGCAGACAGATAACGGATGTCAAAGACAGTTTCCGCTGTACCCGCTCTTCATTTGCATGTTACTCCGCATGATATGCTGCTTCCTTTTGAGTGAACACGTTTTCGACGAGCGGGCCTGGACCCGCCCAAGTGAAAAGGACGAGCAACCAAGACAAGCGCGCTTCGAAAGCCGTATAGCGCACAGCTCTCAGGAGTTATCACATACGCACTTTCGTCGGCAAAGACTTATACGAGGATACTTGAACTCGTCGATTATTACATCAGCCTAACTTTCAGCCTTATTTTCGAGACAGAACGACGTCGTAAACGTCGTTTCCAAAGTAGGGTACGCTGGGCGCCTCGGCAATCCATGCCGAGAAAGTATATCGCGCACGGGACTAAAAATAGAAAATAAAAAAAGTACAAATGACGGAGTAGCGTTGATTTCTTCATGTCCCTTATTTTTTTATTTCATTTTGGCTCCGTGTAGTTTCGCGCTGTATAGTTTAAAGCAAGCAGGGAAACTTTCCAACCGAATACCAAGGGCTGAATAAAAGAAAAGAGCAGAAAGACGCAGGATTAGGACATTGTCACGAAGATGTATCTTCAACTGTTGAAAAATTTACACTTGACTCAGGACGGCTCTATTCATAAATTTATAGTCGTTACTATTCAATTCATTCCGATTATACTATTTTCATTGGCATTTCGCAGTACTTCTGGGGTAACTCTTGATATTTTTTGCATCCTGGCCGATACCCCAGGGTGGATACGTGCCAGAGCAAAGGATACAATAACAACAAGAGCTGGAAAGGCCCTCTAAATTCAAGTTCTGCGCAGCCAAACAGTGCTACAGACTACTCATAATTTAAATGCGAAGCATTCTTTGCTTCAGCTCAGGCACTCTGCAGTGGGCATACGTTCCTGCCTCGTTTCAGGAGTACTTCATACTAAAACAACACGCGGCAGACAGTGTGAGCGAAAACCTTACTTCCAGCATTAGCAGCCCGATTTGTCTATTGCAGCTACAATCGAAGGCAAGTTTGTCCTTATGTGATAGCTCTCTGAGACCTCTTGCGCATGCTTCACGTACAGCTGTTTCTGGCACTTTTCCATCGCTACAGACGTCGCGCTCTGGGACGCTGTGTTAGACTGCGCTGCCTTCAGGCACCGATACGCGTGTGTTTTCGTTGTATAGCAGCTGCTAACGCTGAAGGCAGTGGCCAAGTTAGAGAGGTTTCAACGCTTCATCGCTGGACTACATAGGTCATCTTCGCTGGTTAAAACAGACCATCTATGATATAGACGTAAGTATACACGCATGATTTCGTTTGCACGCTCGTGAAGTCGTAATTCGTGCTACTCTCGTTTTTGCCTGCCCACTATACTTACGCATACGGAACACAAGAATCGGCATGTTGTGGTGCCACGCCGTTCGGGCAGAACTGACATCATGTCGCAGACGTCACTCGATCGTCATCAAGGTCATGCCAGCAGGACCACACAAGCTTGCCTCTGGACTAATTCGGCAGGTGCGTATGTCGGCAAGAAACACTAAGCCGCAAGAAAGCTTCAGACCAAATGCAGGAGTTGCAGGTGTTACATGATCAGCAAGGCAGCCGCCACTCCATATCTCGCTTGCTTTTCTCCGCTTCTCTAACCCAAGCCTGTCTCTTCGACGCGCACTTCTGAGTGCCACATGAACATTATGCGTCATGTGTCATGGTCAGGAGAGCGGACCAGCACGGTCGCGTTTGCACCGCAGCCAACGACGTGCATGTTCCTCGAATTGTCACATGTCACGGGCGATTCACAGAACTCGCACGTAAGCGCAATGGCTGGTTCATGTCATGCCCCGTCTTGGAGGGCGGCGCACGCGAGGACAAGGGCAAATGGCGTTTAGTTGGACATTTCAGCTGTTTCCATTTCAGCAGTTTCCGCGGGGCGTAGCAGGCACAATCATGAGCGTGATATGTGTGCATTGCCCTTGCCAGCTAAAGACTATCTATCTATCTATCTATCTATCTATCTATCTATCTATCTATCTATCTATCTATCTATCTATCTATCTATCTATCTATCTATCTATCTATCTCAAGGTTGCTTACCAATGTTGACGAGCTTGATATTGTCTTGTGCCATAGCGGTGAGCGCAGTCTGCACGTTCTCCAGGCACTGGTGCTGGTTCTGGGGTCGCGCGATGCGTCGCAGCCGGCGCTTCTGCAGGGCTTCGACGAGCGATATAAGACGCAGCCCATCGCTGAGGTCCCGCCGGAGGTCGGTGACCACGCCGGCGCCCGCAGGCCGAAGCTGCTCGTTCACCCAGTTGGTAAACGTCTTCTCCTGGATCTCGACCCACACGAACTCGTCGCCTGCGTTGAAGGAAAGGTTGGCGTACAACGTGAGGCATGCAACGCATATTTTGATCTCCAGCACCTAACTTTGTAATCACGAGCGTGCACCACAAGCTCGCAGACAGACAGACAGACAGACAGACAGACAGACAGACAGACAGACAGACAGACAGACAGACAGACAGACGATGGATGGATGGAAAATTTTTTATTATTGCTTTGTTCCAACAGCCACTGACAACACTTACTAGCAACTGAACGCAAGGGAAAGGGCCCAGTGTCAGCAGTAGGTAATGATGCGGATCTTTCCAGCAGAGGGTCTACGACGGAGATTAATATCGCATAGCCGAGGGCCACTTTATCAATCACCTCTTATAAATGGCTGGGGGGCGCCCGCGTTGAAACCATTGTGCGGCAGGAAGGGACGTTCACGTGGCATGTGCCCACATAATGAGCAGAGTCATCAGCATCGGCACATTTTACCGGACCCGGTGTATACATCTTCCATACACAATATCCTCGTAGTTATGGTATGTACAAATCGCAGTCGGATAGCAGGGGCCCTGTATCAAAATAGAGGCCCTGACTGGGGCCTACACTTCGTCAGGTGTCGGGAGTTGTAGGTTATTTTAAAACCATCAAGGTCAGCCGGAGAGGGGTCGATCTCTTTTTGCTCTGGCAGACTGAGCCAACCAATCACGGCGCCCGGATGTTGAAACATGGAGGTCCCGCGGGAGGGGTTTGTTTCGCAACTGACGTATGATCGAAGAGCGCATGCCTTCGGTGATCCCTCAAACAGCGCAACACTTGCCTAAAATTGGCGCGACGGGCGACGGACCAAATGGAGCGCGTGTATATCTTACCGCGGGAAAGTTTGTTTTCGCGTTGCGCGCGGAACAAGCGGCAGAAGCAGCGATGATGGTAAGAACGAATGCCCGCGTACAATTGAGGTGCTGTCTGTTGACCCACATAGCTGAACCGCTCGTTCGAGAACCGAGCTGCCGACCATTCATGCACACAGAAGCTTGGGCACGTGTCCCTACTATTTCGTTCTTCGGAGAGGGCCGCTCAATCGCCTATATAACGACTTACTTGCGCAATCGACTCAGTTATACTTGGTTTAGAAAAGAATCAACGGATTTATTTACACCTCTGTAACACTTTACACTCTTTCTGCAAATTTGGCAATGCATTAAACTAAGTCATACTTTTGGAACGTACGGTTTGGGGCAAGAGGTTCGCAAAACTGAAATGCACATTGAATGAGTTGCTAAATGCGCAGCAGACTTCCGCTTCATGTAAAACCAAGTGTTGCGAATAGCCGGGCTGGGTTAATGTGGGTGTGCGTGCGACGTAATGGCGAATAGAGATTTCCCATACATTTCTATTTCCTGGGACGGTGCGGTTCCGTTGGGGCTTACAGCCAACACCTAAGGTTTTCGTGCCAACAGTAAAAGTCGAAGAATCGATCAGGCATGCATGCATGACACAAGCGCTCTCTTTTGTTGAACAGGAGAAAGCACGCCTGCAGCTATATAATGGCGGGTGTATCGATGACTTATTAAACGTATTACGCAATGGACAAAGAGGAAAACACCCATATCGGAGGTTGGAAGGGACATTGCACTTTGTCTCATGCCCATGCCGATGGAACGACAATTTCGGCGGATTTAGTTCGATTATGACTTGCGCAGTAGCGCAGGGATGGATGCATACTGGGTTCCTGCAGGGCGAGTGTCAGCATGCAGTGGGCGCCTCCCACGTCGGGACCGTCAGGCCATGCCTCTCGTCCACTCCGCGGGCCTGCTGGACGGCCCATAGTTGGTCGACCAGGAGTACAGAGCAGGGAGACTTCGCGGTAACACTGACCACCCGGGATTATTTACAGTGCGCCTAGGTCCAAGCACACGAGTGTTACTGATTTTTCAGTCCCGTCATAACGTGGTCGAACGCACGTGCTCGGGATTAGCAGGGCAACGCCGCAGCCACAGCGGATTATACGTGTCAGTGAATCGCGGGATGCAGACAGCGTGCCCTGCTTTTCTGGTCACACCTGGGAACACAGCAGTAGTAGTAACAAACTTTGTTTTGTCTAAGACGGGGTTAAAGCAGAGGGGAGGAGGGGGGACTAGGAGGGCCCATCCTCTTCTTCCTCAGGCGGCGGCCAGACCTCGTACTCTGCATGGCGCCCTCGGCCATCTGGACGACCCGGAGTTCGGACCACAGAGAAAAACTGAGGTGCCATAACTCGGCACAACCACCGATTTCTGATGGCTATCTCGTCGTCTCTTCTTGAGTTGCGCGAGCTTGAGGTATTTGGAATGCACGGTTGGCGACGCTTTCGTGGCACGTATACAGGCGAAAGGATTTGCGCGCTTTCGTCTCGGCCTTCTTTTTGCAGATCCCTCGGCATCTCTGGCATGACGGATCAAATTGACACGTGTCAGATGTGGTGCGAGGCTTCCGGTATATACGTTTTAAACCGAGGAAGGCGAGAACCAGAGCGTCTTTATCCGTTATATGGCTGCAGCTGGGAGAGGCGTAAAAACAATTCAGCTATGTAACGCACCGACGTCGGCTTTAAGTGGCCCAGTTCTCGTAAACCTCCTTTTGTAATCGTTTAACGAGGAAGTAACAAACCGAGAAACAAGCAGCGCCGTGCAGGCAGCTGAACGGAAGCGTTTCGGAGGCAACTTCCGGTCTCCTAATCACCGGCAGACGAAAAATGTAGCGACGGCAGTCTTGCGTGACTGCCAGCAAAGCCGCGTATAGCTAAATGATCAGCGGCCTTGGAGTATATAGTCATCACGCTGTCCGGGACATAATAGGCATTACTAATTACCCTACGCCAGCCGTGACTTAAGGACGCTCTGACGTGTTCGCATCCATGCAAAGACTATACACTTAACGTTTCGGTTAGTGTCAGTAATATAGCTGGTTTAATTGCTTCCTAAGGGTGGTGCATATCCATTACGGCGGTTAACCAAGAAGTGGGTAAAATTAAGGGGCAGTAGGTATAATACGAAGCGGTGCGGAGTTAAAAAAGGGGATATTTTGCTATTATTTTCTTTAACACTACGACATTCATTTTTATCCCCACGTTGCAAGCGATGCATGTACCGAGGCTGACAAATGAGCGTTCAGTAGTCCATCAATACTTATCTCTCCTTCTTATCTATACTGTCGTGAACCAGTAGCGCCGCCGCACCTTTACTGCGTGTGGAGACCTGTGCAACGCAGAGTGACGTTACACACGTGTTTGCCGCAGCCAAAAGGGTAGGGCACCCAGACCAGCCATGCATACGAGTTTTACGAGCCGTCCTTGCGCCGCACTTTGGCTCGACGTCATACGACCATGTTCGATCTATTATAGCTTACTGTCACCACTGAACTTGTTTCGGCATTAGTCGCACCGCAACCACAAGCGCTGGAATTTTTTTTTTCGAGAGAAGCCACGAGGTGCCTAAGCGCGACAGTAAATCACGGACGGTAATTACGCGGAAGCTTCATTCGATCGGCACGGAACGGATTAACTTGTTCTGGGAACCCATTTCCTACCGCATTGGAGTCAGACGTCTCCCATGCTTCTTTTAATATGTCGCCCTCATGTTAATTTTATCAGTCGTCATTAGTGCGTTCATTACCACACGTGCAACATTTGCAATGTGCGCGACATCACAGATGTACGCCGCTAACAGACATAGTTTAAATGAAAATTGGTCAGATGCAAGTGCAGTTCGCACACGCACCACGAGTGTGTGTGTATATATATATATATATATATATATATATATATATATATATATATATATATATATATATATATCTGTGTGTGTGTGTGTGTGTGTGTGTGTGTGTGTGCGCAAAGCAAGCAAAAAGCAGCAGCACCGCTTGTGGAAATAAAGTATCCAAACGGGACAACAATATGCCAAGTGTTCCACCTGTCGGCTTTTAACAAACAGTACATATATACTGTTTAAACAATAAGGAATATTTGAAACCGCTTATCGGATGGTCTTGTTTGGCGATAACTGCTGGGGTTTCCCGCGCCAAAATCACAATGGTGTGATTATGATGCAAGCCGTATAGTGGAGGGCTCCCGAAAATTTCAGCTGTTCTTTAATGCACACTGAAAACGCTGGGCTCAAAAACGCATGTGAAAATGTCTCCATCGTTTCGGCCTCCATCGAAAATACGATCGCCGCGACTGGGATCAAACCCACGTCTTTTCGAAGTCAGCAGCTAGGCATCATAACCACTGTATAACAGCTCGGGGGCTGCCCTGTTTTGTAATCCGGGAGCTTGCACGCTGTTCCACAATTAAGTCTGTTTGCTCACTGATTGATTTCTGGGGTTTTACGTCCAAAAACCTGACATGATCATAAGAGAGGTCGCAATGGAGGTCTCCGGAAATTTTGACCACGTGGGGCTCTTTAACGTGCACCGACATCGCACGTGTAGACGGGTCTCAGCATTTCGCCTCCATCGAAATTCAGCCGCCGCGGTCGGGATTCAATCACGCGACCTTCGGATCAGCAGCCATGTGTCACAGACTCACAGCCAGTTTCATCCGTAAATATACACGATGTAAATTTCACAGGAACCTGTACACCGCCCGGCGATACGCAGGAAAATGCATACGAATCGGACGTGAATGTCTGATTTTGACAGTAGCATTGCTTCCAGCCGCTAATTGCGTCTGTCGATCCTTTATGAAGCACTATCAACAGCGTTGATTTCGTTTTTTTTTTTTTTTTTTTGCCCCGCCACGGTGGTCTAGTGGCGCTCGGCTGCAGATCCGAAGGTCGCGGGATCGAATCCCGGCCGCGGCTGCTGCATTTCGATGGAGGCAAAATGTTGAGGCCCGTGTGCTGTGCGATGTCAGTGCACGTTAAGAAGCCCAAGAGGTCGAAACTTCTGGAGACCCCCACTACGGCGTCTCTCATAATCAGAGCTGGTTTTGGGACGTTAAACCCCACACATCAGTCAATTACGCATTCCTTTGTTGGGACCACGAAAACCACGGGCCCAGCCGCAAAACTGAGCAAATCCGTAAGAGATGTTGCGTTATATATGGTCGTTCAAAATGTGGTGTGGTGGTGGTTCGAAATGGCCGGTGTCGCACGTCATTAGTCATCAATTTCGTCCAGCTGCTGTTCTACTTCTTTGTTTTACCGTCTCCATAAATAGCGTCGTGCAGCACGCACTCAACCATATAGGTTATCGTTTTAAACGATAACGGACTAACTGTATACGAGAAAAATCCATCAAGTCTGTCCAGATCGCGGCAGCAGTCAGAACTGTAGATGTTGCCCGCTGGAATACCCACTCGCGTCGCAGTGGTAAGCATATGGCTCTTCCAATACTTCCCGTGTAGCCATCTCTCTCTCTACATATGCACTATCGTTATTTTCGTGTAGCAAGGAACAAAAACTATATATATATATATATATATATATATATATATATATATATATACGCGACAACTATATAACCTTCCTTTTCACATGATATTTGTGTGCCATATGCACCTGCCGTGAATAGCGTCATTGCCGGTGGCGAAGATCCTGATTGGCATCCAGGGTAGCGGCGACGATGTCTTTGGCTCAAATCACCCGAGTGCCCGCAAGTACGGAAGTACACATTCGTGCGAACAAACTTGGATCGAATGTGACTTGCAGCGTTATTATACCAAGCCAAAATGAGAAGCGCTACTATAGCTGAAATCATAAGTCAGCATATATATATATATATATATATATATATATATATATATATATATATATATTTATATATATATATATATATATATATATATATATATATATATATATATATATATGCGTGTACTCTACTGGTTCAACTTTACCTCGTTGATATGAGTAGAAATGTTGCTATGACACATTTCAATTGCTAGGCGTCCGACTTAAACGTTTGTAACCTGCGGAAAACAATGCATTAAGTTCGAGCCCTCTTTTATTAGTCGCGGTGGCCTTAAAACAATCACTGTAGCTTGGAAACGACACCGCACATGCAGGCCACATACATTCAGGTGTCGACATATATGTGCCTGTAGTGCACTGTTTTATGGACAACGAGAGTGCTGTTCTTACAGGGCGCTTGGTGGTATAGACAATGAAATAAAATGAAAGCGGGACTATAGAGAGATTATACTGTACTGACGGAACAGACCTGTATTCTTTACTTTTGCGCGTTCGCAAATAGGCCCGCTTGCGTCCCTTTATCTAAAGAATCTCTATTTAATCAGATTTCCTTTTCACTTGAAAGCCCAGTGCGGTCAGTCACTACAGCGCGTTGCTCGCTTATATAGATTTCATCAACGCCACCTCGGTGGCTTTGATTTCATAGTTCCGGTTGGCTCGCGTCGACGCGTGCTCTAATTAAATGGTTCGCGTTCAATAACTCGGCCATTCTGGGCCTCCTCTGTCCTTCATTTTATCGCGTCGGCTTCTCTCGTAAGCTAATCCACTTTATTTCTTTACTTTTCCGTGCAAGCAACAGCTTGAGCGTGTGGCGCGTTGGCCGCGACATCTGGCCAAGTTGAAAGAACCTCGCTATTTTTCTCTCTCCATGCAAGGGGCCAAACAGAAACAAGTTAACCAAATGTGGAGCTTACAGAAGTCAGCTACGCCGTCTCATCTGTGCCAGAGCATTGACCGTCTCTATACTAGATATAAGAATTCCCATTCCCGGGGTCGAAAATTCCCTATTTCGGGCATTTCTTCCCCGCAAGATTTTCCGAAGATATCCGCGAATTTCCCTGCAAGATAACGTACAGGGAGGCGGATATTTCAGCACCAAGAGCACTAAGCATAGCGACGTTATTAAGAGCAAACTTTAAAAACAACAAACGCTGCTTTATTTATTTATTTATTTATTTATTTATTTATTTATTTATTTATTTATTTATTTTTGGAAGGACGTTTCGTGGCTTCAGTTATTCGCTCTGCACAAAGGAGCTTTTGCCCTCTACGCTCGTACCACGATGTTTCCCAGTATTTACCTCCTGTCGGGGCAGTTGAAACTACCGCCGCACCACAGAATGACACAAGCGCCAGCGGGAGGAGCCGCCTACAAACACACTCATTTCCGAATCCGTACATCTCTATGCGCCTGCATACCATGACAGAAATTTTAGAGTTGTTCGTTTTCGGGCAAAACCAGAATTTACCCGATTCTTACACCCCCAACATGTTAGAGGAAAGTTTGGCTAAACCTGACTTCTCCCCGAATTCCAGAACCACATTCCAACCGATTTGTTTATGCTGCGCGGAATTTGTTGTGCGCACGCGAGACAGCCTCCGGACAGCAAAAGTGAGATTCTGCTAGCTTAAGTGGACGCCAGTAATGTACAGTTAATTCTCAAGGTGAATTCAGCACCATATAGACGCTACACGACTGTAATTTGTAAATTTAAATTTGCAAATTTAACTCACGAAACAACCCAAATTTCGTGGTTATTCTGTAACAAACCAGATTTCTCCACGATCATCACCTTGAAGAGTAACGCCTGTTTTTTACCCCTCCCTTCCCTTCAGAATTCGAGGACATACGGAACCCGAAAACGAACAACCGTATAGGCATAATTGAGTCGCACTGCCCGCAGTGCGGCTCAGCAGCCACACTTAATTCTGCGGGACTGCAGGAAAGACCTCCCCTCTCTAGGTCTCCTGGCCACTTCCTCACCTGAGGTGTGGGAGGAGGTTCTGACCTCCGCCTGCCCTGGTGTCCAGCTCCAGGCCATACAGAGAGCAGAAGAGATGGCTACAAGAATCGACCTGGCGGATTACCGACCTCCGTAAAGACTGGCGAAAATAAAGCTCTCTTTCTCTCTCTCCCCGTGCGCTTTCGGGCAGTCTGTCTCGAACCAGCGCTCTCTGAATAAAAATCGCATCAGAAAGAGCGTTACTGGCTTAATCTGTAGTAGCGGTGGCACAAGTGTGAAATTCCCTGCATATCATCAGATCCCATCTTTCGCTTTCCGCTAAAATTAGAGTAGGAAATTCGCCGAAAAAGTGAAAATTTCCTCCAATGAATATCATGGCTCCAGACAGAGACATATCTGCGAAGCCGGCTCCCACGCCCATGCCTTTTTAGGCACTAAAGAACCGCGGTCCGTAAACATCTGTAATGATATTTGTTCCTATAGAAACAATTATCTAAATGTTTCTTTCTTTTTTTTCATTTTCGTGAGTGCACACGTTGGGTCACACTTGTGCAATCATAGACAAATAGATAATTACAAAATAATTCCCCTTCCATCGCCCTCACCGAGGACCATGCATTGTTCATGGCTGCAATTACGGAGCACTTCCTCGTGTGGTTGCAAATTAGTGTCATTTTCTTTAATCACTGTTATTGTTTTGTATTCCCATTGCACTAATCTTCCCTGTAACGCTATACTGAACTAGACGGCTTAAATAAAATATGTGACGCAACGGTAAATTACAGAAGAGAACGGAAGGAACGCGAACTCGCAACTCGAGGGGGGGGGGGGGGGGTGAGTTGGCACTCCCCGCTTTCTGTCGTTCTGTTCTGTATTGTACCGTCAGTCACATCTTTCATTCAAGATACGCGCCAATCGGACCCGCACGATTCTATTGAACTAGAAGGCTCGAAGCGCCTAAGGTCCATATAGATTCTCGATTTTAAGACAAGCGAGGTAAAATATCTAGGGACTTCAGTATAACTAATGTCCTCTAGATATTTTCTCCGCTTGCTAGAAATCTAGGGACTTTAAGCGTAACGCTTAGCATTCGCACTATAAGCATGCAAGGACACAGCCAGGATGGCACTACGCGTGCTAGTAAAAAAAAAAAATGTAAAGAACGTTTTTTGGCTAACCCTAACTCGTGCGCATTTGAACTGTCGATGACTGTACAATTATGACAATTACCGAGCGACTGAAGCGCCACGTAGGGGTACCCATGGCAGCCGGCGCTTTTTTGCGCCACCGGTTGAACGCTGGGAGATTTCGTGGGTGTCAAATCCAGTCACAAAGCACAACTATAGTGGACTAGAAGGAGGTCACTATAGCACAACAAACGCTTTCGCTTTCATTTCGAAACCTAATGAGCCGGCTCTGTGTCCCCAGCACGCATCGCAATGGCGCAAAAAAAGCACCCGCCGACATGCGAACCAATCATGGCGAAATAAAAACGCGGTTGGTACAACTGTGCAACTGTGGTTACTTGTAACTCCTTCCTTCACTCGTCGAATGTTAGTAAATAACGACACCATTTGCGAGAGCTTAGGACGTACAACTCTGAGAAGAATGCTTCGAACTTTAGAAGATTTGCAGAGCTGAACAATTTGACCACATATGCCAAGTTAGCGTATGGTCTCTTGCCAAATACTCTTCCTTCGTCGTTTACGATGTTACGTACTTCGCTTCCAAGACACAAGCGACCCACAATATACATGCATATGCCGTCATATGCATTATCCACCGGACATATGCCACGAAGATGCCGTTGTGTTCGATAAATAAATAAATAAATAAATAAATAAATAAATAAATAAATAAATAAATAAATAAATAAATAAATAAATCATGTTTACGACGATCGTTCACAATAAAAATTTCAAAACGAAATGTTCCCCAAGGGTGTTTCTTTTTCCTCCTTCTTTGCGGGAGGTTTGAATTCTCTGTTATCAAAGTGGCAGTGATTACCGCACACATTCGACTAAAACACACAACGTCCTGACCTATACCGCGGTCCCCTATTAGTTCGCTGTCTTTTCCGGTAACATTGAGTATACAGTAACGAGCGCTAGGACGATGCAGGAATATACGTGAGTGGCCACTTCGCCACTTGCACACTTTCGTCCACTGTCATCTCTTTGGGTGGCGTTTCCTCTTCGTCATTTGTGGCGCAGGCCGAATTATCCTGATCACGATGTGCATGTCGCAACACGGGCTCACCCGCCGTCTCTTACCTGTGCCTGCGTGTCCATACTACACAGCCCACTTCAACAAAAACGCTCAAGCTGACGGCGAAAAAAAAGAAAAAAAGAAGACGGTATGTTAGCCACGTTGCGAACGGTTTGCTACCGCGCACAAGCCGAGGGAAAGCAGGAAATAATTTCTGATGTTTTACGTCCGAAAACAACTATCTGATTATGAGAGGCGTCGTAGTGGAGGGCTCCGGAAATTTCGACCCCCTGGGGTTCTTTATTGTGCACTGACATCGCACAGTACATGGTCCTCAACGTTTCGCCTCCGCGAAATGCAGCCGCCGCGGCCAGGAGCAGAAGAGGGAAAATACCAAGACGGAATCGTGTGCATTCAAAATAGCGCTCACCGCAGATTCAAATCGCGGTCTCCACGTGAAATAATCTTTAGAAAGGACAGTGAGGCTCTGGTGGCACGAGTGAAAGAAGCAATCATAACGAGAGGGAAGCCGTGTCTCCTTAGACAGCGGGCTTACTGCAAAGAAATTTTTGCCAGCGTGCATGCGACAACTGACATGATGCTGCTCTGCATAAGTAGCGACAAGGAGGTCGTAAGATTTCGGAGAACGATCAAAAATAAAATCTAATTATGCGATCAAGGTGCAGCCATAGGTGAATTCAGGCATTTATCAAAAAAGAAAAATAAACAACCCTTTCTTAGAGTTTTCGAGAAAAACGATTTTCTATAAGTATCGGAACAATAACATCAAGGCCTGTCGCTTTTGAAGGATAAAGCACATGGTACTTACCAGATGCCACGTAGCGTTAGTGGATAAAGACAATTAAGTCACATATACATTTGGTGCATAAAGAAAAAAACGGTTTCGTCGTCCCGATGCGCATAATAATAAATGGCGTTTTGCGTGCCAAAAGGGCTCCGGGGTAATTTTGGCCATCTGGTGTTCTTCAACGTGCACCTAAAGCTAAGTACGCAGTTTTTCTTTTTTTTTCTTCTTCTCTTTCCTCTATTTATTATTATTTTTTTGTGCATTTCGCCCAATCGAAATGCGGGGCCGGGATTCGATCCCGTGGGCGACTTCAGGCTTCGAAAGCCAGCACATAGTCGCTAAAAGCTACGGGTGTCCCGATGCGTAGGGAATTCTCAATACGCGCGCGCTGCCGGCCGCGTATGTCAACTGTCGGACACTTTCCCGTCGTGCCTTCGATACAGCGACTAGTTTAGAACTGGCTAATTGCTCAAACATCCGCTGAATCACTAAGCGAGGACGGGTCCACTAAAGAAGGCCTGAAAAGGCGCCTGCATTGTTAACGGCAAGCCGAGGATAACAAAACAGAAACACTGAATCAAACACCTGACAGCGCAACTCCGTGCACCGAATTCAAGTTATAGATCACGGTGGTCAACTGTATACACATCGATTCCCAGAGCCGTACGAGTTCAATAGCCGCAGGAAAACATGAGCGATTTCGAGCATCGGAATTCCGCTGCCGTCGCCATTCAGCGATAGCGGGTCGTTGGCTACTTGTTGACAGTGTGTCTTTTCTGATTGGCAATGTTATCAGAACGGCAACAGAATTAGCCGCGCAAGAAGTGAATACATTTGCTGTCAGGGGCAGCTTTTTACGCGCTTTTTTTTTTTTTTTCCCACGATGAAATCTAAACCATCTTGGCTAACTTTTATTGGTCCACTAGAAAGATCCCACTTTTTGTGATTGTCTCAAAACGCAAATTTGAAGCTGTCGAGAATAACCTTAGCAAATGGGAGCAGTTATAAGCAGCTATGTCGCTAATAGTGAGTCATGGTTGGACTATAAGACAGCCACTATGCTAAATGTCTTACGTAGGGAACAAATAATTGAGGTGTTTTTTTTTTCCCTATTTTCTTTTTTTGTAAGTGCACACGGTTTACCTATTTCACACAAACACCGAAGTTCCTGAAAGTTCGTAGTTCTTTTCTTTTTAATTTGCTTAAATAATAATACTGCCGCCTAAGATGCAAGATCTTCAGTAACGTGTATACCCAGGACTTCCATTTATGCATCGCCCTGGGCCCTAACTCCGACAAATCTCAAAAAACTTTTCAAGGGCGCGAACAGAAATGTTGCTGCTATCATTGAAACATAGATTTTTTTTTTTTTAGGAAAGCTTCCCAGTTCTCCATTTTAAACGCAACAATTTCGTTTCAAAACCAATGCGACCATTGCTTCACCCATCTTGCAGCATACGAAAGTCACACAAACATTGCAGCGTTTCCGTTTCCCTCCTGGGAGCTTCCTTTCAAAGTGTAGTTGCATTATTATTCGTGCGTCTGCAGGCAGCACATACACGTCAACCAGCGATATAACAGATATAACTCTTTCGGTCTAGCTCAACTTAATTTATTCACTGGGCGCCGACAGAACGAGGGTGTACAAAAACACGAATGCCAAACAAACGAACAAAGGAAAACGTAGCTGAGCGATTGTCAGGACGACTGTGCGTGAGTCGGGCGCGGAATCTGATATGTCAGCGATGTTGATAAGCAGTGTCAAAGGAAAAAAAGAACTAATGAAGTGGGAAACAACCTTTCCTCTTCTTTTTTTTTTATTTTTTACGTGTCGACACTTCGTGACGCAAGTGTCGGCCGGTGATCTAATCGCCCCTGTTTTGTTATACGCGGGTTTCTGTGGAGATGTTAAGGCAAAGAGCAAGCGACTTCAGCTGCTCCATTTATCCATGTACTCTGTAATAAATAATGATAAATAACCTCTCATTAGGGAAAATTCGAACATCGTGCCAAGACGTTCTTTTTCGATGCAGACGGGCAGGCATTGCATATAGTTGAAGACAAGGTAATTGCATGTATTGCGTGGGGAAAATTTATGTTCTGGCACCTTCACGCATGCACTAATATACGCTATGCCGGCTATTTCTACTCAGAGTCTCATTGCGTCATGAGTCATAGTTACGTCCTCTCGGTCTATATGTACCCCTTTCGGAGAGAAATCATTCAGTTTTCTGCTACATGTTATGCTGCAGCACGAAGCCTCACTGTAGCCATGGCCGCGATCTCAGAGTTTCCAAGCATGGAAAGTGATACCCACAAAGGTGATTAGTCCAGAGTGAGTTCTCAAACGCTAAATTCATGGTGTTTCACGTATCAAAACCACGATCTCAAACCGTATCAAACTCCGCGTATTTTAGATGTTTATCGTTAGATTTATCGTTAGATGAGTTAGATGATTATCGAATAAAGGAAATTTCCCTTGTACTGAAGCACGAACTGCATGTCGTTGCTTCTGAACTAAGTATTGAAAAAATAGTCTCGGGCAAGTGTTTTCTTGTGGTCCTGTCAGGATTGCATGTCTTGATGCCACACAAACAGCCCAAGATCATCATTATCCAGTTCGTTTATGCGCCTCTAATTACACGAGAGCCCTATCTGCAACCATGGCCCATAGGAACAGAGAGCTTGCTAACACTACACGTGCATGCATCCTGCCACTGCTTCACAAAAGCACCGTTAACCACGGCGTGTCAGTATGATAAGAAATCAGCACGTACAGTGCATGCACGAATGGACTGCACTGGTTGATAATGTGCGGCGTGTTAATTAAAATGCCTGATTTCGACGGCAAAGCTGCACGGTATAGTACATTAATTCACTTCTCGTTTATGTATCAGTTTAATACAGCCGTATTCACAGCTAGTATAAGCAAAAACGAAAAAGCTCAAGAAAAGAAAAAAGAAAAACATGTATAGGTTTACGGGGTCGTTCACTGTGCGCGGGTTCAGAAAACGAAGTACGTTAACGGACGCAGAACAACTGGTAACGCGCTGACTATTAAATGGCATAAATTTTAACAGGCATAGCGGATAATGCTTAGCGACCGATAGCGGACATTCCAAGGCAAAATAATTTACGATTTAGTATTACAAATGCGAGGTGACAGCGCATCAAGCGACAGACACGTGCCTCTGTAATAATTCTTTCTTTTGCTTTGCGCCACGGCAAAGTGAATTCCAACGGAAGCAGACTTTAATAAAAGCCATTGTTGCATGCCTCGTAGTTTGTGTGACTCATTCACCAAAAGAGAGAATGCAGACAATTAGCATATATTTAAGGCAGCGAGACGAAACAGATGCCTGTCTTGTCATGCGCTAAGGGGGGCGTGTTTTTGTTACTACATACCAACGCGATGTCCCAGCAACGTAGTTAAATGGAGGATGTCAAGGTTATATTAACTATAACCCCGCAGGTGAGCATATTTCGCGTCTTCATTTATCGCATTGAAGAAACTTCTACTTCAAAGTGCTTAAATGACGCATCAATCAAACGCAGCACACATGCACGCTAATCATGCACAGTTACAAACAAAAGTTAACTTGAACAGCGGGTTACTACAAGAGCTCATCATTTTTGTCGATCATGGGCACAAGGCACTCGAAACGAGTTTGAGAAGTGAATGGGCCAATGCTTTGTTGAGACCACGTCACAGAAAGTTTACAGCGTTTTCCACTGTCTCCCTATCGTCGCTGTTCCACAGGGTGTTTGTTCTTGAAGTGAAGCTTCCGATTCCTCGAGAAACGCCAGCAACGAGCCAAGTTTTCGATGGGCAAGCCTACAGGAACAGCTCCGCCGGTAATGCCAAAGCCGCGTAGCAAGCCATCGTACAAGCCGCGTACAAGTGAGCGCCGCGGAGTGAACAACAACAAACAACAACTACAAAAGCCCACGCTAAGTGCGCAACAATGATGCGTTACAAACCTTTGATCTGCATGGCCCGGGCTGCGTGTCCCTCCGGCGAACGTGCCTTCATTCCGATCTGGCTGAAACCACCACCATCGGCGGCTGCCACAGCGCCGTTGGCGTACTCCATTTGGAGGTCCTGTCCTGCGCCCGGAAAACTCACGAAGCGCCCGCCGCGTCTAATCCATGGTGCGCGAGGGAAGCACGCTGACCACCGAGGTCTATCCCGTAGGTGGTGTCAGGGCCGGTCGCACAAAAACTGCTGTCACGCGCGCACACAGCACCGAAAGCCACCGCCGCCACCACGTAGACGAATCACACGGCCAGCAGCACCACAGCGATCGGCACGAACAACTCCCGCTCGCGCCGTGAGGCCCGTCACATTCAGCGACGTTCAGGGAAGCTCTTTGGGGCCGAGGCGGAAAGCAGAAAAAAACAAGCCGCCAAAGAAGCGCTGCCCTTTTTTTCTCTTCGTTTAACTTTGTACCGCGCTCTCGCGCTGGCGTACTAGCCGGACTGACAACATTCCTATCCGCGCGCCCCGGCTCCGCCGTGAAGCACGTTGCGGCTCACCTTGTTTCTAGGGAACGTCGGCACCTAGATAGTACCCAGCTGATCCCGAGCAGCGTTCAAAACAATCAGAACAACTCCACTATAGTTAAGGCATTTGTGAGCAAGCACTTTGTATGACTAAGTGGCAACTTAGTAAAGGATATTCAACCATCGAGGATCATGCACACTTGATTTTTATTGTTTCTCTGCGTGGGGAGTTGCGTTACCTCTAGACAAACTATTTCGACGAGGCAGCGCAAACGTCCCTAGAGAAACCCCCGTCAACAGTTCGCGCTCGCATGTACACGCCGCTAACATTCAAAACCACACGTTGAAACAACCACTAGCTTGAGGTCTTCGCCATAGTACAGCCCAGTGGTTATAAAGATGCGCTATGTCTAGTTTGAATTTTAAAGAATACGGAAAGCAGACGCCATAAGCTATGACACAACGTCGTGGACATATATCAGCACGCGCGTAATTTGAGACAGCAGGAATGACTGCCGCCACCTCGTGCCGTGGAGTCAATCTGAGCGCGCCAGAATAAATTTTGTGCTCCCTAGCAAGATCGAAGATAATAGAAAAAAATATTAAATCATAA
The DNA here is from genome assembly GCA_013339685.2 of Hyalomma asiaticum. Lineage (NCBI taxonomy): Eukaryota > Metazoa > Arthropoda > Arachnida > Ixodida > Ixodidae > Hyalomma > Hyalomma asiaticum. The sequence goes on along the minus strand of CM023482.1, from coordinate 110,033,786 downwards.
ATTAAGTCGCACAAAAATGACAAAAATGACGACATGCTAATTGACTGTACAGGAAACGTACATTATTGCAGAGTTTTGAACATAACGTCGCGTCACCTTGCGGAATGCTTGCGAAACACATTGGCTTTGGAGATTACCTACACGCTGCATCCAAGCATGCAAACATGCAAAGGACGCTGAGAGAGCATCAGTGGAAGATTGATCGCTCGTTCATTAACACCGTGAAGTGCACGCTTAACGAAGACGACAGATGTTTTCGTCATTCACACTTTTAACGTAGCCAAAAGTACTACATGACATGAACAGAGTGAGCCTTGACAATCTCGAAGGCAATGAACCGCTTTTGCCACCTGTCGGCAGGAGAGAGAACCATCAGCTGCCCATGCGACCAGAACCGACAACATGCGCCGCCACTTACTTCACGCGGGGTATTCGAACGTCAAGTCGGGGACCAAGAAGCGGCAACGTATTCGCTCTTTCTTCAGTAACAAATACGAACGCCAAAGTGGCACAAAGCAATCGGGAACAAACAAACAGTCGGACAAGGAAAAAAAACAACTCGTATATCACGTAAACATCACCTTGTTAAGCACCACACAGCGGGCAATGTATAATGAAGAAGAGGTGAGCTCTCGGGAGCTGCGCAGCCGAGTAGTCAACGCTACACAAGGGGGGTTCGCGCTGAATGTGGTTGCTGCTCCAACTGGCTAAGCCTTACGCCGTCGCGCCTTCTAGTCGGTGCCCAACAGCGTCGTCGACAACCGTGTTGGGCTTCCTTATCACAGATGGAACGAGAAATGACAGGCGTAACGTCGTCAGATAGGAAGACAGCCGATTGGGTCAAGGAACAGACATGGGCAGCCGATATACTAATGGACTTCAGAAGGAAAAATGTACATGGGCACGTCAAAGAGCCCCGGTCGCTCAACATTACTCTGAAGTCCTCCATCACGGGACGTGCATAAGCACGGGACGTGCTTATGGCAGGATATGTTTATGTTTTCCTTCCTGTTAAAAGCGTGCAGTATAACAGCATGGCCACAAGGGCGCCAACAGCACTGCCAAGCACGTTGTTGAAGAATAACAATGCCTTAACTACATGCTGCCTATACTGTTACCCTATTATAATTCGGTAGGATTCGATCTTTTTACGGCCACTTCCAACGTACTAAAACAGATGTATATGCATGGTTTCTATGTAGTATCTTGTTGTATTTACCTGTATATGCATACACGAGAGTTTTCTTTGTTTCTTTCTTTTTCTGTTTCGTTGACACATAAGAAAAGTGCAGTGGGTGTCATGATGGAGGACGTGCACGCTTCTATATATATATATATATATATATATATATATATATATATCTATCTATGTGTATTGTATATGTATATGCATGTAGTATGTACGCGTATGCGATGTTGCCTCCCTGCCACAAGGAAAGGGTTGTAGATACCTCAAGCTGTCCAAAGCCAGCTTTTATTCTACAATACCCCCCACCCATTTTTATATATGTGTGTACAGGATGGCTAATAAAGCAATCACAATGCTTAACGTGACCGCTGCATGCTCGCCCATCTGCCGTAGAGCTACCCATGCTTACCCGCATAGGCACCACCGATACCCGCACATTACGTAAACGATGAAGATAAGTCGTTTTCGGCAAGGTGACTTGACCGCTTGTTCAGCCGTGGAGAATATTCGAAGTCCTTCTCTAGTATTCGAAACACCTTCGAATATCCGATTTTAGAATCGGATACGAATATATTCTAAACATTTGAATATTCGCGCACCCCAGGCATCATGATCCCAGTACACGATTCACGAGGTGCCCGTAAGTCTAGTGGCTGTGGCACTCGGCTATTGATCTGAAGGTCGCCGGATCGAATCCCGGCCTGCGGCTGCTGCATTTCGGTGGAGGAGAAGTGTTGAAGCCCGTGTACTGCGCGATACATAAGTGCACGCTAAAGAACCCCAGGTGGCCGAAATTTCCGGAGCCCTCCACTACGGCATCTTTCATAATGATATTGGTGTTTTGAGACGTAAAACACCAGAAATCATCAAGTCACGACTCACGAGGTTGTACGACTTCGGTTCCCCGCGGTGCGCTGCGTGTCAGTGTGGGGAAGCCTAATAACGCACTCATGATGTCCGGGCGCTGAAACTCTGGTGCTTGACGAAAAAAAAATGTGGTTGATCCCTCCGTAATAGGAATCGGTATAACACGAAAGTGAAAGTTGTCTTCGCGAAGTTGGGGAATGCATAAGCGGCAATCTGGCGAACCGAAGGGCGGGATATGGGTTGGGTATCGGTGGACAAGTGAAGAAGTTACATGTATACAGACATCAGCGGCACCTCGACACGGCACAGGGATCCTCGACAGTCGTACGCAAGGAAAAGTTCTCCAGCGACTCAGATTGTTCCAGAGACACTGAATTGCACGCGCCAGAACCCTGCGCAAACCTGCCATAAACAAATAGCGTCCGCAAACGGTGACACCTTGCAAGCGAAACCGAACGGGTTGTCAGCGGATCGCTTGTGAAAACACAGCTCACTGCAGCGAAGGGACAATCATTTGACTGTCGACGGCCGTCCCTGCGTTCCTGAAGCAGTGCGCGTCGTAACTCAACAAATTTTGTAGCGGCCGCGGTCGTGCCGCCACGCCCCTAACTTCCGCGGAGGTCGAGGCGGGTCGAGGCGCGAAGACTACCGAAGCGATAGAGCGAAAAGCACGACAATCTGCTTCGCTCTATCGTTTCTAGATGGCGGTACCACCGCAGCGATCCCAAGCGAACCAAAGGTGTAGCAGAAGGTAGGCGATGTTAATTTAAGAGTAATTTTTCTTGTTAAACACTATGTTGCTTTGTTTTGTGGGGTTTAACGTCCCAAAACTAGCTCTGGTTATGAGAGACGCCGTAGTGGAGGGCTCCGGAAATTTCGACTACCTGGGGTTCTTTAACGTGCACTGACATCGCACAGCACACGGGCCTCAACATTTCGCCTCCATCGAAATGCAGCCGCTGCAGCCAGGATTCGATCCCGCGACCCTCGGATCAGCCGCCGAGTACCATAGCCACCAGACCACCTCGGCGGGGATGTTAAACACTCTACTAAACACCTTTACTTTAACCGGAGATGCACCTTGTAAAGCGCTTTAGTGGAGATATAAGGCCCGTCCGTTGCCCATAGGTCATCTTGCGATGGTGTATCGGCAGAGCTTCCAACTCCTTTGGTCGGATCCCAGGTGAATGAGGGTTCAAGTCCGAGCGGGTGGAACTTATGTTCATTTTTTTCAGAGGTCCACTTCCGTTACGGAAGTACGTCACTGATTTCTTGGTGGACACCTGCATAAAACACTTTCGTTTTTAAAGAAAACGCGTTGCTCGGTCTAAATACATATTTTATTTCGTGCGACGGCTTTCCTTTATCTTCCATAGGGACATTAAAACCCCGCAGCTGTCCTCTGTCGTCACAAGCAACAACGAACGCAATAACCTCAATATCGAATGACCACTGTTTACCACCATATCCGGCTTAGTGTCTCTCTTTCTTTGTTTTATGCGAGGCAAGTGTCGCGAAAGCATAAGACGAACCACTTTCTAGAGCGGAATTTAATCTCCTTTTCTTGTCTCGCCCTCCGGCTGCGCGACTTGCCCTAAGTATACACCGTCCTTCGCCTCGCAAAAGTCGAGGACGAACATTACGCAGGCGCATCTTGCCCCTTTACGGGCGGCGTCAAGATTAGAGCACAAAGTGACATACCCCGAGGTATCAGATAAGGAAGCCGCACCCTGACACCGACGGCAAATCACCTGAGCGGTCCTGGCTGCAGAGAGTCATAGGTCTTGCACTCGAAGCCACTCCCAACGAACACCTCTTTTCTGTACGATACGGCCTGGCACCGTGGATCAACGGCATCCGCCGTCTTAACACGTGAGTATGATCACGCCATAGCGCATAATCTCGCGGTTGTGGCTGTTCGCACCACTTACAGGGCAAGCGCACCCATTGCCCCTAATGTAAAAATGTTTTGCCCTATCTCGAACTTTGCAAACAAATGTATCTTCTCAGACAACCGCAGAATCTCATTGCGTCATCTTGTTTCATAAGTTTCGCAAGAGAAACCGTGTATCAGATAACAGTTGTCTTCGTGAATTGAAATAAGGAGCTCACACCTCGCTGAATTGACTGAAGTTTGAAGTTTCTTTGTACAACAAAAAGACGGAGACGTGCATATTGAGCAAATACATTAGGAGGCCTTAGTAGATCTATCCTGGGGACCTTCTGTGTAACAGTGCGTACACTGTGCAGATAGCAGCAGGGCGTAGCAAGGAAGCGGGTGTACACGACTGAATGCAACACAGACAGGAAATCCCAACAACATGAAATGAGCTATGATCTCTCTCTCTCTATCACACACACACACACACACACACACACACACACACACACACACACACACACACACACACACACACACACACACACACACACACACAAATGTTCGTTCCCCTCGATAAGTTATTGAGTGAAGCACATGGATATTGAACATAGTTTTATTCGGGAATTTATAGCGTTACGTCATTATGAAATGTAATAATTTACTCAAGATAAGGTGATCAACCCGAGTGAGGACATTTATAGAATCCATATAGGTATGAACAGAAGGACTATAAAGCACGTTCCCACAAAAAAAAATGGAAATGAAATAATAAGAATGAAAAGAGAGACAGAGAGGGAAAAATCCGCATAAAGAAGATGGTAATCGTAGAGAAAGCAATTCTTCTAAAAATTTCAATTTCAATTTGCATTTAAAGGTGCGCCAGGAAGATGTAAACCCACTATCTGCAGGAAATGTGTTCCAAACAGTGATACCACCTAACGTGAGGGGTAAACATTCCAAAGTGTTATGTAATTTTGGGTAAAAGGAGACTACTCTGACCAGGTAATCTAAAGCGTCGCATAGATTGACGATGATGAAGAGATCGTTTAAAATGATGAAAACAGGGAACGGACAAAGGAAAGACATCCGTGGGGTACGTCAAGACGAGTGAAGGGAAAGTGAGAATTTAATAATATTATATTAAAGTAAGTAGCGAAAAGGCAGAATACGAAGAAATTGGTAAATGTCCAGGGAATAGTATCGCAGCGGCCTAAATGTCACGATAATCTATAGCTGGGGCGCGTTCCACCTTCAAAGTCGTTCGTCGTAATGAGGGGCGCAATGCCAGCCACTCCTCGCGGATCAGATGCATAAGACCACGTGTATAGCAGGGTTCTAGTACCTCGTCGCGTTCCCAAACACGTCCCCTCAAAGAGCCAGGCCAACATGCGCTGAATTCACCCTAATACCACTAATTTCCTAACAGTGTCCGCGTGACGCATCCAGTACTGCAGTGGTGCATGCTCCAAGCCATGTATTATTTCACTCAATGCACAATGCACGCACAGGACCAAACATAGGAGTCTAGTGTAGTGTGCACCATCGGAGAGATAGGTAGTTCGAAATTCCGAGCACTTATCCCGAATTTTAAGGGTCTTATAGAAGGGTCTAGCAGTTGCAGCATACGTAAACAGCGCCGTATTGCGATGGATGCAAACAACGCATTATGGTGGTCTGTGAACAAGCAGATGACTTGGTCAGGTTAGTGCGAAAAAGGGCAGGCTAATGCCGCAATAAGGTCACTTGTATGGCCGCACCGCGTGAACGATTCATGCGATCGTAGCCAACAGAATTCGAGGGCCGCTATAGTCGACGCTGGCACATGTTCACCCGCGCTATGAGAAGCTCGCAATGGACAAGCGCTGTCCAAAATGCATTAAAAGAAAGATATATAGTTTGCTACAAATGGATTATCTTAAGGTCGTATACAAATGATGGAAAATAATAATAATTTCTGGTTTTTTACGCCTCCAAAACCACGATATGATTGCGAGAGACGCCGCGCTGATGGGCTCCGGAAACTACGACCACTTGAGGTTCATTAACATGCGCTGACATCGCACAGGCAGAAATTATTAACAATATATATATATATATATGCCTAGTACTACGTATACCTTCTTCAAGTGACTTTGCAGTCATACCGCACACACTGATCATCTTGCAATCAGAGCAGTGCGTCGTTCAGTGCCAAAAATGGCATTGCATTACACATCCATGCACGCATACGAATAATGTGGATGTTATTTTTTTTCGTCCTTTTCTCCGTATTTATCGTTGGCGTCCCACCGACTGGGGTGTATTGACAATGTGCTCCGTTGTAACTGAGTTATACCCCTGTCACACTAGACGTTTTAACGTCATTCGATTCAAATGACATTCGGTGCAACGAATGTCATTCGACCCGTGGTTGTGCTACACACGAAGTAATGTCATTCGTTTACGATATCAGCGACAATAGTTCCAAAAGAACTGGACATAAATGTTGCAGAGCGTAAACGCAGAGTGGTTGAAAAGTCGTCCTATTTCATTTAAAATAAACGCAGGGCTTTGCTTCACTGCATTACACCAACAGAATAATTTGCAGCTGATACGGCAGCGGTCAATGGGGGCGCTGACTTGCAGCAGGCGAACCATTCATTTACTGTTTTTATAAGCAAAGCGCGTCAGTGAGAAACACAGACGTTAAATTAATACGTTGTGTATAAGCTCAGCACTCAAGCAAACGGTCTTCGCGATTGCACCCTGTGGTAAAATAGCGAAGCCGGTCAGACGCCGCTGATGTCGAGAGTAAACACATTTTGTTACGGCCTGCCTGGCTGTTTTCTTTTTAAGATGATGAATATCGGCAAACGCGCTAAAGTAATACCATTTTCATGTGACGCTTCACAAATTAGGAATGCTCAGTTCCGCACGTTTTCGTTATCTCTGGGATAGAGAGTACGCATTCGGTCCCAGTGCGAATGCGAATGAGTTCTTCGAACTCATTCGATTCCAGAAGTCATTCGATTCGAATGATGTTAAATGTCGCCGTGTAGCAGCGGAATAATGTCATTCGATGCGAATGTCATTGCGTTCGAATGACATTAAAACGTCCAGTCTGACAGGGGTATTAGAGCCCTTGTGCAGTGACGCTGTACCTTTGCCATACATGGTGTTCAAATAGCCATGGAGTGGCCGGAACGCACGGTCTGAGGAGGTCGCGTTTACGAGTATTCCTGGCTCTAACTGCATAGCATTAAACTGTACATCATCGTCATCTTCATCATCATCATGTCTGCACCCACTGCAGGGCCGAGGCCTCTCCCATAGATCTCCAATCATCCCGGTCTTGTGGTAACTAGCTGCGACTACGTTATCCTTGCAAACTTCGTTATCCTTGAGAACACCAAAAACCAAAATGTCGTCGCGGCTAACTTTGGTATGCCTGCCGGAAATGGCCGGCGAGGCGCACGGGATTGTTTTTCGAGCCTGGCGCGGCCGCGGCGCGTACCGCTGCCGCATTCGACATCGTTCATGGTGACGCCATTCTCAGCTTGACGCGCGTGTTAACTTGAAATCTTCAAAAAAATGTCGCGGGTGGTTTAGGGGCCCTTTAATAACCAATGGTTGTCTTGCCTTCGCATTACATTCCCTGTCCACGCCCTTGTCCTCGGTATTTATAAATTCGCAAAGTTATTTCTCCCGTGTGTATGAAAGCCGATTTTTTCCCCTCCACTGACAATATATGCACATTCCTCGCGCGTACAGTGTGTCGACAATAAATTTTACTGCGCGGAAATGGTTGTTGCTAACCGGGCCGGGAACCACGACAAACTTCATTTTTACGAATCAGGGACGTAATCGGAGCGCGTTGAACTCGAAGCAAAGCAGGATTTGGTTCCTTTTTTCTAAGAGCAATGAAAAAAAAGGGGGAGAGGGGGAGGAGAGATGATATTTTGCTTACAAAATACCGCCGATTGACAAGTGCTGTTTGTCTGTAGGGTCTTACATTGTTCAGGCACTATTTTATCATCCTGACTCCGATCATTGCCTGGTAATTTGCAAAGTTTCCATTCGTCTCTCTTTCTCCCAGATACACCACCTGCGCGTCAATTTTCGGTTTCACAGCACCGGCGCATCCTGCTTTTCAACGGGTTATAAGAGTACGCTTCACTGAACACAGCATGGTTCAGCGCACCTGGGTGAAGTTGGACATACGTTGCAGATTTCAGGCGCGTTCAACAAGCTTTATATGTGCGCTATACTTCAAAAGGCACACGACCTGCTAGTGCTGAAAATGAAATACAACACCACTTAAACTTAAAGAGGACACGATATAGTTTTAGGGGCGAAGCTCCTTAGGGTGTGGGTCGTTCCCTCCTCTGTCGTAGTAGTAGTAGTAGTATGTATGTAGCCACCTCGCGCCGCCGGGAGGCTCGCGCTCGCCCTCGGCGTGTGCCTCCCGGCGCGCGAGCTCTCTCACTCTTCCATCTGCTGTCTTGTGAGAGAGAGAAAGAGACAGACAGAGAGATGATGATGATTGTGGTTCGGTTGGAAAGGACGCTAATTTCTGCAGCCCATGTAGGGAGCACGGCTAAGCGTCCGTAGGGGTAGGGGAGAGGGACTGAAAGAGATAGCGAGGAGAGAAAGGCCGTAGTGGAGGGCTCCGGAAATTTAAACCACCTGGGGTTCTTTAACGTGCTCTGACAACGCACAGTACACGGGCCTCTGGCATTTTCGCCTCCATCGAAAATGCGACCGCCGCGGCCGGGATCGAACCCGCGTATTTTGGGTGGCAGCCGAGTACCGTGAGATAGAGAGAGAGCGAAAGGCGCGCGTTGACTACGGAAACGCTCTTTCTTCGATGAACGCTCTACCAGCTCGCAAAGAAGGAGAACGCGCCCTCACCCGCGAGAGACAACGTTGGCGCAGGCAGCGTCTTCTAGCGAGTTTCTTGATTGTCTTGATTGAAAAATACCGACTGCTCGCGCTGGAGAACCGTTCACCGGCCACCCATATATATATATATATATATATATATATATATATATATATATATATATGCACTGGATCTTGACTTGCAATGAGGTGCCGGTGGGAGATTTCACTTGTGCATAGTTGAACCATGAGGATTCGTAGCGTGCGCGTTAACTAAATTAATCCGGAACTCGGCACGATCTACGATGAACGTCCGGAGCTTCGCCCACTCATCATCATTCACTCCGTGGATATGCTGTGAATTTTTTTCAGTGGCTTCAAAGCCACTGCGGCATCATCGGCAATAAAGATGCAGTTGCTGCTGCTAAGCATGCTCAAGAAGATGACGTGAAAGAATTCACGTCATTTTCAGAACCACGTGGCTCTGTCTAGTAATATTAGTAGGAGAATGAGGAAGGAAGGAAAAAGGCCGAGAAGTTAACCAGAAGGCGTCCGTTGGCTACCATGCTCTCCCCATGGTTCCTACGGCAAATGTGAACGATCGCTGCAATCGATATGAAGGTAGAAAGCGTAACGCCATATGCTCCCATAATGTTCCCCGTCGTTCCAGTGTCCTAGACAGCCGCACCTGTGCACCATCAGTGTACTGCAACCACCACGTGCCGTGCACCTGCAAACGACCGCAGCTTTAGCTCTTCGCATTCTGGTTAGTTTTGTCTATTTTATATGCTCGTACAACGGCATCTGCAACATTTGTGTGGTCTTCCTGTAACCTAGTTTCAATTTTCGCTCCCCCTCGGGGCCGTATGTGGGCTATGTAAAAGCCTGAATATCAGAGAAGGAGGGGGGGGGGGGGGCAAGATTTTTGAAGTGCTGAGCATATTAGGGGCGGGGGCTGTCGGCGTCTACTCACGTCACGCTGACGCTCGGAGAACGGCAGTTGAAAACAGGGCCAAAACATGCTGATTAACATTAAACTGACCAAAGCCGGTTAAAATGGATCCAGATTAAGAATGGCTAACCAGATTGTTATAACAAAATAAAAGATACACATTAACGGTTAATGCTCGCATAACGAGGTCATAGTAAGCGAAAATAATATTTGGAAACGCCGACGATAAACACAAGATAAAAAACACAAAGGAAACACAGGCGAACCACTGCTCCGCCTTTGTTCAGCTTTCACTGGAGTGCATGTGGTTTAGCTATTTTACTGGGGTGGCGAACTGGTGCCAAGAGGGTCCCACAATAAAGAAATAAAGAAGGAGGGGGACCGGGGAGGGGGGGGGTGGGAGGGGGGAGTGCAGGGACGCTGGGAGTTTACGCGTTGCGTCAGCTCATTGGCGCTTTTGGGGTCGGGCCCGAAAAGCGCCCACTAAGCTGACACAACGCATAAGCTGACATTCTAGCTTCGCTGTGGCGGCTGTCGGAAGTTTGCAGATGTTTGCTTGTATGTTTCTTTTCCCATTAGTAGGCCTTCTACGTGTCGATTTTTCACTTTTATATTTACGTTATATTATGCTTATTTTACAGTATGGCTAACCTCCGCTGTTTAATGGAGTCAGCGACTTAAAAAATAAAAGAAGAAAGAAAGCTAGCTACCTCGGGATCCTGAGGATGGCGATAGCCCACTGCGCTCTGCCAGGACAGGCGCTCGCCTCGGGACCACGGCAAACAATTAATGAAATAAAGAAAGAAGGCTCTAGGAGAATCATATCTTGATGTTAGACGACTTATATTGCCCCGGGAAAGATACCTTTCCAGCAAAGCGTCCATGTTCAGAAGTGGAGTAGGCTTAGGGGCATACGTATTAGATTGCTATAATTTGAGTATTGTTACGAGCTATTCCGCACAGTTATAGCGACGCATCCTAGCGAGAGGTACCGGGATCGATACCCGGCACCTCCACCAAAAATTCCACGGGGATAAGAATAACCAGAGCAGTGTAGAAAGTATATTTGCGGGTCATTCCACGCCAACTGTTCCAGCTGTGGCGCTCGACAAAAATGAAATTCTTTCGAAAAATTCCAAAAGATTACACGGAAGTCAGCCTTACTTCCACAGGACCTTCCGGAAATATTTTGAGCAGGAAAAAATCTTTTAAGCTCGTGAGGGTCATTTGAATTTCGCAAAACGGTGGAAAACAAGGCGGCAGAAAAAAAATTCCTGAAAATCGACCAATGCGCCAATCGTTTCCAAATGTGCATTTTTGCATTCTCAGAGCATTTATCTGCACTTATAAGAATGTTTCAGAAATCATGTCTATCTTCTTCACTGCTTAGAACCGAGATGAAAATGCTAAAATTTCAGCGTTTTTGCGAATTTTTTCTTGAAAAACAGTTTTGGAGGAAAACCTTCAAATATTTTTGTACAACTGCCCATGACAGGTACAATAGTATAAAAAATGATTTCTTTACTATATGTGCTGTGCAACGGCTCTGAAATAAATGTGTAAGCTTGACGAAAACGCCATTTTCTCCTATGTTTAGGCGTCAATTGCGCCCTAAGGCGGTCCATGAAAAAACAAGCAGAACAGGGCATGCAGTTGAGAAACGTAAACGCTTTCGAGAGAGCAAGTTTCATCGAGGTGATGTTTGTATTATGTGAGAAAAATATTTTTGAAGTTGAGTCCCACCACTGTCCTTCCTTTTATTGCTCCGTGGTTCCCCTTCTCCTTATGGCTTACTGGCGGGAAACACAAACCCCCTTGCCTTGCCGCGTAAGATAAAAGGTAGCGCGTCCGCAGCTTTTGGTTTTTCTATCTTTTCGTTCCTACTTCAACTTCCGTTTCCTATATAAAAAGCGACAACAACCCAGGGACACCTTTAGCTCCACGCTTGGCTCCACCGTGTCTCCATAACAAACTACGGTACTTTTTGCGTGCTGCTCTGACAATGAGAAATAATGAACAGGAAAGCGCATGTACCGCTTCGAAAGTTCTTATGCTTCGCATGTACATGCGCTTTACATGCGCCGCTTCCGTGCTCTAACAATGTTCCTTAAGCGCTAAAACAGTACATATAGTCAGGGAAAAAGACAACTATGAGGCTGGTTTGTAAGCGCGTCCCTAGAACATTATCTAAGACAAATATCTTTGCTATTGCTCAGCTCTCCTAAACGAAAATAAAAATACTGAAACTGACATGGCCTATTCGTCTCATTAAAATGCGACGCGAAGCCCCGCCACGGTGGTCGAGTGGTTATGGCACTCGGCTGCTGATCCGAAGGTCTCGGGATCGAATCCCGGCCGTGGCGGCTGCATTTCGCTGGAGGCGAAATGTTGAGGCCCGTGTGCTGTGCGATGTCAGTGCACGTTAAAGAACCTTAGGTGGTCGAAATTACCGGAGACCTCCACTACGGCGTCTCTCATAATCAGAGCTGGTTTTGGGGCGTTAAACCCAAAAATCAATCAATCAATCAATCAATCAATCAATCAATCAATCAATCAATCAATCAAAATGCGACGTGACTGTCGTTTATTGATAAGCAATCTCGGTCAGCACGGAGAAGACGCATGCTCAAACCTAACGACGTCACGGGCAGGTGACGCATGAGAACTGCGCAATGCCCGTTTTCGATTTCACGCCCTTATAATGGCGCGTCAAGACTTCGCTCACGACAAATTAACACTACAGTGACATTACAAGAGTGTAAACCACGAATTAAAACTTTCATTTTTGATGATGTCTCTTTGAGACCGTCTACACCTTCCGAGAAAAGCCCCCATCCGCGTGCCACGCAGCCTTCACTCTCAGTCCTTTTCTCCCACCGTTTTCTCCCAAACGTGCAAACGCGCTTGCAAAAACGAACTCGCCGATCGCGTAAGGCTTTATTTATTTTTGCTGCTCGCATCCACGGTGAAGCGCGCTCGCGCGCCAGCGGGGCAGATTGCGAAATTAGCATCGTCTTTCGCGGATTAACAAACTCAAACGTTAAAGGAGGCTACAGAGAATCCACGCATGCGTGCAACAAACTGCGCCTCTTCAGCGTCGGACGGTGCCAAGAATACCGTACGGTTCTGCAGCTGTTCTTTCGAGCTACTGTGTATATGTAATACCTGCACAGCACGCGGGCCGGCCTTGCCAGACTAGCACAGCAGCGCCGCGCAGCTGAGCGTCGCGCACAGCAGCGGTCTCTAGCAGCAGTGTGGTTTCGCGTACTTCGACGGAAGTTCTGGCGATCGATTTCTCCTCTCTCTCTCTCCTCGTGTCGCTCGGCGCGCCGCTCCCCCCGTCGAAGTGTACTAGTATACATTGCACATACGCGACACATAGGTGTACGCGAGCCAGCTGAGTGCGATCGCGCCGCGTGCGTTCGACGCGTACGTGACAACCAGCTCCTCTCGGTTTTTGTCCTTGCGCCCGACGCTCCGTTATGAGCTCCGAAAGCGGTGCGTCGGGACCGTCCGCGGTGCAGCAACAACCGTCTCCGCCTTTGAAACGCAGAGGTCGTCGTCGCTGGCTTCCGAGCGGGATGGACCGTCCAGAAGACGCCGCAGGCAGCCCAGCTGTCAAGAAGACCACGGTGCTTGTCATCGGAGCAGGTCTCAGCGGTAAGAATAGGGTGGGGGGTGGGGTGGGGGGGGTTGGCGGACGGTGGAGGGAATTTAAAATAGGGAATGTGTTTGCAACGGTGATATCCGCAACGAAAAAGTCCCATGACACCTTGGATATGACACGTACGATCCTGTAACCTCGTGCGACCGTATGAGAACACGAATGTTCATATGTGTTCATGAGTGTCGTATAGATATCGTATCAGATATATCGACGGGCATACACTAAATAGAGCGCAACGGGCGTGTCATTGAGGTGTATGCTTCCGTAAACTGTATAGTTAAATTACGTGGCCCACTTAGTAGTGTACCCGTAAATATGTATAGAATCTACAAGTCGAACAAAAGGGATGTCGTTGATCTATGTAGCGGTTCTGTCAAAGGCCATTGTCAAGGCCAGGGTCACGGTGTAGCGCGACTAGACACAAAACACACAGACGGGAAGCACACAACACCAGGGCCACTTTAGCAAGACATGGCTAGACCATACATTGACCATCTTAAGTGTTCATCTTTCTGTGTACACATACGTGGTGTTTGAGTTTAATTGCGCCTAGCTTTAAAAAAATACATGTGCGCGTTGTGAGAATACAACCATCTTAGTATCGTGTACTTGACCGTCACAGATTATTTATTAAAATGGTGGAATGTAAGTAATAATAATTTATTGACCAGCATTTTAAAGGTTAGCGCGAAATGCTCAATGGAGAAACTGTAGAGCGTCCGTATCATTCATTCGTAATAACAGGTGCAGAGTGTGTTATTCCGGGATTCTAAGAAATTGCGCGAGAATCGAAAAAGTATCACATGACCAGGAGCTTGCGCGGCGTTACATTGGCACTCTCAGGCATGCTACCGCAGATCTAGCGTGCAGAACGCAGGCATAAACGGCCCGAGAGGACGAAAGGTGTGGCCACATCTTATCAACTTCTCACGTGGCGTGTGCAGTATCTGTCTGTCAGCGTGCATCCTCGATCTTTCATTCGTAACATGTTCGATGTCGCTAATGTCCCCGCGCGCAATTAAGTGCCTATAGTCACTTAATTTCTTAGAAGCCCGTAAAAATTAAAACCATTGCGCTTATCGTTACGAAAAATAGAGTATGCGGATACTAACATGCTCTACAACTTCTAAATTGAACATTTTGCGTTTCAAGCAACAACTTTATTTATTTATTTATTTATTTATTTATTTATTTATTTATTTATTTATTTATTAGTGAGCTCAGGTAATTAATTAATTGCCTGAGCTCACTCATAAAGCTAGTTTGAGATGGTCAAGATGACAGTAAACAATAAATACTGCGATGGTTGTATCATCGTAATGCGCACGTGGATTTTTTTTTTAAACCATAGCGCTATAGTTAACTTAAATACCCCCATAACATGTATCTATATATGTCATGGCATGTATGATATTCTAGTAGTAAGCTCTTCATTACAATCTCAACTGCAATAACGAAGACCAATGAAAAGAATAAGGAAAAATGATCATCGCCTAATGAGGCCAGCTAGGACATTCATTTCCTATGCAAATGTATACATAAGCGCCAAAGAAAAAAAAAAGGAACTTTAACCAGAGCGAGCGGGGAATGTACTGCCAGGAGGCGCGATATACATGAGAGCTTCTGACAAAATCAACACCACCTCTAGACTATGCGGTGTCTCTAATATACTGTCATGTAGCCGTGACTATATTAGCAACATCGTTGTCACGACCACGTGACAATATACTGACTGCGCCCCGATAGGGACGCCACGAGGATCGGGGTGACAATGTCAACGATAAGAAACCCACGACCGTATAGCGAATGTTTAGGAATTTACGTCCACACGGTCCGGTGTGGTACGTTAGAGGCTGCTGTGTCGCACTGCTAACGTCGAGAACACGGTTTAGATTTCCAGCCACTGTGGCCGTCGTTATATGAGGGCGAAATTAATTAATTAATTGGCGTGTACCCAATTAATTGGGTGCACGTTGAAGAACCCCAGGTGGTCAAAATTAATCCGGAGCAACTGATACGGTGGGATTCGTTATCATACCGTTGTTTAGGCACGTAACCCCCCCTCCTCTTCCTTTTATTGATTATCCGATTACAAGAAGCTCATGCATTTCTATGCGTTAGAGACGCCGGTGCCCGGTCGAGTGTATGGGGAAGTCGACGAATACGGCTTGCCATGGAAGCTTTCAGTTTACTCCAGGAAATCGCTGAAAGTCCTGCTAGAAAAGTGCTACTACACCGCTGTCTGCAGTCTGTGAGTTACGACATTGTTTTTCACACGTGGTATTTCAGCGCTAGATCTCCACTGAGCGGGAAGCGAGTCGAAAGAGTCTGCAAATACAAAACGCTGTCAACGAAAAGGAAGAAAAACGAGGAAAACTTGGCATTATGCGTCTCCTTTTACGACGCAGTCTATTAAACAGAGACTTCCTATTTGTGTGTGTTCCCGCCATCAAAAAGGGCTTTTATAAATTCGCAGACACGGTAGCTGGCTTGTGTTCAATCACCAACTGACGTCTTGTTGGGGGGGGGGGGGGGGGGCATGCAAGGGTGGTCCTTTACAGCGTAGCTGTTAGAACGTCGGAACAGTGATCATTCTGTCCTGCGCGGAAGGAAAAGGCTGGCCCGCGGTTACCCTCGACGCATTACCCGCATCATTGCCCTCAGCCATAAAGGAAAGAAAAAAAAAAGCTAGGCGTCACGTGACAATCCTGAAGCATAGTTATTAAAAAATTTAAAGGAGAGAATCGTGGGAAATTGGTCTGGTCACGTGGTAGAGGCAAATGGTAGAATGATGCACGGTCAAGCGCCACTAAAGGTTACCGCTTCCAAAGAACCTCGAGCGGTCTTGCAAGTATGTGGGGCCTAATTATATAGCCTAATCTTACCCAAGAGAGGCGCACCGCGCACAGGCGACAGAGGAGGTTGGCTTGCCTAGGACAGCGGAAGCACGTGACGCCGCCTCCTAGTTCTTTTTTTCTTCTTCTTCCATGCCCTCAGCCCCCGCTACATGATAGTGCTAAGGATAGATCGGCATGATAGTGATGTCATGATAATGGTACCTAATGGTACCGTGAGCGATAATGATCGTACACCTACAGTATACGAAGAAGTCGAAGAATAGATCAAAGAATGTGAAGACACCCGGTCCGAGAGACGGTACACTACAACGCACGCAATGTAGTGTATTAGCAGTACGCTATGGCTGAAAGAGATACGCAGAGAGAGAAAGAGACAGGGGTCTTATACACCGCAAGAAAAGTTATGCGAGATTTTCCTAAAGGATCGCTTCTCCTTTGCTTAACTTTACAGTGCTTTGCTATAAGCCCCCACAGCTCCGCTGTGGTGTTTAACCACGCCCAATCTTTCTCGTCCTTGACTCTCACTTTCTTGTTCAGAGCGATTATATATAATTAAATAAGACGGCGAAACGACCTAGTCGCCATCGCTACGCGCTTTGTTGCATTATACAACCGGTTACCGCGGACAGTGCGCGACCTATACTGCTTCGCAATTGAACAGCGTGTATACACTGACACGTAAACGCGCTACGTTCTCGGACGATAATGACATGCACCTCATGACGTCATATAAAAACGCCGATTGCCCAAGACGACCCAGCCTTGTAGATTTGCCACATTCCTGCCCAGCAAGATCACGCGTTTTATTTTATTTATTTTTTTTCTGTTAGAAACGACAGTGGCGGAATTAAATTGTGACGAGTAAAACGCGCGTCGATGTACGGCGTCAACGATAACGTCCTTCGTAAACGTATGCCTGTCCGAGCAGATGAGGTTAGGGAAAGTTTATTCTAACATAAAGATGCTGCAAATACAGATGCACGTCCTTGCTTCCATATTATTCTGTACGGTATTTTTCCGCCATGCACGTTTCTTCAATATCGCCTTCGCACGAGACATACGTGAAGCTTTGACCTTAAAATGACAACGCTTATTAACTATAGGCAGACCAAGAACAGGTGCACAATGCGCATTGTGTGTCTATATATATACTTCCCACGTCAGTGCTATTCTAAGCGCTGTTTCTCACTTCGTGCAATGTATAACGCCAAATGGCCCAACATCGTTCACTTTTGCAGCTTCAACGGCTGCGTTGTGCATAATTGAGCTGAACCGTCGGGCGCAGAATTCGCAGGGACGGCAATGATTACGCCTGCGCTTCTTAAAATCACGCGTGCACGAATTTAAAACTGCCCGTTTACGGGAGCCCGTGCATGCACCTGTGCACTATCCCGCCGTACTCTTTGGCTCGCCTGTATACGAACGTCGCGGTCGTTTGATTCAATGAGTACTTCCGATTCAATCAGCCAGATTTATTTATTTATTTATTTATTTATTTATTTATTTATTTATTTATTTATTTATTTATTTATTTATTCCGAGTACTGCAGGCCAATGCTTGGTCCAAGCAGGCGCGGGAAATGTACAAAATATAAACATACATGCTTAACAACCTGCATAAAAAGAACTAACACTCCAGAATCGACACGTAAACGCAACTTCAGCGTAACAAACGTTACATTTCACCATTAATATATTGTGAGAAAAACAGAAAAAAGCTGGTAACAATCGAATTCCATTCTTAAACCGTTCGGTAAAAAAAAAAAAAACAATGTTTTAAAGGTACAGGCAAATCGCGTATATAGAGGTAAAAGGTATGGAGCACACAACGTTGCGGTAGGTTGACAGATGACCAAACGCCAACACCATTGCCGCGATGATTCCGCAAAGACTACAAGAAGCCACTGAAAGTCAACCTCATGGCCTTTTTGACTGAGGTTGTGGTAAAGCTTCACGATGTCGTACACGTGAGTTGTTCGTGACGTCCGCGTCTCACAACTGACTGCATGCACTGCAATGCAGGCTTTGACTCAGAAAACACAGCCCATTTCGCCGGTCTCCCAGAATCTATGAATTCTAGCGAGTGACGTACATACAGCAGCGCGTTCCGCCGCCGTTCATGTCTTGACGTGTGATGTCTTGAATCGCAGTGTTATTCGTCGCGTTGGCATGACCACCGCACTGCCAGAACTATACAGATTACGTAGTCGAGCCATCAGTATAGACTGTGCACGTGGTCGCTGTATACTTTTAGTGTAGCAGAAGTAGGCTGAGTTAATTTAGTGGAGATGTCGGTAGATCTGACTTCTGCAGTCCTGAAACTGCAGTTGTACACGTGGATGGCGTAAGCACCATGGAGGCAACACTGGCTTGGCTGCGGGAGCGCACCCCGAAGTGAACGACGAACGGATCTGATTGCTATAGCACGCGGTGGGAGATGCAGCGGGTTAAACGACATCCCGATGCGACGCTTACTATAGGAGCTGTTAAAAGGAGAATGTGGGGTTCGGTGCGAGTCATAAATTGCAAACTCATCAGGCGTGCGGTATACTCCAGATTAATCTTGATCTCATCGGAGGTTATGCTTGCTATCAGCCCCGATACGCACTGTTTAAATGATATCGTGAATGTCGCCGTTCTGCATAGCGACACGCATCACAAAAAAAAAAAAAAAGAGAGGGGGGGGGGGGGGGGGGAGGACGTTCGCCAACAAGGGGAAACAGCTCATCAGAGTTTTAAGCACTCACGACCCCCTATAGGTGACATGAAATACAGATACATTTTAGTGGATACAGTAATACAGCGTGTCTATAGATTTCAGATCAATGAATACGTACGTGAAAAATTCGCAGAAATTTATGTCCTTGTGTGTGTGTGTGCGTGTGCGCTCGCGCATTTTTGAACGTCAGATATTGATAATAATAACCCGCGACTAACTTTATGATGTCGCTCTTCACATGGCCTCCACGGAGATCTGCTGACGAATATTCTTCCAAATACCTGCTTTGCCTGTATATGATTTTTTTTTTCTTTAGTGGCATAGAATGGTTTAACCTGTTTAGTATTATTACTTGCCCACGAGCACAAGCGAGGCAGCGTTTATTAGAATCTTGAACCAGCAAGTCACGCGTGCCAGTTTTACAGATGTCATATGCGCTCTGATGGGCTTTCTTTCATTTTTTTTTTATTACGTTTGTCTCCTATGAAAAGAGGAAGTGCTTTAAGCAGCGAAACTGCTCGCTCGACACACTGGCATTTCAATCGAGCGACTTGAATGTGAAGTGAGAGTACAACGTGTCCCGAGCAAGATATGTGGCGCTCCTAATTAACCCCAATTTCACATCGTCCGTGTTCGCATACCTGTGGCTGCTGGGCAACAGGCCTGTCGGCCGCCAAGCTGCTGTCCGAGCGCGGCATTGACGTCATCATACTCGAAGCACGTGACCGGGTCGGAGGCCGCCTGTTTACCATAAAGGTGAGTGTGCGTTGTCTGTTTTTTTAACCACGCACGGACGCAACGTAATGCCAAAGATGTCGGGACAATTAAAATTATTCGACTATCTAGCGCGGATGTTAATGTAGTCGTCACACCCAGACATGCCACGCTTTCGCATTCAGCGCACGCTAGGAGACACTAATATTTTGTTTTGTTTGTTTTTTCCTTGCGTAAGCGCTGTTAATCCCAGCCGTAAATCACATTCCACTAATCTTATTAGCAGTTCTAATTTATCGACATGCTAACTTTGCGAGACCAATACAGAAAATCAAGCGAAGAAAGTAACAATTCGGAAATATCGACCAGGGTTTCAGGCCAGCCGTAGAAGGATGTCTTTGTCCTCGGGGTACGCCGACTATGAATGTTTTTTTTTTTTGTTAATTACTGTAGAATATCGGGATTTTTCATTTGACATGAAAATTACGTCGGCGCGTTCGCGCACTGTAGTTGAGTTTCGACCACCAGTTAGAGTGGGATCAGTAAGGGAAGCTTTGTTCCGTGCAGTCATGTAACTAAACGCAGCAAAAATTTCAAAAGCAGATAAAGGAAACAAAAAAAAAAAAAGCGCGCATATGAAGTTGGCGCAACCGGAAATTTCTGAAGCACGCAGACCTCGAGTTGTAATAGCGCATGACACTGAAATACTTTTCGCGTTTATCGTGAATATTTCTCAGGATGTCTCCCGTCTCATATTATGGAGGGTGCTTTGAGCGACATTTTTATTATAGTGAGACCACGCACCTCTGTTCTTACGGGACAATGAGAAAGTTAAATAGCGATAAGCTTCGTGAATATAAATAGCGTTTAGATTCCGGTAACACAGAGGTCAAAAAGATTTCATTGCGAGGCATACCACAGTAGATGACTTTGAATTAATTTTGACCACCTGTGGTTCATTACCGTGCACTTGTGTCAAAGTACGCCAGCATTCTTGTACTCCGCGGAGTGTTTTTACTATGTATGACTGGCAATGTGAGCCTAACTCCATCAACATAAAACATTTTGCCCTTTGGAGAGTGTCAGACAAAAAGCCACGTGTCTAATCTATATGCACACCTGTGAGTTCATTGAAGCGTCCATAATACCAGGGTCCCTAGGGACCCTGATAATACTATGCCGAGCTGTCAACTACCGATACACTTCTATTACATATTCAATCATTAGATTTTATAACGTTTTGCTTTTTATTATTTACTTTTTTTTTCTATTTAGGTCCTTTGTTAAGTGCAGTTTCGCCTTGCCTCCAGTGTGGCCAATCTCTGTGTGGGTACGAACGGGGTTAAAGTATATGCGCTGACGTCACAAAGCGCTCTTTAAAAGAATAGCATTTATAATAAGGTCACGTATTTGCATGTGCAAGATCATCAGTCCACGTGGTGGACCAACTGCATTACCGAGTTTAAAGACTGGTACTTGGTGTCTCGTAGTGGTAATCGCGGCTTAGCGTTGGCGCGTATACGTAGATTTTTCTTTCTTTCTCACGTGTAACTCATGCCCCCATATGCAAAGCGGGTATTGAACCACACAAGACTGTAATTTGAAGCGAAGTTCATTAATTAACATTCGTTAATCATCGTGATGATTAAATGCCTCTTTAGTATAAATGATTTATTCTCTGATATCGTTTCTGTCACATACAACTCTTAGCACGTCCATTTTTTTTTTTGTAACTCTTAGTTATTTTTCGTACAATTTCGGCCCTGGGCGTCTCGGGAGGCGAATCGTAAGTGCAGCGCAAGAAACAGTGTTACGCGATAATTTCTCGGGTTTTACGTTTCAACGATGTTGCGATATGGATACTATATACGATATTGTGAGAGATGCCGTAAGCTCCGGAAATTTCGACCACCAGGCAACCAGTACACAGGCTTCCGGCATTTAGCCTCCATCGAAGTGTGGCCGCCGCGGCCAGGATTCGATCTCGCGACCTTAGGGCACGGTGTAAGAATAGTTCTTACACCGTGCCTATAGGGTGAGCAGTCGAATACCATAACCGGAGTGTCACACACTATAGTTGTGCCACTAGGGGAGCAAATTTGTTTGCTTGGCAAAAATAAGGATGCTTGAGTGTAATAACGCACTTCGAACCTTCGCCGATAATGGCATTCATTGCGACGATTTCTCGAGTACGCCCCTCTTCGTGGAAGCCGATTACCCTGCGCTTTGAAAGAAGCGCTAATCAATTCCAGTCACGGCAATGCGTTCGCGGCTGGCCAGCTCGAAATCGCCCCTCAAAAAACATATTGCGCAATATAAAGACGAATATACAGTCGGCACATTACCGTGGCTGTTGACACTTTCTTTTTTTCTTTTTTTTTCCCCCATAGGTAATGTATTCTGAACTCCGAACAATTATTAGCGAAAGTTCGAACTGCACCAGCAAGGCACGTGTGCTGTCAGGTAACAGGTTACTTAAAAAAAAAAAAAAGCTCCACAGTAATACATGGCTTTTCACGTGACTTCACGATCTTGCTTAGACACGTGGCAATACTACGGTATATAGTCGTCGCTGTTGTCGCTGCCGCCGTAGTTATTGCTGTACAGAGCGAGGTACAGCACGTGCCTACACGTGCTATAACTCGCTCTGTATCTTAACCGCTGTCGGGCACAGTACGAATTACGAACTGAACCATGGGGCAGAACTCAATCATATGTATGAAGGTCGCGGGATCGAATCCCGGCGGCGGCGGCGGCGCCTGCATTCCTATGGAGGCGAAATTTTGAGGCCCGTGTACACTGTGCGATGACAGTGCGCGTTATAGAACCCCAAGTAGTCGAAATTTCCGGAGTTCACAACGGCGTCTCTCAAAATCGTACGGCAGTTTTGGGACGTAAAACGCCAGCAATCAATCAGTCGATCATACGTATACTTACCAGGACAAAAGAAGGACGAAATACGCAACCTCATCAGCCGGATCGAACCTTTTCTTTTTAATTTCTAGAGAAGCACAGAATCGTTATTAGGTACCAAAAAGAAAATAAAGAAATGAAGGAAGTAATGTGCAGCTGCAGGTCTGCAGTCCAGACATTGCCGCGGTCATTGGCGTCGCAATGAGCCCGTGCGGGAACTTGAAGGGCGCATCAATGATCTCTTTTCCGTCAACCTTTGGCATACTAAGAAGCTATCGTCGCAAGATTTGTATTCCACGATTGTGACCGGCCCCATACCGGCATCTGTACATTTCTTCAAGGTTTATTCGAAGACAGTCATATGGTATGTAGACCAGTGTAGAGAGCCTATATACGTACAAAACGCGCGTATTTTCTTTCTTGTTTGTCCCTCCTGATGTCCCTCCCTGGCCCGCCCGTTTCTATATACTGTACAGTTGAGCAAGCCGCGAACACAGATATTATCAAGGTCTGTGCGCTCGACATCTGTAATAGAATAAATTTGTACACGTGCCCCGTCTGTGTCAAAGTAAAATATTTCGTGATATATAGTATGTTTGCGTGGATCGAGGACGAGTACAAAATGTCCGCTACGACACAGACGGTAAATGAGATTTATGCCCTGACGGGCCTTTATGAAGGCATCCAGGAAGCAGTTGCTGTGCTTTGTAACACGGTCAGCTGAATTCCATTTAAGTATCGTGCGCTTCCAATAAGGGCCCAAAGACAAGGAAAAAGAACGAAGGAACGATTACACAAGCCGCCCGTCGAAAAACCTGCAACGGACTGCTCATAATGAAACCTGCGCTTGTAATCTAGCGAAAAGTATTTCGTTTCCTTTTATTTTCATTCGGAGGTCACAGCTGGAATGTTACATGACGACCAAGGACATTGCGCGAATTCAAGTGAAACAAACATTCGCGTCTCTTGTTGTATTAAATGGGTGGCACGTGGGGCATAATATATATATATATATATATATATATATATATATATATATATATATATATAACCAGCAGTGAATGAAGGAGCTACACGAATTTAAGACCAACGAGAGTGTATGGAAATTTACACTTTTTAAATTGAAACACACATGGACATTGACTGAATGGTAATTATCCGACCAGGTTCACGTTACTCGTACGGGGCAAAATGGCAACGCGTGCAAAAGCAAATTAAACTGCACAGCGACGGCTGCCCCTCCATGTCTGCCCTCCGGTATTTGCGACACGTAGAGATTTAGGCCGTCTGCCTTTGACGTTCGTGTAGAATTACGGCTGCGTGCTCTGGAACATTATTTGAATGAATCACCGGGCGTCGTGTATGAGTGCGTTAGGAACAGGCCCGTAAACCCTTGCATATGATGCATCGAGAAGCTGTCAGGGTCGGCGTGCCTCCGGTATGCATGCGATCGAGCGGGAGCAGTCCACCAGAGCAGAGAGCATTCCATTCCGTAACACAGTAAGCACAGCATGGGGTGTTCTCTGTTTAGCGGACGGTTTCACTCTTCCACTGGATACCCGCTATCCACAAAATCCCGAATTGATCTCCTCCGAACAAAAATCTCGAACACCTAACGACTGGTCACGGACACCTTCAATACTATACTTAATAGCTTCGGTTGACACCTGCACATGCGGCGCTTCCTGTGATAGCGAATCTTCATTACTTTAAAGATTGTGCCCATACAGAACACGTCGTTACGTAATTACGCAACTCACAAACCTAACCCATAACCCACATTGATTATCCCACGTTCCTGAAAACAAAGAGAAGACGCGCCCTCCTATACAGTTAGTCGCCGTGATGAAGACGTCCATCACACTTGCACCCACACCGCACGTTACTCATCATCCCGATGCCTCCTAATCTCACATTCCTCCACCCGCTCACAGTATTCACATACGTTCAGATTCAATCGGCATGCGGTATACACTTTGTGTATCAACATTTTGTTTTGTGTATGTACCTGACGTCCGATGCGAACAATAAACAGCCAAAAGCTTGCGCGTATGCGTGTCCGGTCTGCGGAAATATAAGTGACACGCTCTACAATAAAATAAAGGCATACGTGCGTCCGGTCTTCCCGCCTATTTCCCATCTCTTTTTTTTTTTTTTTCGTGCTCTTGTGATAGCATAGCGCAGAAAACTAAAGGACGCTTTTATATATGGCTTCTTGTGTCAAGCTTTTGGTGACGTTCCCTGTCCCTCACATTTTTCTCCTCAGAACGAGATGGTCGGCTGGGTGGACCTGGGCGGCTCGTACGTGGGCCCCACGCAGAACCACATCCTGCGTCTCGCCAACGAGCTGCAAGTGGACACGTACAAGATATTCGACGACCTCAAGATGCTGCACTTCAGCGAGGTATAGCACACGTGCGAGCACGTGGGCTTGTCCGTTTTTTTAACTCCGTTTCACATTTTCATTCCCTTAGGATGCACCCCGTAACACCACTAAAGAGCCCAGGCACAGGACAGAATTATGGTACTGCAGAGGCCAGTGTTATGAAACTTCTATATGCACTGCTGGAAAGTCTACCCAATCAATCAATCAATCAATCAATCAATCAATCAATCAATCAATCAATTGGTCGATCGATCAATCAATCAATCAAGCAATTGGTCGGTCGATCGACCAATCAATCAATTGATCAGTCAGTGGAATTAAGCAGTCAGCAACATTATGTATCTTGCATTCTGCAGTTGCATGTAATAATGTCGAATGAGAAAGTTAGTGCTATACGCCTTTATTCAAACAGTTCTTTCGATTTTTTTGTCCCTTGTCTGCGCTTGTGCATCCGCAGAGTTTGGCAGTTCTAAAAAAAAAAATCGCAATTACTTCGGCCAGATGTCCCTAAAAATCGGGGGGATGAAAGGAGTGCCTCGTTTTTACTACACCGCTTTCCAGCTGATCTACGCAATGATGTCCTGCTTAACTTCGAAACGTACCAAACGGTAATGATATCACCCTTTCGCAGTTAGTCGTCGTTATTGTCGCCGTCGTATAATCATCGCGTTGAGGCCCGTGTGCTGTGCGATGTCAGTGCACGTTAAAGAATCCCAGGTAGTCGAAATTTCCGGAAACCCACTACGGCGTCTCTCATAATCAGAGCTGGTTTTGGGACGTTAAACCCAACAAATCAATCAATCAGTATAATCATCGCGTGACGAAATGCCACGCGTTCTTCCACACACAGGGCAAGGCGTACCCGTATGAGACCACGTGGGCCCACTTCGGAATCAACGACCCTCTGGCATGGTTCGACATCAACTACGTCATGCGCAGGATGGACATCATGATGGAGCAGGTACACGTTCCCAGTGTATGCATTTCTACACGAACAACTGCGATACCCATATGTGTTCTTTCGGGAAAAAAGGCAATTAGCTGCAATGGCGCAAGACGCGGTATACGTGCAGTTGACCTCATAGCTCCCTGTCCTTTAAAAAAAAAAAAAAGTTGATTGTGATCGTGATTACGTGAGCAAGGAGACCGATAACTGGTGAAATGTGTAAGTTAATCCTTCTTATACGGTGAAAAACAATGTATGTAGAAGTACAACACCTACCCTGCCCGTTCCCCCTACGTTGCCTGTGATTTGCCTGTGTTGTCTGAGGAAGTGACCGAGCGCTTATTTTTTGCATAGCCAGTCTATGTTGTTGTTTCGAATTAATATAATCATGACTATTTCCTGAGGCCAAATTTACAAAGCTTGCATGTCGTTAGTGTTCCTCATTATTGGCCGGCTGCATTCGATAATGGTGTTTACAGCATCCTCATTGGCTAGAATTCGAATTTTGAAAAATTCTAGAATTTCTTTTTCTTTTCTTTCTCTTTCTTTTTTGACGCGAGTCCTGAATAAAATGTAGGTACTGAATTCCATAAGGCCGCTGCTGAAAGTAAGCGTTGAAAAACAGCTGGCTGTGTTGTTTCTTGAAGGTTGAAACAAGCACAAGCCCTTGACAGTAATATATTTTTTTAGAACTTCGCTGAAAGAAAGCTCGACAGTTCGTTTTCATGGCCGGAAGCAGCTGTGACAACACCGACCGCCTCTGCGTGCTGTCTGGAACAGTGAAGCACATATTTTATGTCATCGAACTCAATCTGTTTGCCATCTGTCACATTTTCTAAAAGAATGCTTCACTTCACTTCACTTTATTTCCTTAAGGTCCCCCTTCAGTGGTATTACATAAGGGGTGGTGTTTAATAAACCTATACAGTGATGTTTTTAATGGCTTCGGAAAACATGGATGGGTTAATCATGCATGGCAGAAATGGCGTGAGGAAGGCCATTCCAGTCTTTTGCTGCTCGTATAAAAAAGGAGGCTTCGAATGTAGTGGTCTGGGTACGTGGTAGTGCAACTTGAAGCGGATGACCAGTGCGATATGTGTGGCGTCATGTACGGTGGATGATTCAGTGAACTGAAATACAACATATGAGAGAGGGCGGCAATCTGTCGGCGAGAGGCAAGTGTTCCAAACCTGATTCCGCCTTCAAAGATGAGATGCTGATATCATATGAATATGCAGAGTGAATGAACCTGGCAGCCCGATTTTGAATTGATTCGAGTTCATTTATGATATATATTTGGGGGGGGGGGGGGGGGGCTCCAGATGGAAGATGCATATTCGAGCTTTGATCTGACTAATGCGAGCATTTTGACATGTGGTCGAGTATGACGTAAGTGTCGTCTGTAACCAGTATAAACAAAGGCCTTTTTGCTGTTACGGGCCCATTAGGAAGATCACCGCACCATAATCCGAGAATCGGAACAAAATGAAAAAAAAGAAAAAAAAGAGAAAAAAAGTTACTTAGACGGTTTTATATATAAGGACATGCAATGTTAGGTTAAGCATCTGGAAGCCGACCAAATAGGGAAAAAAACAATTTCGTTTATGCAAGAACTTGAGCTGTACATATGGTTGAGAGTTATAATTCCTCTAGCAAAATAGAGATGAAGTGGTTGAGCGAAAACTTCTAATCCATGCTGGAACTGCGTTGCATAGCTATAACATGCTATGTATTCTATCTAAGGCGAAGGCCTTCAGTTCGTCGTTGGGTACTGAGGCTGCGAAAAGCACAAAAAGAAGTGAAGCCTACACACGTACGAAAATTCCTACTGGTACCCCAGAGTTCCATACGCAGCCCATAAGAACGCCATAGTATATAGCTAGGCATCTAAACGACGTAATTAATAATTATCAGTGTGATTATGACGCTAAGCAATAATTCGTCACGTATTAATCAAATAACCTCCTCAAGGTCACCGCTTCATGCGGATCACATGTGATCAGAAGTCTGAAAGCAGATTTGCAAGTGTCTTTATAAGCGAAGTCAAAAGCTCTCGCCTTTATATTTTCTTACACAACCGCATAAGAGATCCGTAGAATTTTTAATCATGTAATATTTAAACAATTAATACCGAGGTACTTCTTGTCGTTAATTAATACGTGCTCTGAGTAATATGTTGCGCTCCGTGCAGGTTCCGGCCGTCGATCCATGGAACTGTCCCCACGCAGAAGAGTGGGACGCTATGACGCTGCAGAGTTTCTTTGAGAAGGAGTCGTGGACGAAGTACGTATCGGCATTTTTATATACGACCCACTCGGAAGTGTGCCCGATTAAATAGGTTTGGTCACTGCCAGTCGGAAGGTCTCCCCTTTTCAAACTGTTCATACGTAGTTGAAATCGTAATTACTGGTTACGTGAATAAGACAGAGGAGCCCACCAACAAGAACAGGATAATGGGGAAGAGTAGTTTAAGATGCCTGTCAGTGTATTATGCCGAGAACATGCGGGCAGATACAACGTTACGGTCACTATTACTACGTGGCCTCCTTACATCTTCCTGGCATTAGCCCTCGATAAGGAACGGACCTACATCGAAACCAAGATACCGGCTTGTCATCTAAGTTACCGTAATCGATTACGTTATCTCTGTGCCTCTGTTATCTTTCTTTTTTATCAACTGCCCGCGACCGACTGGCATGTCCATCCATGCATGTGGTAATGAGCGAGCTGTGGAAATCGGAAGAATCGGAACAGAATCGTTATCGTTAAGTTCCGTCTTTTGTACGTACCGTACTTACTACTGCGTAGCCCTCATTATTAGTGCAAGATGTCTCTTCACGTTCGAACTGGACAACATATTTTTGTTAAAGACGTCGTGACGAAACAAGAATGCACATATAACTGTCACTATACCGTAAGGCACCACGTTCTTCTCCAGGCAGCCCGCCTCAGAGAAACCATTCTGAACTGTGACGTGCCATGTCGAAAACGATTATTTTTTATATACGGTTGAGTGCGTGCTGGGCAGTCATAAGAAGAAAAAAAGCTAGGGGGCAGCTTCACTCTGAGGTGCTAAGACTGCGCAAAACAGCGAAACTGATGGTCCCACCTATAGCTTTACCTCGCTTGGGCTAAGTTCTCGCGATGTTTTTTTTTTCGCGACGTCAGAAGCAACATTTGCTCGGTGCGGAGAAGGGGGCATTATGTCGCCGCGCCGGCGACGTGGAGCTTTTATTACGAAGATCGGGTGGTGACGTCACTTCCGCAGCCGTGGCGAGACTCCGCGCGGCAGGCATCGGAACCGCGGCTCGGCGAAGCTGCGGTGCTGCTAGCGTCCGACGAAACGCTTCGGCCTTTATGTAGTAGTAATGTTGATTTTATTGATAATCAGAGCCGGTTTTGGGACGTTAAACCCCACAAATCAATCCAATCAATCAATTTTATTGATTTGTGGGGTTTTGCGTCCCAAAACCATGATATGATCGCGAGAAATGTCGTAACGAAGGTCTCGGGAAATCTTCGCCTGGGTTTCTTTACGTGCACTCACACAGCATACAGGCGTCAACATATCGCCTCCATCGAGGCGCAGCCGCCGCGGCAGGGATTAGATCCCGCGACCCTCGGATCAGCAGCCGGATACCATAACCACTGGACCACCGTGGTGGGGTTACGTAGCAGTGTGCTGAGGGCATGACCGCAACAGGAGAAAGAAGTACGATGAAAGCCTTCTGCCTTTATATATGTAATAGCTGAAAGCATGAGCGCTTGAAAAGAAAGAAGTGCGTGTGTAAATACCAGCTAAAACATTGATTGATTGACTACATTTGTAATATTCAAATTCAACATCAAAGGACGACTAAATCTTTCATGTAGTATAACTTAGTAAATTAAACTCAAATCCGCCTGACTCTTGGCTAATCCCCCAAGTGGGTAGATGCCAAAATTGAAGGATCATCATCATCATCATCAAAACTTAAAATTGTCAGGTCTTGGCCAATCCCCCGATGTGGATATGCGCCATATATGAAGGATCATCATCACCATCATCAATGCCACACATTGGGCATTCCATAGAGTGCATGAGCACTCTTTTCATAATGATACTAGTGAGCGATCCGGTGCCTTTCGCCAGCTTAAACAGCTTCGCTGTTAAAGAGAAACGCTGGCTCTCCCGTAATCGAGGGTATATTTAAGCACGAAATGGCCACCGGCCAAGCAGCACCACGGTCGCTGGCAGTACTACTGAACCTCTTTGCAGGCCTCGTGTCGGCTGCACACCTGTACCGCGATTAACGCTGCCGGCGTGGTCACGCATCGCGGGGCCATCTCTCGGAAAAGCCGCGAAACTTGCAGACCGCTGGCGCTGAAAAGAGTGCAGGCAGCCCTGTATCAGCGTCAAAAGATGACATTCAAGTGTATGGTGCCCTGCCATACACATTTGCGGGAACGCATTCAATGCGTTCACGCAAATGGCGTTGTGTGTCAGAGACCCCAATTAAGCTTCAGACGATGTTCTCGTTTGAGTAGCCGGATACGAATATGGCTTTTTGGCTTAAGGTCACTCGACGGTCGCCGGCAACAGGAGTTTAAAATCATTTCATGCTTAAAATGCGGGCTTCTGTGGGCATTTCGATTAGGCCAATCACAGCGGTTGGCCTTCAAAGTGCAAACGCGTGCCCAGGGGCTGCCGCGAGTACCTGAGCGCCCTGGCGCAGGTAAACCTGTCCAGCGAGCCGAGCCAGGTGTCCCTGCTGTGGGCGCTGTGGTACATCAAGTGCTGCGGAGGGAACCGCAGGATGTGCAGCACATTCAATGGGGCCCAGGTAAGTCATTTAATCGCCGCATTAGTACATATAGCCAAGCTTTCGAAGGGACGAAACCTATGGAGTTACAGGTACGCTGGCAGGATTGCCTCTGAGTCAACGTCCCCGAGTTGGTATCACGTTCTGATAACGTGGTTTCCAGGTGCATCTACTGCCGCTTGGTGTCGAGCAAAAGAGTGCTAAGCGATTTCTAGAAACGAGTCATATCCTCAGAAATTACCGAGAGCAAAACTTATGCTCGCTGTGTGCGTTAGGTTTGTCCTGACGGCGTCGCGTTATGTGCAAACATACGAATGTTCCGTGCCCATGTGATTAATGGACGTTGCGTAAACTTCAGTGTTATTACGTCACCACTCATTGAAAAGCAGCAGCTGAGAACCGTGTCGTCGCGCTTGACAGTGCAACCCTATCACAGCTCAGACTTGCTGCAACGGGCGTATTAATTGCACATCGACGCGTTCGGGCACATTTTTTCGTACGCGCTATTCCAGCTGATGCTACGCGATATGGCAAGCGGCGTTTGAGAAGCGTTTACGTTGTTGCCGTACGCAGGAAAGGAAGTTCGAAAACGGCGCTATGACGGTTTGTGAAAGGCTCCTGCAGCTGCTAAAAGGTATGTCCGTTTCCTTCCTGTATAAGCACCTGTGTGACATATTTATTTATTTATTTATTATTTATTTATTTATTTAGTACTGTGGGCCTTTTCAGGCCTATACAGGAGAGGGCATACAAAATACAAGAGGACTTCATATCAAGAAAGAAAGAAAAAAGAGCGAAAATCTGAGTACAAAGCCACCATATGGGTGACAAAAAAAGCAGTGAATGAACTGTGCAAAAAAAGAAATAGAAAACCTAGCATACATGTTCAAAACAAACAAGGAAAGGACAATGAAATGGTTATATACTCTGAACATAGCAGCATGAAAGGCACCTAGAAAAAAGCTGTTCAACGTGTATAACCATGTGTGAGTACAGGGGCGGCACATTGTTTTTGCCTTTATTTGCACCAAAACCAGTGAACCTATTGAAATGTCTCTAAGTGGGATTCCACTAGCGACAAAAATGAATCTAGTGATTGTGCACTGACGTCATCCGGCAGGTCATTCCATATCTCTATAACTGAGGGAAAAAGAGCGCTTAAATGTGTTACAACGTGACAAGAATGGACGTATGCACTTCTCGTTGTACAGTCCTCTGACGAGTTGTGCGCCGAACTTATCCAAATCGCTTGGGATGCAGTTATATAGGTCATAAGTGGTCTGGCCATGAATTGTCTTTCTTTTTTTTTTATTGGCTCACAATTAACCAATGTGGCGGAATGGGTGAAGCAAGAGGGTGAAGGGCAGCGGGCAGTTATTAAACGTCGTAATATGCCGGGTGACCTTGTATACTGAAATTTACTCCGAAGGAGAATACGCGGGAGAGGAGATGTTAACGGCGTGTGTTCCCTGTACCCTCTGCTTTCTCAATCCCTCTTTATTGTTCTTTTGATCTTACCACTGGAACTAAAGATGGTGGTCGCTAAGAGGGGCTTCTGGGCGAGCTAAATATTGTCGTGTGTGTGTGTCTCTCTTCTTACTCTTTTCTTTTTTCCCCTTAGAGCGTGCAACGTAAGCGTTTATTTAAGTCCCCGCTTTTGTGCCTCTGGTTGGCCACAGACAAAGTCGAGTTCGACGCCCAAGTATGCGACCTTCAGCAGGACGAAAAGGGGGTCGTCGTGGGCGTTATCGACGGCAGGGAGTTCCAGGCAAGTGTGACGGAGACTCGTCAAAAGACCATACTCTGACTGCATTAAAGCTCGACTCACTCGAATGGGCACAACAAAGGCGCTCGTATACTCCTTGAACTGCGATTAAAGGTGCGAAAGCGTGCACCCACTGCAGGGCCAGATTTTCAGACTGATCATAGCCTTATAAGGGCGTAGTATAAATGTTGCACATCAGTGATCTGGAGCGTCACTTCTTAACAGCGAAGTTGTTTAAGCTATTTGTTGCACCGGGATCCGACCGGGTAAAACTCCTCTGAGCATCGTGTCGCCATAGCAACCAGCAAGCCATGCGAAGTCACGTGATAACCGCGACGTCACCGAGTGTTCGAGATAGGCTGAGGAGGAGGGCCGGGAGAGGGTAAAGCATGGCACAACGGCGGCACGGAAAGCAGGTATGTGCCAGCAGCTCTTAACGTAGCCGTGCATAGAATATATAGCAAGAGGGTGGATAACCAAAGTGAAGGAGTGACGTAAGAACGAGGAGGAAGGAAAGGAGAAAGGGAAAGCATGACATAGCCTTGATTTACTGACTGATTTCTACGATTTTACGTCATAATCAGTCACGTGCCCTGCCAAATTCAAACCGTGATTACAGCATAGGTGGCTCATGACCACGTAAGCTGACGTCACAACTAGTCAGGTGTCCCTGCCAAATTCAAAACCTGCCTCAGCGCAATAATCCTTTCCATGACTACGTAAGATGACGTCACGTCTATTGACGTGTCCCCGCCAAATTCAAACGATCCAGGACAGGACAAGCTGAGTGACCACCAGCTTCGCTGTAGCTCAACCTTGCGCGGAATTAGCAGAAGCTGCATGCGCTAATTTTTTTCTTTTTCTTTTCAAACAACATTGTTCACTCAGTGATGTCTTCTCGATGGCTATATAGGTTAACCTATAGTCCAACAATATCGCAGGCTGACTACGTGATCATGGCGATCCCGCTGCCCATGCAGCTGAAAGTACATTACGAGCCTCCACTGCCGTCGCTTCGCAACCAGCTCATACAACGTACGCCAGTCGGCTCGGCGTTCAAGATGAACATTTATTACGCCAAGCCCTTCTGGAGGGAAGCAGGTATGTAGTATAGTACGTGTCTAAACACTCTGACACGCCCCGATAAACCATTGTGCAGTGTACCATCCTCGCAAAATAATGTTCCATAATGTAACGACATTCTGTCATCTTTCTTTGTCCTCGTCTTAAATGCGCCCTAAACTATTAAGTAATACTGCATCATTTCTATGAAAGACACGCATGGCGGATGTTGCCGACTGGGTAAGGTTTCGGTACACGAGCTGCAACATATGCGCCGCGTCACACCAGTAGGAAACGACATTACAGAATGCGCCTGATCGACAGCCTAGCAACAGGGTGCATGTGTCTAGGTATTAGCAAAATTTGTACGGGCGAATTCGAGAGAATTGGCAATTTACGCCGTTAAACGGCGATATGACATTGCATGCCCTGTGCGTGTTTCGAAGGCTCCGCTTTCCTTGTTAAGTATACATATATACCGATGCGAACGTTCGACACGTGGTTGTAAATAGGGTGCGCCAGCTGTCGAGCACCAATATTTTAACGAAGAGCAAATGTGTTAAGTGAAGAAAGCCTTGTATGCTTATGTACTGACCGCAATGCATAGGAGTATCGGCCATAATTTGATCCTTTAATGAGCTTTAACAAATTTGTTATAACAAATCGTGTAACCTAATAAGTGGCCTTATAATCATGAAACCATCACTACCTCCAAAGACACATGATGGTGATGATAATTGTGGTTCGGTTAAGAAAAGGACGCTAATTTCTGCAGCCCATGTTCGGAGCACGACTAAGCGTCCGTGGGGGTAGGGGAAAGGGACTGAGAAAGATAGAAAGGAGAAAAAAGCCGTAGTGGAGGGCTCCGGAAATTTTGACCACCTGGGGTTCTTTAACGTGCATTGACAACGCACAGTACACGGGCCTCTGATATTTTTCACCTCCATCGGAAATGCGACCGCCGCGGCCGGGATCGAACCCGCGTTTTTTGGGTGGCAGCCGAGCACCGTAACCGCTACACCACCGCGGCGGACTCCAAAGATATATAGAGGAGAGCTAACTGCGCTATTTCCAGTAACGTACTAAAACCAGACTTTTCATTTTGTGGCTGAGGAAGAGAAACCGCCACACATTAAAACACCAAATTATTGCATCTTAACGCGTGCAAGAAAGCAGCGCACTCAAACAGGCCCACTGTGAGTAGCCATAATTGATTAAAGAGAGAAGACAGGGCGTTTGTAAAAGATGTGGTGCAAGTTTCAACGGGGTCTTGGCACGAAACGATCTTCACGGCTGCTGTTGTAGCGTCGACAAAGGGCGCCGAAAATAATCGCTGGCGTTTCACGTGCCAAAAGCACGATGTTATGATCAGGCACGCCGTGCTGGAGGCCTCGCATAAAGCCGAGGCTCTAAACGTGCATGTAAACATAAATACACGTCTGTTTTCGCATTTCGTCCTCTTCGAAATTCGGCCACCTTTACCGGGAATCGAAGCCGCGCCTGAAGTTTAATAGCAAAATCTATATCGGAGGGGAAGGGCACAAAAAAACTGAGGTTAGGCTGATGATATCCGACTACGTTTTCAGTGGTGCCAACCGTGAGACCCTTACCGTAGTGCAAAATACAGTGGAAGCAACCGCTGAAACATCATGACGCGTACTGCGTATTGCTGGCACTCATTCCATACCGTTCTCCGAGTATGGAACGTAGTCTCCGGTAGCACGTGACAGCGGGTGAGAACGTAGTCACGTAGCATTTCCTACGTTTCGTGGCTTTCTTGATCAGCCGTAATAAATTAGCACGCACTCATTATGTTGCTGAAAATAGCGCAGTTATGACCCCTCCGCCCCCCCCCCCCCCCTTTTTTTTTTTAATTCCTATACGGATGGCCCCTTGATCATTTCCTATGTTGCAGAGCGCTTCTCCAGTTATGAAATTTATTATGCTTAACTAATTGTCACTAACGAAGATATTACTATAGTCTGTTTCAGGAGTTCCGTGCAGCACAGCAGCCAAGGCTACGAGGCCATCGAGCGCAGAATTCTTCTGAAGCGAGACGAAATGTCATTGTTCGGACACGTACACCCCGCTTCACCTTCCTCCTTTCAGGACTGCAGCTGCCACCGCAGCGCCCACCACTGGCAGATGCCAAGCCGCAGAAGGACACGTTTAACATGTGTTCGCCCTCCGGATTGGCCGAAGAGGCCTGTAGCTTCCACAGTGCTGCACGGAACTTCTGAAACAGACTATAGTGGCCAGTGGATACTCCAGTGTAGATACTGCTACTGGCAATGAAGACTATATGAGGATTTCTTCGGTCCCTGTATTTTCAGATTTTGGTGTTCGATATAACTGGGGCACCATCGAGATTTGCGCGAGTGTTGCGCGATCTACGTGAAGGGGGTGTGCGGAAGTGTGAAAAGTCATGCACGGTTAAAGGGAAAGATAACATCTTCTCACGGTGTTGCCTGCGCCTAATTCGACAGGTTACGGTGGAATAGCATCCTGCTTCAACGACGAACTTGCTTTCACCATGACCACAGACGACTGCAGGCCTGGATTCTCACTGGCGGCACTCACGGTGTAAGACACACTATCTTTTTACCCATGATAGCACGTCGCACTGGCTGAGCGCTCTTTACGAAAGCTGTTGCGGTGGTCTTGGGGTGTCTTATACAAAAGTTTACTTATAATAACAGATTAAGTGTTCGCAATGATTCAAGGTAGAGGGGTGTCGTCTCAAGCCTGTGATGCGACATATGTCGAACTATTCAGGAAACTTGAAAAGGCGTCGGATATAAGACCGCAGAGGTCTTGACAAAGACAGTTGAGACAACAGCAAGCAAGTATACCTCAAAGTGAATGTATGGTGCAAATAGAGCAAGGCGCAAATCAGTGTGACAGCAGTATGTATGCATCATGTTCGTCCTTTATTTTTCTTTCCTGTTTCTTCTATTAATTTGGCAGATTCGCCATCGGTGACAAAGCTTTGAGGCTACAGGAATTACCGAAACAGGTCAGGCCCAAAGTCATCGCTGATGATTTGGCAAGAGCCTTCGAACATGAAGCGGCCTACAACGTAAGAATTACGACAACGTGCTTTCCTGTAGCGCTCCTCACGGTTGAAGTTGTCTGCCTGCTCTGTATTTTCCCTCTTCGTATTTGTTACGTCTTACGTGTATGTTTTGTACCAAATAATACTCATGGACACGTGTAGTGCGTCGATTATCTGTGACGTCTTTCTGAATTCTGAGTGTATTCGAAAGGATGTACGCCGGGCTAAAGCTATAGACTAGCGCTTGGCTGCGGTTTTGCCCTACCTGCCATGGTAGCACCTTATCTATAATGTAAGCATTCAGCACAGCGCGAACTTATAGTTGCTGCATAGACGCTCCAGGACAGATCGCGGCATGTGCTCTACCAAAGTTAAAATGTTTGTTATAGAGTTCAAACAAGGACAGGAAATGTTGCCCAAATCAAAAGAGTAAGATATGACACA
Source organism: Hyalomma asiaticum (assembly GCA_013339685.2). Lineage (NCBI taxonomy): Eukaryota > Metazoa > Arthropoda > Arachnida > Ixodida > Ixodidae > Hyalomma > Hyalomma asiaticum. The sequence continues at coordinate 109,996,705 of CM023482.1, read as the reverse complement.
ATGGCTTATTGCGGGGTTAGTTAGTTGCAAATTTTTGAAAATGAGAAAACAGTGCCAAATGAGACGATTCACAGGCTCACATAAAAAGTGCCGATTGACAAGTGAAGGTTATATTGCTGCTATGAAATAAAAGGAATATCGGCAGGGACATATATGACAGTGCACGTACCGTTCGATGTGCACGAGTATAAAGCGAGTTTTAGGGTTGCCTATCAGCACCAGCACCGAAAAGCTCATACAACTGTGCATGCATAACCCCCTCTCGGAGGTGATCGAGGCGCAGAAAATGGCTCAGGTAGTGCGCCTATCGTCCTCGCAGGCCGGTAGACGTATCCTGGAGTCCATTGGCTGCGGTCTTACACAGATTCGCGAACGTAAAGTGACTCTCTTCTATCAGAGGTACATTTGCCGTAGCTCCACTTCCCAGGAATGTCCACCCGCAGTACAATGTAGGACGCCGCATAGCCCGGGCCCGTTCCTTATTGAAGTCAGTTGCAGACAGCCCGGACCTCGCTACGTTTGTCGATGCAGCACAGTACGGGCGTTCTGATCGCTTTGCAGTGGTCTCAGTCGACCATAGTGGCAAGCTCCTATGTGCTGCGTCGGTTAGAAACGTTTCGGCAACGATTGCTGAGCAAATTGCTGTAGCAATGAAGGACGTATCGCGTCCAAATGTATTCACGGACTCGCGGTCCGCTGCCAGAGCTTTCGCCTCGGGCTCGATCTCGCGGGAGGCAGCAGCTATCCTCGGCAGCGAGGGGGCTGCCGGGTTTCACACCATAACATGGTTCCCGGCCCACATGGGGGCCAACGTACACCCCGATGTCCCCAACGCCAATGAGTTTGCCCATGACCGTGCGCGAGGTTTCACTCACCGCGGCGGTCCCGGCGAATTCGCGGGCGGGGATGCCGGCAGGTACAGGGACCCGCTCCTCACTTTTCACGAGATCGTGACTCATTATCATCTCTCTCGGAGGGTCTTTCCACTTCCTCACCCTAAACTCACTCGTCCGCAGTCTTCGGCCTTCAGGATGCTCCAAACGGGGTCTTTCCCTTCGCGAGGCAGGTTTAGTAACTTCTCGCCCAACGTTGAACCGCATTGTCCGAACTGCGGAGAGGCTTACTGCTCACTAGCTCACATGCTCTGGCAATGTCCTGCGTTACGTAACACAGAGTTCAGCAAAGAAGAGGACTGGGAGGAAGCCCTGAGAAGCGGTGACCTTTCGGTTGAACTTCGGGCTGTCCAGAGAGCCTGCGAGAGGGCGGAGGGCCACGGTCTTCCTGTCCCTGCGTGGGAGCGGCCCGCAACTGCTACAGGATCCCCCTAGAAGGGGACGTCCAACTGCAGTTTCTCAGGACCAAAATAAAGTTCTGTGCCTGCCTGCCTGCTCCTTTTAGTAATGTACCACAGCATAAAACCTCCAGCTGGTAGCGTTTGTCCCGAGTGTTTCTACGCCTATGAATCGTCTCTTTTGGCGCTGTTCTTGCCATTGTCAAAGACACGACAGTCGAACTGTAACGAGGTTTCTTACTCATAGCTTCCACACTGGCAGCGGCCCTATGGGCTGCGTCAATCCAACAACATGCTTATAGCTGTAAAAGTTCCTGTCGCCTATGTAATTTCACTACTGTATTGCTTACACAGATCAAGGTAGGCTGTAGGCATTCTTGTAGTTGCGCACTATAGTCTGTCTGTCTGTCTGTCTGTCTGTCTGTCTGTCTGTCTGTCTGTCTGTCTGTCTGTCTGTCTAATGTGTCTAACTGTGCGTCAGGATCTAGTCCTTTCACGCCAAATTCTATCTGCATGACCGCTCTTCGGTCATGTAGGCTATTGATCCCTAGAGCAGCGCTCCGTCGCAGCGAATGTTCGCGTCGTTCTGCCGGCACGTTGCCTGGGCAATGTACAACCACGGCCGCCGCATAATATGCCTTGTGTGGCGTATGCCGTGGACAGTTGCGACGCGATCTGCTCCAGGCCGTCGACAAGCAAATGATGCACCTTTCGCTGCAGCGGACTGTTTCACAAAATGATCCGCTGAAAAACAGCTTAGTCTCGCTTGCAAGGTTTCACCGTTTGCGGACGCTCCTGTTTTATGGCAGGTTTGCGCAGTACTCTGGTGCGTGCAATGTAGTGTATCCGGAAAAATGTGAGTCTTTCGAGAACTTTCGCTTGTGTGCGAGGATCACTGTGCACTGTCGAGCTGACTTCGATGTCTACATGCAACGGGTTCACATTTTCACAATCATACCCAAATCATCTCCCGCCCCTCGATTCACCAGATTGTCGCTTATGCATTCCACAACTTCGCGAAGACAGGTGTCACTTTCGTGTTGGTATATACCGATTCCTATGACATAGGGATCAACCGAATTTTTTCTCTCCCCTCACTGCAGCCGGTGCACTTCGAAGAGAAAAACTGGCTCGAGGAGCAGTACTCCGGCGGTTGCTACGTGTCCACATTCCCGACGGGGGTCATGAGCAAATATGGAAAGTATGTTTGCTCTTTATTTTTTTTCTCGTGGCTGTTCCTTACGATTTACTGAGAGTATGTTTCTTCTAATACTGTTATTATTATCGAAGTGTGAGCGTGGAGATGTTGGCGCACAAATGCGGCGCTGGCTTATATACATCGTCTCATCTACAGAGACGTTGATTTTGCACATTTGCTATTGTGGACTTCGACGTACCGTAATTTAGCCTGCACATACAACCGCATATGCATACATTTATATACGCTTAACGTGGTAGTTAGCTTATAACATATGCTGCATATATGTGTGCAATATTCACACGCGGTAAGATGCACGTTTTTGCATACAAGATAGTTTTCGAAATACAGCGTTACAGAAAAGTCTACAGGAACAACGGTACTATTTTACCCGAACAAACGTGAATAAACTTATAAACAGAACTTCCTATTAAGAAAAGGACGTTCCTTAATATGATTTATTCGTTATTTTTGTTTCTTGTGCTCTTTTCAGTAGCAAATGTACTTACGTATACATGCATCACACGTCACACGTATTGCAGTTACACGGGACGAAAATTCGCGCGAAATAACGGTGACTTGCCTTTTTCCCCGTGGCAACCAACTACACGCACATTGACACGCACAAGCGCTATCACACACACGCGTATAAAATGCAGTAGTATCTGGTTGTCCTTTATGTTTAGCACAGGAAAAACTGTCTGTATAGCGTGTACATTAATTGTTATCTTTGCTTTGTTTTCGTTTTTCCCGCTCTGTGGAGCTCATGTAAAGACTCATTTTTGTCGGATATGATTCTTCTGGATGTATTTTATTTGTCTTAATATCGCAGCTTATAAATAGAAATAGTGACGATGATTTAAATAATTCGCCGAGAACAAGTTATGCTCCTTCATTAACAGTCAGGATACGCGGCCTCTCATTTCCCAGAGGCAGTTTCGATATTGATCACAAAAGGGCCAGCAGTGAAATTTTCGTGTAGCAAAGGAGCTATTGGTGTGTTGTTCAATATCAACGGCGCTAAACACGGAATAAAGAGGCGGAAATAAGACAATTACTCTTGTTGTTAACACTGCTATTCTGCGCTGTTAGCTTCTTAGACGTATCACCATGAAGCTGGCCCGAAGATTTGGATGCGAACCCACTACCTCGCGCATCTGTGCAATTTGACGAATAACTATAACTGAATTTGGGCGTACGTTTTACGTGTAAAAATGATACATGTTGAAAACTAGCAAATAATTTTGCCCTCGTAATATTTTTTTTTTAGTAGGACTTCATTTTTTGCATTTCGCCGTCATAAAATAAATTCAGCTGCTATGATCTTCGTGTAAGGAGAGCGCAACTAAGCGATCACGTGGCACGCAGGACCCTTCGGGAACCGTTTGGCCGGGTGTACTTCGCGGGCACGGAGACGGCAACCGTGTGGCCTGGCTACATGAACGGCGCAGTGCAGGCTGGAGAGAGGGCTGCTAGGGAGGTACGTAACATACGTGCATGGCTTCTCGCGATGCATGCCTGCCACGTTCGCTTGGGTTTTTTTACCGGGTGCCTGAAACTCGCCCAGTAAACGCGCCCATCTTACCGCTGGCAACGGCAGACTCGGTTTTCGTATGCGGCATCAGCGAAACTTCGTTATATTGAAGTCACGGATAAGTTTGATTCGTTATATAGATGTAAAAATATATGGCGTCCTATGGACATCACGGTGTAAGAAACGAATATTTTGTTATATCGAAAATTTCGTTATATTGAAGTTCGTTATATCGAGGTACAGCTCGACCTCGATATTTTTTATTTACTAGTTACCTGCATCGCCCCGTAGGGCATTACAGCAGGGAGGTTTCAGGCTATACAAAATACAAGAAGTTATTGCAAAGCGTGGTAAAAGGCATCATTTTCTGTAATGTATACGAATGCGCGATGGCAAACTGTTCCAGTCTCGAACAGTCCTAACAAAAAAAGAGTAACGGGAAACGTCACCCCTACAAGAAAATTCCCTGACCTTCAAACAGTGGTCCAGTCGCTGAGATATGTAGTGTGGTGCCTGGATATATTCTTCGTGGTTTATGCCTGTTTTAGAATAAAAAATATCATAGAAAAATTTTAATCTAATATGCCTTCTACGATCCTTCAGCTCGTGCCATTTAAGTTTATGTTTGCTTTCTGTCATGCTAAGCTGCCGGCTATAGTTACCGAGAACAAATCTAACTGCCCTATTCTGAATTTTTTCTAATTTATAAGCTCAGATGTGTGTGGGTCCCAACAAACACATCCATATTCAAGTATTGAACGTACATGACTAAAATACAGCCGCGTTTTTAAGTTACCCGGTAAATGACTAAAACTGCGCCGCAAGAATCCCAAGGCTGATGCTGCCTTATTTCCAACATGTAGTTAACATGCTTGTTCCATCGTAAATCAGAAGTAAAAAAGACGCCTAGATATTTAAACTCCTTGCTTATGTTTAGGGTAAAATCATGAATTCTATACCTATAAGGATGATTAGCTCGTTTTCTTGTGAAGGTGACGTGAACAGTCTTATTTATATTTAATGACATATCCCAGCGCACACACCAGTCTGCTATAGTATTTAAGTCATCTTGCAGGATTTGTGAATCTGAAATGGAATGTATGACTCTATAAACAATACAATCATCGGCAAACATCCTGAATGAAGACTGTATACCAATTGAAATATCATTAATGTACAACAAAAACAATAGTGGCCCCAGCACTGAGCCTTGTGGAACTCCCGACATAACTGATGCATATTGTGAAGATATACCGTTCAGAACAACAGCCTGTTTCCGCAATGACAAATATTCGGCAATCCAAGCTATTACTTGACCATCCAAGTTATAAGCTTTTGATTTAGAGATTAGGAGACACTATGAGATTACATCAAATGCTTTATGGAAATCTAAGAAAACGCAGTCCACAACTTGTTGCTTATCGATTGCCGAGGCTAAATCGTGTATGAACTCTACCAACTGTGTATTGCACGATAAACCACGCCTGAAACCATGTCGGCTGGGGCTTAGGAGATTATTTTTAGTTAAATGGGCCATAACGCAACTGTATATTACGTGCTCCATAATTTTGCAGGTTATACTAGTTAATTACGTAATTAAGTAATAAGTAAATTACGTATCGAGGAAAAAGAACTCATATTGAGAACTTCGATCGTTGCATTGCGACTTCGGTACCTCAGCAACGCTATTGAGATTGGGCGTCCCCGATGGGTTACCATTCCGCTATATTTTGCGGCACACATCTACATTGTCGGTTATCACGGATTTCCTGATTGCGGATGTCTCGGTATCCTGGTAGTGATTGGTGGTTTGGTGGTGAACACTCCCACAGAGAAGGGTCATGTGCTCAACCCGATGCTGCAGTTAGAGGTGTGCACGGGCTCCGGGTAGCCCGAGCCCGACCCGGCCCGCGGGCCGGGCTCGGGCGGGCCGACGTATTTTCACCTCGGGCCCGGGCCGGGCTCGGGCTACTTGGAGTTTTATGGGGCCGGGCTCGGGCCCGGCGCAAAGCCCGACTCAAGCCCGAAATATAGAGAATGAGCGGGAATTGTTTTCCAGCACGCATACAGCGCCTTTTCCGCGACCGCCCTTTACCGCTTTTCCTGTCCATTCGCTACTTTAAACAAAAGGGGAGCAGGTAAAGCACTGCCTCTGTTACACTCCGACAAACAGAGAAGTAACACCACCTGAGCTAGTGACGGCGCCACGTGACTGTTCGCGTTAGATTTAAGGCCAAATCCCATATGTGTGAAAATACACGCGACAGCGACGAGCGACCCCACGTAGGTCGCCTTCGTGCAAGCTGACGCTTGCATGGGCATACCCCATACACGTGACGGCTTCGGCGAGCGAACTCCATTGTTGCTGGCATGAGGCAAAGTGCCGCGCTGTCACAGGTATGCAATGCAAATAAAAAATTTGTTGCATGTTGGTACGTAAAACGTTTACCGTTGTCTCGCAGTACTTTTTATATGCATGTGCATAATTATTACGTTATTTGTTGGTGTAGAGCTGATGTGCTTAGCGTCGAAAAGCCGGGCCGGGCCGGGCCGGGCCGGGCCCGGGATTGTGTTTTCGTACGTCGGGCCGGGCCGGGCGGGCTCGCGGCCCTTTGCCGTCGTGCTCGGGCGGGCCTTCGACAAAGTCAGCGGGCCCGGGCCGGGCTCGGGCTCTGAAATAGGGCCCGTGCACAGCTCTAGCTGCAGTAACTGCCACGAAGCGGACGCTCTCACCGAGTACGAAACCGGAACCAACGCTGTCTATTCATAGCGTTATGTAACCACGTGACGCACGCTCTGCCACGGTGGTCCCCTGGCTATGGCACTCGGCTGCTGATCCGAAGGTCGTGGGATCGAATCCCGGCCGCGGCTGCTGCACTTCGATGGAGGCGAAATGTTGAGGCCCGTGTACTGTGCGATGTCAGTGCGCGTTAAAAAACCCCAGGTGCCTAAATTTCTGGAGCCCTCCACTACGGCGTCTCGAGTAATTATATCGCGGTTTCGGGACGTAAAACCTCAGACGTTAATCAGCCACGCGAACCACGGTCACACGCTTTTTGCGGGCCGATGGGTCACAAGATTGCGCTGAAGAAAGCGACAGAAGGTAGTGGACTGTGACTACACTGGCAATTTTGTGGTCTGCTTTGTGATGAGACGAGTGTTATCCAAAGCGTTCTTCAAAAACGATAAACCTCAGAGCTTATCTATCACATAAAATTGTGGTTTTAGAAGTGAAAGGTCTCACCGAAAGGTATTAACTTACAACCACGGCTAATTAAATACGCTTCTAGCGAGCATGCTTCCCGCGCGCGTCATACGAGCGCTCTGCAACATTTCACGTGTGCTTTACAATATCAGCATGGCGTCTGTCGACAGCAAACTAGCTTTTAAATATTTGTTTCGTCGATACTTATAGTAGTTTAGCTGTTCTATAAGGAAAGAAATAAATTGTGTAAGTGTATTCATTGTTATTTTCTCCTGCTTGATAAAAATCCGTTGTACCAAAACTTTCTATAAGACCGCGTCGTCATAGAAAATGACCGTATCTATGTGGAATCAAAAACGGTCACGATAGAGAAAAAGTTACATCGAGAGGTTCATTACTTAGAGGTTCGTTATATCGAGGTCCTACTGCATTCGGAAACGCGCGCATAGACTACGGAATGGAAGACGATAGTACATTCTTTTTATTTCTAAATGAGAAAAAGAATCACAGAAAGAAGCAGCACGTCACAGGAAAGTCTCATTAAAAAGGGGGAGAGATAGGAAATGGAGGGACTAAAATGTAGAGAGACAAACTAGACGAGCCTCTGGTTTCCAAGCTTATTCTAGGGATAAGTGAATGGGGACTACAATAGAGGAAGGGAGGGAGCAAGCAGTGTACATTCCCACATGGTGATCAGCAGCATAATGATATAATCATCACACTTGCTTACATTTCCCCCTCTTACAACCAGGTCCTTTGTGCGATGAAACTTTTGCGGAAAGACCAGATCTGGGAGGAAGAACCAGAATTTAAGGTGCGTATGAGTACGTTGTCCCAACTGCTAAAACACGATACGCGACAACATGCAGGTCGAGGTTTGCCTGTCAGAATCACGTACGCCTCTACTGCTAAACAACGATACACGACATCATGCTGGTCGAGGTTTGCCTGTCAGAATCACGTACGCCTCTACTGCTAAACAACGATACGCGACAGCATGCAGGTCGAGGTTTGCCTGTCAGAATCACGTACGCCTCTACTGCTAAACAACGATACACGACATCATGCTGGTCGAGGTTTGCCTGTCATAATCACGTACGCCTCTACTGCTAAACAACGATACGCGACAGCATGCAGGTCGAGGTTTGCCTGTCAGAATCACGTACGCCTCTACTGCTAAACAACGATACACGACATCATGCAGGTCGAGGTTTGCCTGTCAGAATCACGTATGCACCCTTTGTTTACGCGAAATCTACGTGGGTGGATAGAGCGCCAGAAACCTATAGCTGATCCTTATACTTCGGACAAGTCAACCTGCCTCCAGCTGGCCAATCTTATTTCGTCGCTGCAGAGCGTCACGCTCGTATAGAGAAAAACTATCTGCCTGGCTCTTTTCAGAGCTTGCACTTTTTCTGGTATCTCCTCGCCTTGTCCCTTTTAGCATCCCTGGCACCACTGGAAAGTAGGTGCATGGTGTGGATAACTGGTGTCCACCAAGCGTGGGCATACGCTGCGTCGCATGACACGCGGTTTACTCAGGTTATAATGGTTTACTTATCTGTTTTAATAATTTTGCACTGTCGGAGCTGCGGGACAAAAGGAACTTGCTACTCCTTGGCTCGTCCGCTTAACAAACGAGCGTAGAAGACAAGGATTGCTTCAAGTCAAGAATGCCTGCTGATGATGATCTAAGTTCATCACCAGCAGGCAATTCATGAGTTAGCCGAAGCACACTTCGATATGTTTAAGCGTCTGATGCAGAAATCAATAACGGTTGCAATATGCGCGTATCGGTGGTGTATTCGAAAGCGAAATAACCGAAAGCAATATCAGGACAGCAAGTGCGTCAATATACGCAGCTTTTGACAGTTTATAACCGCAGCTTTACGCGAAATAAACGCTGTTTTTACGACTTACAATCACCACTGGTCCCGTGAAGCAACCGTTTACTTGACAATTAGTGCCGTCTGTGCTTAAATATATGGGGCTTGGTTTTTCGCATGCTTCTTACAGGGCGTGAAAGCGCAGCCGTTCGAGATGTCCTTCCTGGAGCGGCACCCTCCTCACGTGCTGCTGGTTGCCACCACGGGAGCCGTCGCCGCGTCCAGCGTAGTCTGTGTGGCGGGCTACTGCTTCTGGAAGGCAGTCACCGCCATGAGGGGCCCATAGACCAACCAGCTTCAGGGTATATACTAAGCAGAGGACTACCACTCCGAGGCACGTTCAAGAAAGGCCTTATCGGCAGAAAGCAAATTCACCGCTGGATATGCGTGCTATTACGAAACGGTTGGAGCTTGGTGATAGTTGTACAGTAATACGGTCCCCAAGAGCGCTCGATCGCTCGGGCCGTATATTGGATGGTGCTATAAAGCTGCAGACAGGGGTTACAGGCGGCGTCCGGTGTGATGGGTCTGAGGTGCTGACACACCTATACTGTTGAAACCTAGTAGAACCCGTTCTTCGACACGGTTGTTGGTATACAACAGACGTCACGTCAGGCCGAGTTCAGAATTGCCCAGCGTGAAAGACCAGGCACTAGCTGGTTTCCTACCCTGTGCAAATGACGCCACTGACGCAGTCCCAAAGCAGCTCCCAAGAAGACACTCAGGCGCCGTGGCTTTCAGCCGACTCGAAAACTTGGCTTCCAGCGTATATACCAAGCACGAAGAAGGCGGAAAGTGGTTGTACGCTACAGATGTAGTGGTACCAAGCCAGGTCGCTCTTGGTACCGCATTTCCGACCATGCTATAACTTTCGTTAGGAATGTACTTTCTGCATGTCAATTTTACACGCACGTTTTCAGCTGCACGCTTCGTCCTTTTTGCGCTTTGTGTCGCAAAGCTTACTGGGTATTCATGCCACTGATTGATCGAATAAACGTTTTATTTTGCGTAAAACTGCTGCCGATTGCCATGAAAATGAAAAGTACGGCTAAGATGTCTTAATTTCAAAGGGGGGAAAAATAAAGGCATGCATGAGCAGCAGGATCAAGTGCACGTATCAGGTTGCTTGCTTGCTTGAAAAACTTTATTTGGGTAAATGTACTACATGGAGGTAGTTTGAGGTGACCCGGAGAGGTCTCTTGCTCGATTAACAAAGAATACAATACACGATAGGTGGTCAAAATTTCTTGAGCCCTCAACTACGGCGTTTGTCTCCTTTATACTATTTAATTTCCTGTGTCGGTGTGTGCGACACCGACGAAACCCTCGACCATTTGCTGTGTCACTGTCCGCGATTTGACGCGGAAAGGAACACGCTTGTTCACACGCTACACCAACTCGACGACCGGCCACTTTCCGTGCGGATGCTGCTTGAACACCGCCATCATCGCACGTCGGCCCACAAGGCACTGAAATCACTTTTGCGCTTCTTGAAGATGAGGGGTTTGAGCGAACGCCTCCGACTGATGGAGTCATCGTACAACGCCTCTTTCGTTATTCCCTTTTCTCCTCTTTCTCCCATCTTTCTATTCCCCCTTCCCGTTCCCCCAGTGTAGGGCAGCCAACCGGATGCTTTCCCTCTTCTTTCCTTCCTGTCCCCTACCTACACAAGCTCTGAGCCGTTCTTCCGATAAGGGCTGCATGAAGCGTTCTTTCCTTATCGTACCACAATCATCTTAAAAGTGGAATGGCTCAGTTTTTTTCCATACGAAAAGAGTTAAGCTGCTAAACAAGTCTGTTTTTAAAGTACTGTGATATCGATCTCAGTGGACGCGGGCTATGCACAATCATGTGTGTACTACACCCTTGTGCTTCCTGCGCATAATGTTTTAGTGATGTTTTGATTGAATGTAAGCTTTGCGGCTCCTTCGAGACTACAGGATTCCCGAGGAACGTGCTGGGCTGCACTTTAGGCAACGCAGTAAGTACAGCCGAAAGTCTATGCTATTTTTCGAGACCCGTTGACACGGGTGTCAAGGTGGACCCACCTTGGCGTTCTCAGTACAGATTAAGTTGTTACTTCATCCCTTTAATTCACGCCCCCATAATGCCTCATACGTGCGTATCTCGGCCAGCGGTATGAGGAAAGCCGCCATATGTGACGTCCATCTACTTATGCACTTGCGCGTAAGAGCAGTGGGTGCCCGGCGCACTGGGTAACCACCACCTATCCGGCGCTCGCCTGTCACCGGGACTCGCGCATCGCCGAATTAATGACCGAGCATGGTTTCGCATAAAGTCAGTGACGCACAGGTCACCGCCCCAAAATTAGCCCAGGAGTTCGCCATGTAGGCTCCCTACCCGAAACGCTCACATGACCGTGTAATTCGTCCATCCACGTGAACCAATGAAGACTAGAAGGTAGTAAAAGCATGCCAGCCGTCTATAAGAACCATAATTGATTTCTGGGGCTCTACGCACCAAAACCATGACATGATTATGAGAAACGCCGTGGTGGAGGGCTCCGGAAATTTCTTCCGGCTGGAGCCGACATCGCACAGTACACGGGCCCCAACATTTCGCCTCAATCGACATGCAGCCGCCACAGCCGGGATCCGATCCCGCGACCTCCGGATCAGCAGCACAGTGTCATAGTCACTAGACCGACGTGGTAGGGATATAAGAACCATAGTTCGTTCATGAACGATTAGTTATTGACGCTAATGATTAGTTGAAATGGATAATGTTAGTAAGAGTACAAAGTGTAGTCAGCCATGGTTTGCAATTTCTATTTTTCCGAGCGTCTACAGCAATCACGGTAAAAAAAAAATAATAATAAACCAGTTTCGTGGGGTGAAAACCACCGGGTCATCAAAGCTGGTCTTTTATCGTGAATAGTGACGTGACTAACAAAGGTGTGAAGTTATGGATGTGACGTATCAGTTATGTTAGGCATACCACCCCTATCATAATTTACTGACTGCACTTAATCCCTCACCACGCACTTCCTTTTTTTTTTTTTTTTTGCATTGCGCGATATTGAAACCGGAAAAGCACATCACCACAGTACGGCAAAGGAACATCTTCATGCATATTTCTACACTGGCCTAATTTGCGGTCGAATCGCCTGTTACAAAGGACAATTCAGGCAGCAATGACAGTCATGGCCAGCAACAAATTTTCTCCGCACAGCGCACGCTAGCCATGGGCAAACTTACCATAGAACGCCAGAGCTTGGTAGTAGGATCCAACAAGCAAAGTCAAGACCGTACACAGTGTATTAATTCGGTAAAACACCGCACCTCCGCACACAGCGGAAATCAATTCTGACTTTTGAATTCATATTTAGGCCCCGCCCAAACAGGCAGGGCCCTGCAAAAATTGGCCTATAGGCTCATTGGAGTGCCCCTCCCCACGGTAATCTTTAGTAAAAGGCGAAAGATTAATCCGAACTCATGAGGAGAGGCCTGAGCTGAATGCCTCGAAGTGGACGCATGCATAGATTGGTCATGTACGGAGGCCGTGCTGCAAGAGCTAGTGGGCTGCAACATTTCACGCGACTTTATTCATGAAAAAAACGTTCATATCTCTTACGTTTCACAGTCACAAGCTGCAAGAAGGTCCTTAGACGCTTTCTTTTAATTCAATCAATCGTGGTGATACGCTAAACATCTAATTTATTGCTATGGCAAAGGGGAAAGGCAGAGTCGGTCTCGGCTCTCTCAGAAAGAAAAAGAGAGGGGGAGGGAAAGGAAGAGAAGCACAACAAACCTCTCAACTTAGCATTGTAGCGTAACGAAATTTTATTTAAATGAAAATGATCTACTTTATATGAACGATTGGTGCACGCAGTATCGAGGCTATTTTTGAACTTTGTATTTTTTTTTTATAGTAATATTGTGGCTTTCGTGGTCGATACTCTCAAGCGCCAGCCAATGCCAATGCCTCCCACGAGTAATGTCTGGTATTAGGTAGATTTAGTATTGCGGAAAATTTTTGCGTTAGCGCTTGCGAGTCACGCTCGCTAAATTTTTGCGGAGTGCTATTCGATAGCGTTCCATAGCTCTTTAGTATAGCGCGAGACGACGACGCGCCGCAAAACGCAACGCACGCAAACCTTCGCTGCGCCATCTAAACGCGAACAGTGAAAGCGTCAAAACCGTCGGCCGTTGTTAGTAACTTAAAAAGCAACGCAAGCGCAAAAAGATTTATTAAAAAGAACATTGTGCAATAATAATTGCACAAGTGTTGCTGCAGTGTGACGAGGCAGAGTTTCGCTTTCGTTGTTCATGTGTAATGTGGTCAAACTAGAATCCACAGCGAAAAGATTGTTGTCTTGTCGAAGCGAAAACCAGCAACACGATTTATTGTGAATCAGCTAGTCCCACAACGCAGCAAGACGACACGATAGATGCGAAACGGGCAGCCGTCAGTTGTAGGCTGGTTGTAGGGAGCCGCCATGTTCTTCGCGCTAAACAAACTTAGCGAGCGTTTTGCGTCTCCGCTAAATTCGGAAAATAGCGAGCGATCGCTAAACGCAAAGCTGGAATAGCGTGCGGACGCATGCGCAGTCTGACCCCGCTAAATTTTAGCGTTTAGCGGGGCGCAACTTAAGCTGCACTAAAACTCTCTATTATCATTACTGTCCGTATAAAAGTGTTGCCTTGCGTTTGATATGATCAGTCTCGCTCGGAAAACGCTACGCGCTGACAGAGTTGGAAATGAAGACATTGAAGACGCCAGTTTGAAGAACGATGCCAGCATCAGACTGGAATGCATAGGCGGCACAGGTGACGGGGTGTAGCCGCCTCTACGCGTCCCAACAAAGCGATGCGACCTATGTCGGCGCGCAACGGCAGCTTCTAACTTTTCCACACAGAGTAGTAAGCTGGCGTCGAAAAAGCCTACCTGATTTATACGTTAACGATTCACGATCTCAGCATGCGCATCGCACAGACCGCGTCAGAAACCGTGGGTCGAAGCGGTTCAACTTATGAAATCGCTGGCAAAACGCAATGCTCATCCTGAAGTTTAAGACTTGCGCGCGCCGTTTCCTTGTTATGCGTTAAACTAGACAAAGTGCTGAGGGACCCTGCTTCATCTATGAAACAAGCTTTTCAGTATTACCAGCATTGTCACACGGGTACTCTTGATCCCGGATCAGGATCGAGCCGGATCGAGAATCGCTATCTGGGAGCCAGATTGGCCAGATCGTGATGCGCAGATCGTGATCTGAAGTTAGCGCCAAACACGATCCGAATTAGTAGCCGCGTAGCCACTTAAGACACTTCATTAATTCTGTTCTGAAACCAATTTAGAACGACACAAATGCTACACGCGCTTGACGAGAGACGATCAGCTTATGATGGTGTTTTATCACTATCAAACTCGAAACTGGCTCTGGCTAAAACTTACATGGCTACAACACATCTTATCGTCCAATTTGTGATGTAATCCTCCCATGCATATTACGAAATAATTTTCAGCAATAAACTCGATCACAGTTCCTTTATTAAAGCAGTGCTTTCTACAGTCTGATATAGCCTGTCCTGTCTGCTTGGTCACCTTGCTCAGGATGGGAATGCCCTGGTGACTATGCAATTGCCCCGTCTCGAGGGCTTACATGCATTTGCGTAAGTGCAGAGGCGGATTAGAGTTGCCTGGCCAACTTGGGGCTTTTACGTTTCGGCTGTGTTGTGCGGGTTCCAGTCATTCCAATGTCTTGCCCATTCACCAAGCAGGTGCATTGTGACCATGCAACAAAAAACTTTACACAAGGTTAGCATTCAATAGACTCATTCAACTGCTTCATCTCACATAGATTTGAATACATGTGTTCGATCTGCCACCGTTTTTTTTTTTTTTAATATTGTGTAGCAATAGATAAACCAGATTTCCTTTTTTAATACCCTACATCCTTTTGTCTTGTGTTGCACTATGCAACAAAGGCCAGACAATGACTACACTATGTATTTGTCTTGGAGGTAGCGCTAAGCAAAACTGTGTACCTTGGTAGCAGCGTTATGCACGCAGACTGGCAGCTTATGGCACTTGCAGGATCAGTCATCACCAGTTGCCTTTCATCCCCCAGGAAAACTTCATCCATTTCAGAGTACATCATTTTGTCAAGACGAACCAGAACCATGGAGGATTGAAGGTGATCTTGGAAGCTTTATTTGAGCAACGACAAACTATAACAGTGTCTACACACTGTATATGAATAACCTAAACTATGTTTATGTACTACACTGAAATTGTTCATTTGTGGCAGCACAATATTACCAGATGTTTGCATATGTATGACCTCTTAGTTTATTAAGATGACATACTGAAGCGTTATGGTTTGACATTTTTTAATCATGCTGGTCTGGAATAGTAATGCAAAGCATGTTGCTATGCAAACCTCTACTATCAATTGAAGATTTCAGTGTCTCTGTCCCTCCTCCTAATCGGACCCTAAACTAGTCCATATCTAGCTTCATCTAGCCTGCCCAATCAATATCATGAATACGTGCTCCATGTCTGCTTTTCCCACAAGTGCGCAGCCATTACTAACAACAAAACTTTTTGAGAACCGTTAGCTAGGAGAACCAGGAGAATTGCTATCTCTACTCACCTCACTCATTTGTTTACTTTTCAACTAACTTACCTGCATAATCTGGAGAATCACTGTATCACTTGAATTCACTGCACTTTTTGTTTCTGTATTTTAGCCACGCCCCTCTTTAATGTTTTATGGCCCTGAGGGTGTTATAAATAAGAAAATAAATAAATGTAAGGTAATCAGATTGTTTCGAAAAGACTTCATAAGTACTGCATGTGCACATATCCTTTCATCATCATCATCATCAGCCTATTTAGGTCCACTGCAGGACGAAGGCCTCTCCCATCGATTTCCACTCCACCCTATCCTGAGCGAGTTGGTTCCACTTTACGCCCGCAAACTTTTTAATTTCATCGCTCCACCTAACCTTTTGCCTGCCTCTGTTGCGTTTTCCCTCTCTTGGTATCCATTCCGTCGCTCTTACTGTCCATCTGTTATCTGTTCTCCTCATGACATGTCCTGCCCAGGTCCATTTCTTTCTTTTAATTGATATAATATCGGCTACTCCTGTCTGTTCTCTGATCCATTCCGCTCGTTTTTTATCTCTTAGCGTTACCCCTATCATTTTTCTTTCCATTGCACGTTGCGCGCTCCTTAGTTTCATCTCTAGTCTTTTAGCTATCCTCCACGTTTCTGCACCGTACGTTAGTACTGGGAGAATGCAGTGATTGAATACTTTTCGCTTTAGTGAGAGCGGTAAGTTTCCAGTCATGATTTCGTAATTCCTTCCGAATGCGCTCCAGCCCATCCTTATTCTACGGAGAATTTCTTTTTCGTGGTTAGGAGTTCCTGTTATTAACTGTCCCAGGTATACGTATTCGTTTACACATTGTAAGGGTTCATTGTTGATTTTAAATTCCTGTTCCTTAGCTAGGCTATTGAGCATAACTTTGGTCTTCTGCCTATTCATTTTTAATCCAATTTTAATACTTTCCCTGTTTAGGTCATTAATCATGTTTTGTAGTTCGTCTCCATCATTGCTAAAGAGTACAATGTCGTCTGCAAATCTTAAATTGCTGAGATATTCTCCATCTATTCGAATGCCCTTTTCTTCCCAGTCTAGACATTTAAAGATTTCCTCTAAACATGCAGTGAATAGCATCGGGGATATCGTATCTCCCTGTCATACCTCTCTCGATCGGGATTTCTCTGCTTTTCTCATGTAGGAGTAGTGTGGCTGTGCAATCTTTGTATATGTTGTTTATGATTTTCACGTATACGCCAGGTACCCCTTGTCGTCGTAGAGCTTCTAGAACTGCTTGTATTTCTATGGAGTCAAATGCTTTCTCGTAGTCGATAAACGCCATATAAAGAGGTTTGTTATATTCGGCGTACTTCTCAATTACTAGGTTGATAGCGTGGCTGTGGTCCATTGTCGAGTAACCTTGCCTAAAACCAGCTTGTTCTCTCGGTTGGTTAAAGTCGAGGGTTTCTCTTATCCTTGTAGAAATTACTTTTGTAAATAGCTTGTATATTACTGGGAGTAGGCTAATTGGTCTGTAATTCTTTAACTCCTTTATGTCACCTTTCTTGTGGATAAGGATTATATTAGCATTTTTCCAACTGCGCGGTACACTACATGTCTTGACACATTTCGTGAAGAGCGATGCAAGTTTTTCAAGTACAACATCTCCTCCGTCTTTGATCAAGTCAGCTGTTATACCATCTTCACCGGCTGCTTTACCGCGGGCCATGCCTTTGGCAGCTTTTTTGACTTCGTCAGTGGTTATACATGGAATTTCAGTATCTTCCTCTGATTCTATTTCTTTTAAGGTTGTATGGCCTGTCTGAGAGCTGTACAGTTCCGAGTAGAAATCTTCTGCTACCTTTACTATTTCGTTGAAATTATTGATAACGTTACCTTGTTTATCTTTTAGCGCATGCATTTTATTTTGTCCTAAGTGCAGTTTCTTTTTGACCGATTTAATGCTGGTGCCTTTTTCTACTGCTTTCTCTATTTCTCTCGTGTTAAAGTTTCTTATATCTCTTTGCCTGGCTTTACTGATCAACTTTGATAGTTCTGCGAATTCAATCTTATCTTTGGGCGAAGTTACTTTCATTTGTTGACGTTTTTTTATTAAGTCCTTGGTAGATTGGGACAACTTATTTGTTGTTTGCGTTGCTGTTTTGCCCCCGAGTTCTATCGCTGCTTCAAGGATTGTTTTCGTTAGAGTTTTGTTTATTTCTTCTACATCGTCACCTTTTTCGCCTAAGGCCTCGAACTTGTTGCTTAGGGCGACTTTAAATTCTTCGTTCTTCGATCTGATTACCTCTGGATTACATTTTGTTCTAGTCAATAATTTAGTTCTCGTTTTCTTTAGGTTGAGTACAATCTTTGCTCTTACTAATCTGTGATCACTGCATTTTATCTTCCCCACTACTTCTGTGTCTTGAATTATACCTGGTTGTTCGCACATTATAAAGTTGACTTCATTCTTTGTTTCCCCGTTAGGGCTTTTCCACGTCCACTTCCTATTCTTGTGTTTCTTGAAAAACGTGTTCATTATTCGGAGTCGGTTTCTTTCGGCAAATTGTACGAGCATATCCCCACGGTTATTTCTACAGCCGACTCCGTAGTTGCCAATCGCCTGCTCTCCACTTTGTTTTGTCCCTACTTTGGCGTTGAAATCTCCCATGACTACTGTGTATTGTGTGCGTACTTTCGTTATTGCTAATTCGATATCCTCGTAGAACTGCTCCACACAGCACTATGTAATCACCCATGTGCAATATTGTTGACACCTGTCTTACAGCATCTGCCTGTTTGGAATAAAACTTAGGTTATACTGTTTCCACAGAATGGTACAGGTATGTGGTGCAGCACAGAGCCTTGAGGTTCTGTAAATGTTTGGTATGGTACACTGTCTACAGCTCTGAAAATGAGATGGTAGGATGTCAATGTAAGGAATGATTTATCTAGGCATGACTAAAATGATACACTTGTCGCGTTAGTCTCCATCAACGACAATAGGATCGTATGTTGTTCATACCTGCAATGTTCAGCCTGGGTAATGCAGGTATGCACCACAAGTGATTGATTATTTTAACTTTACTTCTTGTGTCAACCAAGGACCACCCAAAATATGCATTGAAAATTTTATGAGAACATGCTTTGCAGGGGTCAAACATGAGAAAGACACGCCGTTTGTTGTAGCTTGTGGGGAAGCAGATAGACACAGACAAGCATCAACCTACCACACGTTAAGGGGGAGGGGGTAGGAATCGAACACAGGCCTCTGAGGTGCCAAGCAAGCATGCTACCACTGGTCCATGGCTGTTGTTCCCACACCACACGTATAGTAAGAAGCCTACCCCATCAGCAGTTGTGGTGATGGTGCTTGTGCTCAGTTTGCACACACTTTTGATCCCTACTGACGAAACTTGGCTGAACGCCAAACATTTCGGCATAGGCGAATTCCTCACTGATTGCTTCACATGAGATTGATTCTCACAATGAGCGGGATCTGCCGATTTTTTTCCAGTTGTCGTAACAATGAGATCATTCCTTACATTGACGGAAATGAGCATGCTTGTACCCCATAAAAAAGGAATCTCTAACTTGGCCCTGAAAGACATAAAAAATATGACCGGTGGCACCATCCGCAATGATGAGTGTCAGTCTCCAAGTGCAACGAAAAATCAAGAAATAATCCTGCTTAAAAGCAAGGATTTATTACTTACAATTGTATTGAACACACATCTGGCAGCATTCTTCCATGACAGAGAGTAACTCTCATTTTTAAAGTAATACTGCAAAAACCCAGTAACCAGTGGTCAGCATTCCCTACACATACAGAAGGGGTGACCACAAAGACAAAAATTTCATTTTAAAAATTTCTGCTGACTTCACCAGTGAAACCACTGCAAGCTTGTATATATTGAATGGTGAATTTTCTATTGTGATCACCATCATCATCAGCCTATCTTATGTCCATTGCAGGACGAAGGCCTCTTCCAATCCTCTTCATCCTTGCCTGTCCTGTGCAAGCAGATTCCATTTGATGCCTGCGAATTTCTTGATTTCGTCCCCCCATCTTACTCTCTGTTGTCCATGGTTACGCTTGCCTTCTCTTGGTATCCATTCCGTCATTCTAACTGTCCATCAGTTATCTAGCCTTCTCATAACGTGGCCTACCCATGTCCATTTTTTCTTAACGTCGATTATTATGTCGGCAACCCCCGTCTGTTCTCTGGCCCACTCTGCTGTCTTCCTATCTCTCAATGTAATGCCTATCATTTTTCATTCCATTGCCCGCTGCACGGTTCTTAACTTCCCTCTTGAGCTTCTTTGTAATTCTCCAAGTTTCTGCCCCATATGTCAGTACGGGCAAGATGCAGTAGTTATAGTTTCCGCTTGAGCGATAGTGGTAGGTTTCCGTTCATGAGTTGGGAGTGTCTCCCGTATGCCCGCCATCCCATGTTTATTCCTACATTGGATTTCTTTTATATCGGCAGGATTCTCCTGTCAGTAGCTGTCCTAGATGTAGGTATCCTTCTACGGCTAATAATGTCTCGTTTTCGATCGTGAAGACACGTTTTTTTCGCCGTGCCACTTAGCAGTATCCTTGTTTTCTGCATGCTCATCCTTAATCCTACCTTAGAGCCTTCTTGGCTTAAGTCTTCAATCATCTTTTGGAGTTGGTCACCGTCATTGCTAAGGAGTACTATGTCATCTGCAAATTGCAAGTTACTCAGATATTCGCCGTTAATCCTTAGCCCTGTCTCATCCCGGTCTAATCTTTTGAAGATTGCTTCCAAACATGCAGTAAATAGCATTGGAGAAATTGCATCTCCTTGTCTGACACCTTCCTGTATTGGGATTTTCCTGCTTTTCTTAAAGGGGCACTGACACGAAAATTTCGCTGCTAAGATAGCCTGCAGGATCGATTTTCGTGGACATGCACATGTCATCTACCAAATCTCAACGGCGAACACAGCTCCGAAGGTAATTTAAATGAATATTGAAGTTCGCATGCGCAGTCGAGCGCTAGATGCCGTACATCGCGACATCGACAATAGCAAAGGTGACCTGAAGGCGACCCCCGCCTTCCGCGACATCACCAAGGCAGCCGAGCTTCGAACAGTGCAGCTAGCAATCATGATGTCATAGCCGCCATTGTCTATTCGCTGCGCCTGCGTTAGTAGACTGCCGGCGACGCCAGACCTCAAGAAAGTAGTTGCCACACAACCACGATGACAGCAGCGGCGACAACAACGCACAGGACATGCTACAGGCGAAAGAAAACAAGCACGCGTCGGTTGTTGTGCAGAAGTGCATCACAGTTATGTGCGCTCACGTGGTCAAACTCGCTTACCCCACTGCGAATGCTAGATGGCACCAGTTGCACCGGGCACCTTGTCGTTTTTGGAGCTCTCCCAAACCAAAACTGAAACTAGTGGGTAATAAACAGGCCGTGAATAATTATCTGACGCGCGCTGGAGCAACTGGTGTGCCGTATTATGGCTAACAGATCCTCAGCAACGTATTGCAGCAAAAAAAATGTCAGACAAAAATTTTCGTGTCAGTGCCCCTTTAAGGAGGAGTAGGGTGGCTGCAGAGTCTTTATGTATGTTGGCTGTTGTGTTTACGTAGCTATCGCATATTCCTTGACGGCGTAATGCCTTCAGAACTGCTGGTATCTCTAACGAGTCGAAAGCCTTTTCGTAGTCTATGAAAGCCATATAGAGGGGTATGTTATATTCAGTGGACTTCTCGATAAAAAACGGGAAATTGATGAAGGACAGTAGACAGTCCCTCTAGCACTGCAGGCATATCGCCTAGCAATAATGAAAACACTTGCCTGTGGGTTTCTGATTCAGTCATTTTTAATGTACATTCTGTACAATGTGAAATATGACAATGTGCATGGCAGCAGGCCTGTTGCATGGCATTTATCAACATTTCATGTTCACAAAGAAATCAGACATATTTCACAAGACTATGATTGATGACAGCAACAGATTTCCATTTAAATGAAACATGTAGAGAAAATTTGATGCCAGCACTTAAAAGTTAAGCTAAAATAATGTACATAACAATCCGCAAATCCACAAGTCTGTACAAAAAAAATGTGCTCATTTCAAGAACGCAAGAAAGAGACCCGAGATCGACTAAATTCATTCTTCGTCTTTATGCAACATTACCAAAACAGGCAGCTGTTAATCAAGAACATTTCAACACACAGTCTAAAATCATGAAAGCAAGGGAGCATGTGATATTTACTTTCCATGCTTTATCTCCTGTAGAGCACTGAGGCAAGTACACATGCACATTTATGCAGACAGATATAGATATATAAGTGCAATGATTCTTTTTACAATGCAAGAAAATGAGACGAGTGGTGTTCACACAGCTGACAGCAACTAAGATATATGTGCACGAAAGCATAATCGTGCACAGACGGGAGATGGAGAAAATAATTTAATGCATGTTAAAACGCGAGTCGCCGAGCTCCTTTGCGTTGGACATTATTGCCTATATTACAAGAGTGTCGTTTCACTGGAATTTCATTGAGAAAAAGGCAGACACGCAATACCCAGACTGCCTCCCTTATGTTACCTAAAAGAAAAATAAACATGCATGAGAACGGTCGCCTGACCAAGGCCTCTACTGTAAATCCATAAACATGAGATATGAGGGTAGCATGAAGGCCTGGCAAATACCACTGAAGTAGCTTGTTTCAGTATTTGTGGAGCATGTGTCTAAAACTTGCGAGAAGGACCCAATGTGGTGGCAGCTAAGATAAGATGGCAAGCAACATACTTAAAATCTTGGCACAAGGACCTTTTACTTAAGTTTGTTAAAGACCGTTCTGGAACAATTTTTAAATATGGGCTGCTCCATCCCTGAATCAACAAAGTGAAATGACAGTTGCCTGAAAAGACTGCTATGGCATTGTTAAGACTAGCAAGTATAACTGACAACAACAGATAGGTGTTGGGAGGTTATAACTATCCATGTCACTCATCTAATGGTGGTACTTGAAAAGATGAACAAATGCAATGCAAACAGAGTTTCCAACATAAGGTCTCCCCCTCTTTGATGCCTGTAGTGTTCACCACAACGCTTAAAATGTCAAAGTAAGTTTTAGACAAATATTCATACTCTGAAAGTGACGGTGCCCTGCTTTAGTTTAACTGCCATCTACAGACTCAGCATTTGATTTCACATTTTTTACTCATATACACATAGCCCTTCAGTATGTAAACTGTACCTTAAAGGGACACTAAAAAGGAAAGCGATTTTTCTTCTAACAGCAAATCAGCCTTCCGCAATACCAAAACCTCCACTCTTACAGCTAGAAGGCGCTTGGTAAAAGAGAAAACGCGCAAAACGCAAATACAGGGGGTGACGCTGCCTGGAAGTTTCTGCACCAACACGTGTGATGTCACAGACTTTGATGGCGAATGGAACGGCCCACAAAAATTGTTCATTGGTAAAATTTAATTGCATTTTCATAGGTGGCCACAGATTTGGCGTAGCAAGTTTCATGAAATTCCACTGCACCAAAGTGCCCAAAATATTGGAAAAGAATGAAATCCATGACGTCACACTTGTGTTAATGCGCAGAGGTTTCGGCATGAAATTCAAAAAAAGAAACTTTGACCTTGATTTGCTCCTGTAATATCGAACCCATTACACCAAAATAAACGACAACGGAGTTGTCAAAGAACAATTTATCAGTATAACTTGATTAACTGTTTCACTTAAGTGTCCCTTTAAACTAGACACTGGCTACAAACTACACTACCTAACTTTGTGATCTGAGCAGCCATAGGGCCACAGCATTACAGTTAAAAAGTTTCTCAATGTCATGTTGACGTCTTCTAGCTTTCTTCTCTGGCCATGTTGAGGGCGCTCATTTCGGTCATTATCATTTACAAGAGTAAAGATTCCTTCTTACATTGTATCTATTGCAAGTGTTCCTTGCCACAAACATATGTATCCTTCTTGCAACACAACATTGTCATTAGTGAACTTCGATAAAGACTATTACTCACACAACAGTTGTCAGGCTTCAGCTTGTCCACAGACAAGCCCATGTTCTCACATCGTATATATTTACATACACCTTACAAACCAAATAACATGCAGCACACAAGTTGAAAGTACAGCATGCACAAGATGACAGTGCACATGTGCAAGAAAGTAGCTTATGGACAGTCCAGAATTATCAAACAACTGCACAGACGCAGATGGGACCTTCTATATAGTAGGTAGGAATGTTGATTCGTGCTGTCTGCTTTGACTTATTGCGGGCAAGTCGGCATCTACATCACACTTTGCAGCAGGCCTTTTCTGTGAGACTTTTTTCGGATGCGAGTTACTGAGCGGCGCACAGGAAGAGATAGAAAAAGTGTCGGTGCTTGCTATGAGGAAATCCTGAAGGAGACGGAAATGGCGCAAAATGCAACAGGGACCTGAGCGGCAGAATGACCTCCTCTTTTTTATGGAGGTAGTATACCCACAGTGCATCTGTGCTATGCACTCCAGACTGAACAGTTAAGCCAGATAACTTGTAACATAAAACCAACTAGGGCCACAAACAAAACAAGTGTACTTTACATAAATAACAAAAAACAGGGTTGAATGAGAACAACATAATGCACAAACCACCATGGCTGGCCACATCATATTAATGAGCAAAGTGCTTTGATTGCTATGCACAGGAGTGTTCCAACTGCTGCTTCTTGGCAACGTGCCACAAAAGGAAGGCCTGTTAAGGTCCTTTCCTTCATGACGAAGACAGCTCAACACTGGCCAGACAGGTGAAGGTCGGGATGGATTTCACCCTCGTCTATTGTCTTCCCCTGGGCGGTGCCATCCATCTGTGCATTAATGATGTGGTCCTTGAGGTGATCTCTGTACAGAGGCCCATGTGTATCCAAGATGAAGGCAGCCAGCCAAGTCCCTATTTTACAACAACGAAGGCATGATCACGTAAGAAAAAAAAAAAAAGAGCAATGAGGAGTTTACAGTGCACTGTGATGACAAGTGGAAACGATGCACACACACTTGTAGATTTGTGCGTACTGTCCACACATACCCCAGCAGCTACCCCTCTGGTCAGGTTGGGTCCCGAACCCATGGCAGAGCTGTATGTTATGGTTGGTGATGGGCTATGATGAGGTTTAAAATGGAGTGGTGGGTGGCAGAAGTCACATCTTCTCTCGCTTCTTGAGCGGCCGTTTACTCACATATTTGCCGATGATCTCCACTATTCTAGGCTTGTGATCAAGCACCTTAAGTACCTGCTGCTTCGCTTCTGTCACCTGGTCCTGCACAATCTTGCTGCGCTGAAGGTTGCCCTGTGCGTGTAACAAGGGATGGGGGACAAAGACGGGACAATGCGCATAAGGTTATTAAGGGGGACCTGCAAATCTTTCCTAAACAAAACTGTGGGACACAGTACACTTGACATTAGAAGAAATCCCCTCACAGTTAAAGAAAAGAAAGAGAATAGATAGAAGGGCTTTTTTTTTTAGACACAAACATATGATGCCAAGGAAAGAATATAATGGGTTTATCTGTAGCATTTTAATTGAGTTGACTAGTGCACCTTTGCATTATGCGTGCACTGCACTACCAGTTGTTCCACAGCAATGGCCATTGACCCACCAATTTTCTCAGGCATTTTTGTATGTGCAACCCAGGAACTGTGAGCCAGTGCTGTTCACAGGCATTATGAAAAATGCGATACGATAGTTTTTTAATGCTTTTGCCGTGCAAAGAATGTTCCACATAAGACATCATAGTTGTAAGTGTTGTGTGCTAACACTTCTAGGGTTATACACACAGAAGTACACAAGAAAGAGGACAGTATGGCTGCCATGGAACAACTGGTAGTACACAGCACACATGTAACGCAAGTGCTGGTGGTTCAGTGCACACCGGCAGCAAGTTCTTTTTCTTGTCCACTTTCACATCACTTTATCTAAGAATTGCCACACTTCAGTTAAAAACCACAAATAATGTCTCCAGTGCTTTCCTTGGCTTCATCATCTGTTTGCTGCATATGCTCAAGCAAATAAGCCTTTAAAGATAACTCCCTATTAAAGTGTTGCTGCTCCTTACACATTGTACATGTTGAAATGCAATGCAGCGACACATTCTGTCCCCAGTGCTCTGGCCTACCATTAGCAGCATTATGCATGTTTACCTCATTTTACGCTGACTCATGAAATTTGTATCCTGACATTCTGCTGTTCATCTTGTAGATACGTTTGAACATTATATGTAGGTCATGTCACCCATGGCTCGATGCTTCATATACATACTGAGCACATTTGTAAAATGAGGTACCTAAGACAAAGTGAGTGCTGTCTCCTTACAAGAGAACCCCAAACCCTTTTCCCTTTGCTACCTCGAGTGCACCAAGGATGCCTTCACCTTACAAAATGCAGTTGCCGTGAGCAGGATTGCAATTGTTATACTTCTGAGCTTACATACCAGCAATGACAAGTGATTCAGTAAAAAGGACTACGATAGTGGCTTTCCAAAGGTAGACACTGGCTTTTCAAAAGATGCACTCATGTACGGTCAGCACTTGTGAAATTTGAGCCCCTGTTTACATTTTATGAAGAGCAGCCCTTACAGGGGAATATATGGTATCATGTTAAATTTCTGGGTGTCACTCTCAATAAACATCTTAATTAAGTACAATACTCATGCTAACTCCCTGATAAGAAAAAAAAAGAGCTCATTTGGTATCTGCATTATCATTAAAACACATGCATTTTATTCAACTTCATGTTGTTATCTTGTTTATATCATGCTTATATTAATAGCAATTTATCATACTGTTTATCGTCATGGGGTAACACACATGCCATTCATCTTAAACAACTTCAATGTCTTCAAAACCAAGCAATAAAATTAATGATCTTTAGCTCATTCCGTTGCCATTTCTTACCTATCTATTAACATCTTCGCATCTTACCCATTCAACAGCTGTTTTATCATATATTGTTGCTCATTACATTTCGTCTGATTCATCATGAAATATCATTAGACAGTATTCCCTTCTATAACATTATGAACAAAAATATTACCATGTTTTAGGAGTGGAACAACCTTGTATTACTAAAAATCAGATCAAACTATAAGAGATTTAAAGCGTGTTTCTATGGTGTTGTGCCCTGGAATCGCATCCCTGTTCCATATAGTCTTCTAATTTATTACAGTCTTTTAAACATAACTTAAAAGAAATACTGTTAACCCAGCCTTTTGTTCATTTGTCATAAATACACTTTCATCATCACTCCATTATTTTTTATGTTACCTTTATTACTGGATTGTTAGGTTTCAAATAAATTTTGCAACATGTATTTTTCCTTACTAGCTACGTAAGTGCATTTTTCAGTAATTTTTATAAAATGCTACATTGATGCACATACAAATGTTCATTTAAACATAACCTGTCCTGCACTGACTGCATCTTTTGACAGTTTCTCTCTCTCTCTCTCTCTTTTTTTTTTTTTCATTTTTTGTTATTGCTGCTCTAATAGTACACCTTATATGCACTCATTAATGATGGGAGATCTCTCTGACAGTTTAATACTTTGGGACCTCCCAAAGATGTACCCCTTATGTAAGGCCATTTTTGTACATGCAGTAACAACGAATAAACTGGAACTTGGAAGGAGTTCCGAAAGCAAGCTTCAGAGCTTGACTGTATGTCTCCTGCTGCGTGCAAGTGAGTCATATTTTTTTTTTTTCACTCATTCACAAGACTGTCACATGTCTAAATTGTTTGTGTGGGGTGCTGTAAGTATAGTATAACATAATCAACATCTTTTTTTTTATATAGATGAAATCAAGACGACATGCAGTTTTTTGCATCACACATTCTTTTTCTTTGTTTCAGACACTGCACTACGTAGCTGATGTGACCTACCTTGATCAGGTCATTAATTTTGTTGAGTATTCGCTCTTCATCCATGTTGAGTGGTTTTACTCGTATTGCTGGTGGCTTATCTTCGATAAAGTTTAACAGCTGTGACAGTTTATTGTGCACTGTATCCTCCAGGTCAACCTGCGGCAAAATGAGACATGACATGCAATGGATAACTTCATTTGTTATTTTTTCAAAGAACTAAAGTTACAGTACTTTTCAGAAAGTTAGACTAATACAATTTACATGGAGACCATAATTTCTCTCTAGCATCTGCTGCAATCTTTCTGCGTCTTTGCAAGAGAGGACAGTACATATAAAATTAATTGTCTTGAATAGAAACTAGCTGCAAGAGTGGACTGAAGTACACAGTCCAAAAACGTAAATTCAAGACTGTTTCCTTCAGCCCATTTCAATTTTACAATCATTGAGAGATACAGGGAAGCACATTTTCTTTAACATTTCTCATTGTTGTGAAGCACGAATGTTGCAAGAAACACTGGCAGCATGGTGCTAGGTGGCTTGACTATGCTGCACAACTAGTCTAGGTGATTACAAGTGGGCACACATAAACAGGCCATTATTAAATGTACTATGCAGTTGGTTTAAAAATACAGACTGCATGCACAGTTTGCCTCAAAGCAATGTTCAAACTGATTAAAAGTGTAGTTTGCTTCATAAACAACATTTCTGAAAGCATGATCACTTCAACAAACAAAAGATTAAGCAGCTGCAGATGCATTTACCTCCAAAATTTTTATCTATGGCCACAATGGACAATGGACAGGACTTGGCTAATCTAAATATGAATCAACTTGCCAAATTTATAGTTCTTCTATAATAAATATCTACACTCATACACAAAGTTCCCCATGGCAGTTTCCTTCATAAACACCAAAGCTTAGTAGTGGAAAATGCAAATGGTAAGCTTCCCATGGGACGGCAAAGACAAAAAGCAGGCACCTTAAGACCGAGTCAGTTCAGACTGACAAAGTATCTTTTAAAACATATGTTGCCAATACCGTTGCGCAAATGGCCGATCCTACAAGGCAAAGCACTGGCCAACAGTCCGTCTTTTTCTTTTTGGTGAGGGGAGGGGCATCCCATGTTGAAATTGCAATGCCTGTAGTTCAGTGTATTTGAGATTTCAAGGTGTTCTCTTACATTTCAAAGGCGACTGAGCTGATGTTAGAAACTTTGAAAGTTAAGTTAAAATGCAGTAACTATACCAGTAAAAACTTAACTAAGCTACAGAAATGCCATCAAAGTCAATCACACTGCAATGAGCTGGTATGGAAAGTTCAAGGCAATGTTGCAACCAACATATTGTGTTTGTGTGCTCACTACATTACTTTCATGGCAAGAATGGCTATTCTACATACCCAGTGTTGTGAAAGGGTGATTTATCTAGACATGTAAAATACCCCTGTTCAGTGTCCTTTTAAAAGTCATTTGCCAATAAAACATCACAAAGCGCATATGATGTGCACAATTCGACAGCATCTTCAAAAACACTACAGCTTGCCTCTGCAAAAGTAACGTAAAAGACAATTGTATGGAACAGGCCAGAGCAATGTTCTATCACTCACCACGTCTTCCATTTGTGATGTCAAGTGAAAAACTTTCCAGCCATTGGCCTTTTGTAGCACACCTTTCTGGTTGGCCAAATCGTTAACAGTCTGCTTTTTGTCATCTGCATTGAAATGAAAGCAATTATAGATATACTACAGTGGATGGTCGCTTGACATCTTTGAGAATATAAAAGTGAGAATAATGTGACAAAGAAAATGAACAATGTAATAATTACATATCGAGTCAAATGACCTGCACTGCTTCCGGATGAAACCAGCAGAAAATTAAGTGTGCAGCACTGCACTTAACATCCATCGCTTGTTTATTTCCTTGCTGGGTTGCTGTCAAGCAATATTAGGCCATAAATGTCTTGATTCCTCAAGGATGCACCTTATGATTAATAACTATACCTTTTAATGCAAACTCATGAAAATGTACACGCACAGCATGGCTTCATGTGAAACAGAAGACCACCCATTCACGTTGCTGCAGCCTAATGTGTCAGTACCATGGTACCGGACACCACTGATGCATACACACAGTGAAAGTACTGCTAAAAGCAAAGTACATTCAGGCTTCAACAAAACAAGAAGAATAAGCAACCCCTGCATTTCCAACAAAAGCACATGACTGGGAGGACCAGTTTGGTGAATTCTAGCAACACAGTCAATGTATGGCCTCCAACCAGTGCGCTGTGCGACTAGTGCTGTTCTGGGTTGCTTATATTAGTCGTCTTCGTTGTGGTGACATGGTTTTCCTTTACATGTTAAGAGCTGCGCTGCATTAAAAGCTTTTTGAATAGGCCACTTTAATTATTTGTGACTTTCGAGAGCAATTTAGTACAGCTGAACCTTGTTACTCAAACTTGCATAATTCAAGCCGCCGGATAATTTGAATTGGTCCATTGGTCCCGGCAAAGTGGCATGTATTCAAATGGAGGAAAACTCTCGCTAATTCTAACCTTAAACACGCACCACGGTTAATTTGAACAAAGTTGCCCAGCCGCATAGACTAATTTTCACACAATTCTAAGCCAAAAGCAAAGTTAAACGCGCCACTAATTGCCGTAGCATCGCAAACCCATAGCCTCGTGATCGATTTGGTCACATTTTTTAAAGCATCTGCTAGAAGTCACGCAATGTCGCCTCACACGCCGCTACGCAACATCACGGACATCGCCATGTGTGCTTGTCGAGGTGCAGTCCTTTTCCTCTTCAATGAGTGCTACTTTTCCTTTTTACCACAAGAAGAGAGAAATACAACATCTGTTACTGGGATCGGCCTACCATTCGCAGAAGGGAACTGCATAGGTGTGGTACATGTGAAACAGATAACCAGCCCACCTGGCCACACTCCCCCCCACAAACAATTTGACTTGTCCACTGTAACAGGACGACAAACCACCAGCGTCATGGCACCACACGCTGGCACGTGGTCGGGCTGTTCCTCTATGAGAACGTGGTGGCAAGGTAAGCCCTGCAGTGGCAAAGTAAGCCTTTTCGCTTTGTGAAGTGGCACCTGCTGCATGTTTTTAGTGAACTAAACTGCCTTTGCAGTGACTCGAGCCTGCCGCTACGAAGAGTGTGCAATGCCTGCAAGAAAATTCTTCCCAACATCTTTAAAATCCACACTCAGCACGATAGCTTTTTCTTGTTATGCATTAACACGCTAGGCTGAGTGCGCTGGAAGCTGTGTTGCTTCGGCTGGGACATACAGTGTTCAGAAGGTTGAACATCACCACGATATGTTATCAGCAATTGCCATACGAAGTGTCAATGAGGTGCGATCTCCGAGAGATTGGCAGCTGAGATAACAATGCTCGAATGGCCTCTCACATACATGATGTGATGAAAGACGAGGGCGACGAAGGTAGCTACGTGAGCGGCAGGTTGTGGACAAAAAGAGTGCATGCGGCGGTGGTGGCAGAGAAAAAGAAGTAGGAGGAAGGCATGGGCAGGACAGCTGCCACAAAAGGCAGAAGAACACGGCATTCGAAGAGTCAAGGTTTCGAGAGGGCTACCTGGGCTGAAGCGCTGGGCAGCCTCCTGACCGCTCCTACGAACGTCGTTAACTTGCGGCTACTACCTGACCGCGCCCAGCGACCAGTGTGGCCCTGACTTTGTATATTCGAGATCTATGCATGTTTAGAACAGTACTTAATATGTAGACTGTGAGCCTTACTGTTTTGTTTATTTGTACAGTCCTTTAAGAGAGCCAGTTCAATGTAGCCTTACTGTTTTTATTTGTACAGTCCTTTAAGAGTGCCAGTTCAATATATGTGTGTTTTCCTGCCCTATTGTTTACGGCTCCATCCTTCACCGCACGTCAACAAACATGACGGTCCGCAACTCACTCACTGTCTACACATGACATGTAGGAAACTAGCCTCAGTGGAGTTTACTCTGTTTACTTGAATCTAATGCACACATTTTTTCTGACAGAACAAGCGTCCAAAAGCTGGCTGCACTTAGGCCTCTAGCATGAATCCGAAACCATGCCTGCGGCGTTGGCAACAGCATATATCGCCATCTACATTTACGTTTTTGGATACAATCCAAGAAATAAAAAAGAGGCAAATTTTTCGTGTCAGCACCAACACCTATAAAAACGAAGCAAAGTGTAATTTTTATCACTCACTATGACACATCAACTTAGGCAATTTTTTTTTTACCCTGTCAGTGGCATGATGGCTTTAGGTTCCTGATGCTTTCTGCCCAAATGGGGTGGTATGTCCAAATAGGGTAGTATGTATGTACATGAATATATCTATCCTAGGTATCTCAAATTATATTGTCTTCATTGAATGATTCTAACATTCCCTTGGATATCCCATGCAAATGTAGTACAGCAGAGCACTATATTCGTGCCAATGAAACAGCACCGCTTTGTCATGCTCTGTCAAATGAGAGTTGGATCTGAAGAAGGTTATAACGCCATGGCGGAAAAATGAGCAAAGTGTGTGTCTAAGGTGCAAACGGCTTGTGCAGCATGGATATTGTTGATTACGTTAAGATTTTGCTTTAATAAGCGTTACTGCAACACAGCCGTGTAATGTGGTAAATCTACGACAACCTTCAGATTCAGTATATAATCAGGTTGAACAGTAGTTCAATGTGCGAGAATACATTCCCCGTGACAAAAGCAAGCACATTCTAGTCAACTGAAATGACACTTTCAAGGGCACCAACTGAGAGCATGAGTGTCATGCATTTAAGACTTAGAATCCGGGGGAAAACAACACCGTCATCAGTCACGTCATCTGGCGAACATAGAAAAAAAAGTCATAACAATGTACTACGCGAATTTTGTTCAGGTACGTGAACCTTACAAAACTAACTTAATTGTTCTTTAATAAGCAAGTTTCCCATCAAGCATTGGTTACAGCCAAGGGGTGTCTCAGTAAGCATACCGAACAAATCTCTCACCCTTTGGTTTGACATCACTGTGCCTGATGAAGTGATTCTGACGTGTTTTCCAGTTGTGGGAGTAGCTTGTAAGCAGTGACATGCTCGGTCGTTTGCAGAAAGTCACGCACTTCATGTCAGCTGCAATGTAAACAATATTGTCAAGCAAGACCAGTAAGATTGCCTTGTAGCATTAACTACAGGCAATACACTCTCTCTACCAACTTTTGCAATGGTCAGTCAGTGATCAAAAAAGTGCCCCATTAAACACATCAAACAAACTATAGGAAGATAACAAAAATAGTAAGTAATGGATATTCGCTGGTTGTGAACAGCACAGCTGAAGTTCTATGTAGCAAAGCCACAATAACAGTAAAAAAGTGAAGTAAAAGAATCTGTTCAAGTAAACTTTCCTCTTGCTTCAGCCATATCAAAAACTCTAGCTTTTAAAGCACATCTTGAAAAGAATCTATCATGCAAGAAGCTTCGGTCCCTTGTACAGTTAAACGACAATATAGAGAAATGGTTAAAATTGGCAATTTATTATACTGAAACACCACTAAACTGAAATCTAGCCTTTCATGCAAAGTGTAATTACTGAAGGGTTATTTTTTACATAGCAAAGGCTACAACATTAGAATGATATGGCAGTACAAAAGAAGTGAACAGCGTTCAAAAAACAATCTGCCTGATCCCCCTGTTATAGGAATCTGTATAACACGAAAGTGAAATCACCGAACTGCACTGAGTTGCACTTTCGAGGTAGGGTAGCCTCAACGAAAGCGCTGACACTACCCTACTGAGGCTGAACTATAGGTGCTCTTTGGTGCTATGACGACATTTCGCTGTACCGATTCTAGGTGGCCGCACGGCCCCAGCCAACGGAGAACACAACAAGAAGGAGAGAGATGGAGAAAGTTTAAATGAAGGGTTATAAGGCGCGTTCATGCTCCTTCTAACATGACCAAGGGTAGCTCAGTCAGTAGCGCGGCAGGCACCCTTTGTCGCAGTTCGAGCGATCGTGGGTGCGATCCCGGCCGCGTTAGTGAAAATTTTTCTGCTTGCTTTTTCTTTGTCATTGTTTGTGTAAATTTTATTGCATCACGTCCGTTATGGTAGTGATGTATAGTGATGCAGTAAAGCCATGGTGGACCCCGGCATAAAACACTTTCGTGTTAAAAATTCAATTTTTTGAACTAGATGACCAACAACCATGATCTGATGCGGTACCGGCAACGTGAGCAAAGTCATCTTCACAGCATGTGTTTGTCACACGTAAAGCTCATTGTGCAGGCACAACGCACTGTGGTATTAAATGATAACAGAAGCTACCATGCAAATTCTGCTACTGCGGCTTGTCGTCCAAGCACCAGCCGTTGCTCAGATAGACAAGATGACATCAATGCTATCATTTTCACTGAACCACATGCTCTCCAATTAGTTAAATGAATGAACAACATCGAAAATCATAACATGCAGAAAAAACAAATGAGCTTGGGCCTCAAAACGCATAAATGTAATGTGACCTTTTGTGACATAAATGGAATGGCACCTTTCTTCATGGAAGCCGTGCTTTTCTCATAGGCATGCTCATATATTCAATGAACTGGGCAAGAAACCGTGAAGCATAGTGAATTTCTGTCATTTCTGTACCTTAGTTCAACAGACAACGTGCAAATCAAGACTTGCAAGTTCCGTGATTTGAAAAATGCATTAGAAGACTTGCAAGTCACCTTCCTCAGATGTAATTTCATCAAGTCGGTAGCTGTGTAGCACGTAACTGCATGCAGCAAAAAGTAATTAAATAATTCAGCTACCAAAACCTCGCTGCAATTAACCCACAGAAAATAAATGCTCATCTGTGGGAGAAATGCCTGTGCCGACTGATGTTGCTGGACGTTAGAGCCTAAAATAGCTTCTTTCATGTTTAGAATCATGAACAGTGAGCTCGGTATCGTCCGGAAACAAGCAGTGACATCTTTTCTCTTGCTGACAGGGAATTACAAGTCTCATCAGTGACATCCGTTCCAGGAATGATCGCGATTGCTTGCAAGTGAGAGCCCGCTACGTTTGTAACTGCCACTTCTACGGCTACATGTGCTAGTCTCTTGACACATGGCAATCACAAAAACAGTAAATTGCATGCTGACGCGTGGAGCAATACGCATAACTACGCAGGTTGTAGAGAGCACAATATGGTGCACTGGTTTTGCAAGGCTGCCCTCCTGCCCCTGCTTTGGTGGCGAGCACTAAGCTTCCCTTTTGCTCTCCAACCTGCAGCCGGAAGAGCTGCTGCTTCATGTCAACAGCTGCAGTGACACCAGGGTCCCTCAATACCTTTTCTGGTCATGAAACTCCCGCATCGCTCTATGGGAGAGCTTCATATACCGTCCGCAACCGCCGTGTGCGGCGCTGGCGTAGCAAGGAGGGTGATGAAGAGGCCGGGGGGGGGGGGGGGTCAGAAGGGTGATCGCCATTAGTGGAGTGTAGGCCTGGTGTGGTGGTGTTTGCGTTTGTTCCTTTTTTTTTTTAGGGGCGAAGCTCCTTAGGGTGTGGGTCGTTCCCTCCTCTGTAGTAGTAGTAGTAGTATGTATGTAGCCACCTCACGCCGCCGGGAGGCTCGCGCTCGCCCTTGGCGCGTGCCGGGAGCTCTCTCACTCTTCCATCTGCTGTCTTGTGAGAGAGAGACAGAGAGAGAGAGAGAGAGAGAGCGAAAGGCGCGCGTTGACTATGGAAACGCTCTTTCTTCGATGAACGCTCTACCAGCTCGCAAAGAAGGAGAACACGTCCGCACCCGCGAGAGACAACGCTGGCGCAGGCAGCGTCTTCTAGCGAGTTTCTTGATTGAAAAATACCGACTGCTCGCGCTGGGGAACCGTTCACCGGCCACCCATATATATATATATATATATATATATATATATATATATATATATATATATATATATATATATATATATATATATATATATATATATAGGCACTGGATCTTGACTTGCAATGAAGTGCCGGTGGGAGATTTAACTTGTGCGTAGTTGAACCATAAGGATTCGTAGCGTGCGCGTTGACTAAATTAATCCGGAACTCGGCACGATCTACGATGAACATCCGGAGCTTCGCCCACTCATCATCATTCGCTCCGTGGATATGCTGTGGATTTTTTTTCCTTCACTGTCACCTCGACGTATTTCTCCACGTGCTGACAGCGATGCCTAACACTTGCTGCGTGTTGGGCTGTCAGTCGGGATACAAGGGTAGCGACGAAAAAGTATCCTTGTTCTGTTTACGAGCCGACGCAGAACCACGCGAGTACAGTGGCTAGTACAGCAAGTGATCCCACGACAAGAGAGGGCTGGGTTTTTGTTCAACTCCGAGTACATTTGCGTACATGTGTGAAAAACATTTCTACACCTAAGACATCATTCGTGCGGACGTGCGCACAGTGAATGGGAGCGTTGTGTCAATGCCTCGCAATCGCCACAAACTGGTCGAAGACGCCGTACCAAGAATTTTTGAAGATTTGCCTTCGTACTCAACGAAGCCAAAGCAGCATTCACGTGCCCAAACACGGCGCTCACCTGCAAAAAGGCCGTGAGAACAATTGTCAGAACGCCTGGCAACCGATATTACGACAGTTGCAGCTGCGGACGTCGACAATGCAGCCGAGGAAGAAATTCACGGTAAGTCTCGCACATGCCGCTGTCTTGCTCAATACGTAGGCAAAATGTGGCACCACTACCAGTATAAAATTTCCCTTTGTCACTATTTACAGATGCAATACAAACTGCAAATTGCAACAGCTGTACTGACGCCGTGTGCCAGACAGAGGTAGCTGTTTGTTTGGCATTGGAGCTGCAAAGAGTGATGGCACAATTTGGAGGTGACACCCTGACCAACTTCTGTGCCTTCTGCAAATTGTTGAAGAACACATAGGAGAGTGCACCGCGGAAAAAATGCACGATAATGACTGTACGAACATTGTAGAAAACATCATGATGAATGACCTCACTTCCTCCACCAGTGTCGGCTGCGCAACGCATCTTGTCAGCACTACGGCTAAAATTGTGCATTTGTTTATTAAATGCTGTTCACACTTTTTTAACGTGCGAATGGAACACACTATTTCATGCTGCCACTCGTCCATCCTGTCCAGCGACAAGTAGAAGAAAGCAGTGAAATAAAATGCGATCCTAAATTTTTTTTTGTGTTTCTTCCACTGCACCTGTCAGCCTAAAAAAAAACGCAGTTTTAATTGCAACATATGCCAGTGCTCATGGCCATTTGTATCAATAATTGCAAGTAATTGCCGCCTCAAATTGGATACAGCACTATTAATTCCGCTCACACTTACCTACAAGACATTGCATAGCTACCACAATTCAGAATTCTATGCACTCTTACGTAAATGCCTATGCAAATTGCTATCTGTTACAAACATTTGGCTCCTGAACGAAAACATGCCGGTTCGATTGCGGATGTGGCGGTCGCATTTTTCATTGACGCGAATATGCTGATTATTGAGGCATGTACTACGCATTATAGTACACATTAATGAACCAAAATTTTAGGAGCACTCCACTACCACTTGCATCATCATCGGCAATTATTGACAATCTGAAAGGCAGAAAAATTTCACACATAGAAAGCTATAGTTGGATTTAAAAAGGAAGTGTATAGGCGAAACTAGAGACATCCAAGGAATAGTGTAGCTTGAATAGCCTAATGATACACGAGCTCCGAGTTTATTTCAATTTGCGCTGGTATTTTTGTCGAAGGACTCGGATGATGCTTTCGGGTGATAGTTACTGCGACGGCATAAGGGAATGGAATAAAACAAAAAAGGACAGTAATGCGGGTTCTAACTCGATTTGGTTGCGGAAAACCAAAACTCTTCAAATGGACACCGCGCATATCGCTAATATCGAGGAACAGCAGGTCACAGCTGTAATGCCAGGATAGCCTCATATACAGGCTTCCTTGTTCAATCAACATGCAGAAATTCCCATTGGCAGCATTGTGACGCCCCAGGGCAAGCCATACTAGCAGGAGATGAATGCTGCGGGCGGCCAGCGCACGGTTGAGCGCACCGTAATTCCTAGCCCAAGCTATGTTAATTTGTCGCCCAGCTAGGCATATTCATGGTTTTCTGCGTCATTCAAGCACGAAGAGCAACCGCACAAGTATTAAGAAAAGCTGGTATAGGTACGAACGCAGAAGAAACTGCGTCACTTGACGGACCACCTCCGTCAAACCATTGGGAACAATCAATGATTTGACCCAGTAAAGAACGCCCATTCAGTATTATTTGGCCAAGGGTAATCACTGGAATAACCAGTTAGCTGACACAGTGAAATGCAAAAATCTGGCAAAATGTTTTCATGGCAAACACTCACGCGAAGGCGCAACTGCTTTTCCAAACGCGGCTGACCGATGCCCTTCTGCTCGTGGTGGCCCCTCTGGTGGCCAGAAAGAAGTGTTGAGGGACCCTGGTGACACTGTTGCATGGCACATGGTATGAAAACTGTGTTTGCAAAAAACGCGTGCAACTCACCCGTTCGACCACTAGAACAGACTACTACTCACACAGAAAACCACTCACGCAGAAACTTGCTCATACGGTACAATATGTGCCCCTGATGTGGCAGTGCGAGGGTTTTCACAGCAAAAGCTGTCATGGGCTAAGCTGCAGGAGATTGCATTCCCCCTCAACACTTGCCACAATGGCTGGGCCTCCTCCGTGGACTCTTTCACACATATGTGCTCATAGCAATGGGACATGCGCAGTGTCGGTGCAGTTTGTTCTCCTGTATTGCACATCCCTCTCCAATGGTTGGCGATAGCTGTGACTTCCTTTGCACATGGCTCTCCTTTTTGTTCAGTAGCATATTGCTGTCATCTGCTCTACTGTGAAAGCCTCTGACCCTGTGCCACAGTTTTGAAATGCTCCTTTGTATCACAACTGTATGCTGTCACATGGCCGTGCGACAGTCCTCATTCTTCTTGCACCTTGCTAAAATGAAAGCAGCTTGGTTGGGGGCATATTATCCAACATTTATTGCAACACATTGCATTTATTTATTTATCTATCTATTTCTTTTTTTGTATCAGCAGCACTTGTCAAGAGACGCAAATTTTCACTTGGAGGTTCTGGTGGTTAAATGGCACTCCCGGTGGGTACCATATGTAGTATTCACAAGAGTTCAGTGTACAAGCAAAGGCATTTCCGATAGGCCTCCTGAGCTATTTCGAACATGAATGATCGATTTCTGGAGATTTACATCCCAAAACCAGCTATGATTATGACAGCCACTGTAGTGGAGGGCTGTGGAAATTTTTGACCATCTGGGGTTCTTTAACATGCACTGACATCGCACAGTACACGGGCCTCAACATTTCGCCTCCATCAAAATGCGGCCTCCATGGCCGGGATTCAGTCTCGCGACCTTCGGATTAGCAGCCGAGTACAGAAGCCAACACTGCTCTGCCGCCACCACGGCAGAGCAGTTATTCCAAACGTGGCTTTGCTGATTTGACCACTTGAGTGAAGTAAAAAAGCATGGTGCTGTTTCTTTAGACTGCCGTTTTGGAGGATTCCTAGGGAGCCAAGAAAAATCATTGACTGTAATAGCAATGTAGCAAAGTAGGTAATGCTCACCTCCACGTGAGAATTCCTTTTTGAGATTTTCTAAGCTCTCCTTCTCCATGTCATCATCTCCATCAGTGGAATGGATGTCCAGAAGCTCAGTCGCACAGCTTAAATTTATGAAATAAACAAAATAACATTTTTCTTGAAATTTTTCAAGTTCCTCATGTGAAATGGGACATGACAGTAAAGAATATGCTCTTGTTCCACAAAGTGATAACTTCATACTGTATACTTACAGTAACTGTTTTCTTGGCTTCTTTCTCGGGGAAGCCTCTACCGTAGAATTTTGAAGAGCAGGCAGGACTGAGGCAGTTCCAGTTTGCTGGAAAAGGGCAACCGCTATGTTACCTTTGAGTGCAAAAATTAAGAAATTGAGAACAGGTGCTGCTATTAACATGGGACCTGTATGCAAAGTAGCGAGATCATGTAAATGCCAATGCATTTGACAACTATAATAACAAAAAAGAAAGCCCTTTAAAAAAAAGCAAATTATTGCATTTTATAATGTAGCCACACTGAAAGCTTATTAAATTAATAATATAACTGTGACTCATTGATCTTGTGCCTATGCTCAATAGCTCAGAATGTTGTCTTCCCATCCAGTCTGATGTGTGTTACATCAGCAGGAGTAGGAATTTAAACCAATGTTAAACAAAATGGCAGATAGAAAACATGACATACCAAGCAAAGAAATTGCACTTTAGAATTAATACACTGACTCACGAGGTGTTTCGCATGTGTCTGGAGGCTCTTGCTTGATGCTGACCACAGGTAATGACGATGACTTGGAGGCCTCTGGTAAAAGTGGGTCACTTGCGGTGCTACTGCTATTGCTGCTTTCCTGCTGAATGTCGCTGCATAAGGAACATGTTTTCAAGATAAACTAATGGGTATTTCACCATGCTGCAGGAATAGAAAGCTATTGCAATATACCTGACAAAATTTTGTACAGTGCTGCAAAAATAGAAAGCTTTTGCAATATACATGACAAAATTTTGTACTATACAGGCAGGTTAACCATGAATTAGG
Source organism: Hyalomma asiaticum (assembly GCA_013339685.2). Taxonomy (NCBI): domain Eukaryota; kingdom Metazoa; phylum Arthropoda; class Arachnida; order Ixodida; family Ixodidae; genus Hyalomma; species Hyalomma asiaticum. Next base: position 109,956,442 of record CM023482.1, on the reverse strand, counting down.
GCCTTATATGACCACCTTTATGAGAGAAACAAAATGGCAAGATGACCTACAACTGCATTATCTTGTCTTGTCGCTTACTAATTTCACTGATTTGATGAGTACACAAGAGAAGCACAGCATTAGGGAAGGAAATGTATGCCATAATTACACACATGCAATAAGCCATTTTCCTAAAAGCAAATGCTAGTGGCATGAGGCATGTGCTGGCCATCTGCTCAAGCTATGGGGATGCAAAACATGTAAACGTAATTGAATTTGCACTAGCATGATGCCACTTTACTTGCCAGCATCCACAATTACTTTACTAAATGGCTGCATAAAATGAATGTGCGCAAATGACCACTGGTGGCCCAATTTCACCCCAGATTACAAGTGCTTCATGCCGTACAGAAAAAATGGGCTCCAATCTGCACCAGCAAAGCTGTGGTGTCACCTCATCCAAGAGAGATTGAGAAATGCTTGAGATGAATGGCAGCGAGACAATTAAACACGCTATATCAAGCCTTTATTTTTTAGCAGCAAAGCTGTTGTTACTGGCCGTAAGTTCGGGGTTCATGCGCACAGAAAACTCCCTGCGAGGAATGCAATTGCGCAATTGTCGAGCAGCTGTTGCAATACCACCTCCTCCTCCTCCGCTCTTCCCTGAATGTCGCGATGTCACTGGCGACTGCGCCTGCGCTCCTCCTCCACCATTCCATCAAAGCACTTGTGCACGGGCGGTGGCACGCGTGCCACGTCTGTGACCGTGTCTGGTTTGACGCGAACGTCTCTATGGTGAACTCAATAAAACCTTTGAGAAGCGTTCGGTGGGTCTCGGTGTGCATTGCAAGGCATTTCCCGAAGCATCAGACCACGACGAAATGTGGTTCTCTCTAGAGTTTGGCCACACGTGCCGCCTCTGTGACTGTCTCTGGCGTAAACCTTTCTACACGGAGATCAGTGCGAAATGACGAGAAGCGTTCCGTTGGGCCTTGGAGTTCTTCGTGAGGCGTTTCCCGATGCGTCAGAACATGATTAAATATGGGTGTGCCAGATGTGCAGGGGATCTCTCCCGAGAGGCAAGGTGCCACAGTTCACCACGACGAACTGTTTTGTGTACCCTGCCAAGCCAGCACCGCTTTCCATAATAACTACGCAATAGCAGTACAGTAAAACCTTGTTCTAATGAAGTTGAAGGGGGAGTCATAATTATATTGTTACAAGCATTAGTTCATCATAACCAATATCCATGTCGTCTATGGGAATTTCATAGTGGAATTAAGACTTCTTTGTTATATCCTGCTTCGTTATAACGAGGTTCTACTGTATTTAGCAAAGACCTAGAAAAAGCCAAGACCAGCTAGGTGCCAATCAGCTCCACCGTGTTTAGCTGTGCGCCATTAGTGCAAGCTGCGTCCAGTTGTGCTTTTTTTTCTTTTTTCCTTTTTCTTTTTGTGATATCGATAACTGCCTTGTGGTGCTATCTTCTGTGTCTCATGCTAGGTGCGCTAGGTGTATGACTACTGCTTTCTGCATTCGTTCCTACAAGTGACAGCCTTCCCTGACACAGAGCAAAGTGTGCCCTCATAGTACAAGTGCCAGGAATGTGGTTATGTGCAGACACTGAAGTGTCTGGAACTAATGCATAGCCTTGGGGAAGAAAAAGTATGTATCCCCAATAGTGACCACCTCAGTATACTTTATCTAAACTGTGGCCGTCAGCTCAATACGCAAGGAAAAAACATGCATGCTTCTGCGTTACGGCAGCAGTTACTAACACACTCTCCAAAATGACTCACAAAGTAATAATAGCAGTGTACCTTGCGGGTTTTGGTGATGAGGTAGTTGAAAGTGATGCAGGTGCTTCAGAACGAGGGCTGGCAGGTTCTGAACCGGGAAGCGATGCCATGAGGTTCTTCTTTACACTCAGGTGGGCACTAGAGGAAGGATGGAAATGTGAATGAACTAAGACTGCTTGATGGACAGCCAAAACAACAAGAAATGATACGCGACAAAACATCACCCATCTGGCAGTGACATACATATGGCTTGTAAAGGGCGTTACATATAGATTACACAGAACTGCTTGCCAGAACAACACATAATTGGCATTCAAACTACAGTGTACGCGCGCTAAACGAAACTCGCATAAACGAAAACGTCTCTTAAACGAAACAATTCAAAAAAAGTAATTGGTTTTCTATAAAATGAGTACTGAGTTGCGCTCGACAAACGAAACACCATTTTGTGGGCAACACGGATAAACGAAACCGAAATCGGCCATCATTCTGACTTTGTTACCGTCGCTGTCCAGAATCCAATCCAATCCGATCCGGCACGCGGTAGCTGTATTCTGACGCCATTTTGCACTTTGTGTTATCGAGTGTTGGTGCGCCGCTTACTACGTGCGTGACTCTCCACGTGCACTATGGAAGGAACCGCTAAAAAGCGCCCGCATAATGCACTGACTTTAAGCGCCAAAATGAAAGTTCTCGAAGACGTTGATCGCGCCCAGGAGTCGAAGACGGCTATCGCGAAAAGGCATGGCATCCCGAAGTGCACCCTTTCGAGGATTTTGAAAGATCGCGAAAAGCTTGAAAAGGCTTACAACAGCGGCGCTTTCACTCCCGGTAGGAAAAGGATGCGTCTGGCCGACCACGAGGACCTCGAAAAAGCACTTTTCCTGTGGTTTAAGCGCGCGCGAAGCTCCAACCTTCCAGTGACCGGGCCTATTTTGGAGGAGAAAGCAAGAGACATCGCGCTCCAAATGGGGATTGAAGACTTTGAATTCAGCGACGGCTGGTTAAGCCGTTTCAAAAAGCGCCATGGCCTTGTCTTCCGCACTATAGCAGGTGAGAGTGCCGCGGTGGATCTGGATGTTTGCGCCGACTGGCAGCAGCAGAAGCTCCAAGATGTCCTCTCAACTTATAAGCCCAGCGACATCTTCAACGTGGACGAAATGGCGCTTTTTTATAAGCTTCTTCCCAACAAGACTCTCAGCTTGAAAGGTGAGAAGTGTACAGGAGGAAAACACAGCAAGGACCGCGTTACTGTTCTGGTGGGAGCCAATATGGACGGGTCCGAAAAACTGAAGCTTCTTGTCATCGGAAAAGCAAAGAGACCTCGGGCTTTTAAAGGTGTGAAAGGACTCCCGGTATTTTACGACGCAAATACCAAGGCTTGGATGACCCAGGCAATTTTTGAAACCTGGTTGAGGGAGAGAGATGCCGAGTTCACCAGAAAAGGCAGAAAGGTTGTGTTTATTGTGGACAATTGCCCAGCGCATGGTGAAGTGCGAGACCTGAACTCTATTCGGCTGGAGTTCCTCCCTGCCAATGTGACAGCCGTACTCCAGCCAATGGACCAAGGCGTTATTCGAAATTTAAAAGTGTTTTATCGTCGCCACATCCTGAGAAGGATGATGCTGTGTATGGAGAGTGGCAAAGGGTACACCGTAGACCTCCTTTCTGCCATCCACATGTTGGCCCAGTCGTGGGACGAGGTTGCATCTACAACGATTCAACGATGCTTCAGTCACGCAGGCTTCCTTGAGCAAGTGGATGCAAGCCAAGAGGGGTCGGATGCAAGCCAAGAGGAGTCTGACGCCGACAATGCTGAAGCACACACCGTTTTTGATTTGGTGGCCCAGAGGTGCGGCTCTGGCACTGGGACAATGGATGAATACGAAGCTGTTGATGATGACGTTGTCACCTGCCGTGAGGATACTTTAGCTGACATACTAAAGGAAGTCGAAGAAGGCACTGGTGATGAAAGTGAGGAGGAGATGGACAGTGACGACCACCAGAGTGCCCCACTGACTTCAGAGGCAAGCCAGGCAGTGGACGTACTCCAGCGGTACTTCCAGAAGGAGGGCTGCTTGGAGCATGTGTGCAATTTAAACAAGATGAATGCCTACTTAGTGAAGCAGTGCCACACCAAGCTGAAGCAAGCCACCTTGCACAGCTTTTTTGGGGGTTGCAACCCTTAAACGAAACTTCTAATAAATGAAACAGATTTCACTCTCCCCGTCGAGTTTCGTTTAAAGGGAGTGTACTGTAATCTAATTTTAACATACAATTTGCCTTGTAGAGAAAAAGTGCTTCATTTGATGAGTTAGGTACACATACAAAAGTAAAATATTAATGCCAGCTCCTCCTGTGTTCCATTTTAACAGTGGACAGTACTGTATAAAATACAGTAGAATCTCGATGATACGATTACAGTTGATGCGAATTTCGCGATGATAGGAATTATAATGTTGTTTTGAACGGACTACGTTGTATAAGATGCGCCGTCATTCGGTGTTATACGAACAGTTTCGCCAGCCACTGTGGATGATACGAACGCGCGAAAGAACCGCTTCACGCGAGTGACTGACTCAGATTTTTGACTGCAGATTTTTTCCGCGAGTACCTTACGACTTTGCACCGGAAAATGGCAGCAAAAAACAGAAAAATTTTGCTTTTCGTCGACCAGTGTTCGTCCCATCCCAAAGACTGCAACTTCAGCAATGTCGCCGTAAGGTTCCTGCCCGCAAACACCACGAGCTGTCTACAGCCTCTGGATGCGAGAATAATCCGAAATGTGAAGCACCATTTCAAGGGATTGCTTGTGCGGAGGCTCCTGGCGAAAATTGAGCGCAAAGATGAAAACTCGCAATTTAGCCTGCTTGACGCGTTACATTTCTTGGCCATGTCCTGGGATAATGTGACCCAGGACACGATCGTGAACTGCTTTCGCAAGTGTGGATTTTTCGCGGAATCGGATGCGGCTCCGACGGAAAAACCAAGAGCCTGACGCTGATTTGCACATCAAGGGTTGAGAGAACCTTGAAACTCGAGCTGCATGCGAGACTTCGTCACCGCGGACGACAACGTAGCGACCTGTGGGCTGCGATCCATCGAAGAATTGGTCGACGAGGCAAAGGATACCGAGTCTGAGAGTAATGGTGAAGATGCTGGTGAGTGTGATCTCCTACCATCCAATATCGGAAAACCTTGACGCCCTCGATGTGCTGCGTCGCACCGTAAGCACCGGCAGCGTCAGTGAAGAAACCGCAGCACGGTTTTATTCCTTTCAGGCAGCTTTCTTGAGGGACAGCGAAGTTAAAAAAGTTAACATCATGGACTTTTTCAACAAGAAGTATTTGACCCCAATAAAGTTCTTGTTCATCTTCATGATCAGCTTTAACTTGTTTTGGCTCATACGAATTCGGGATGATACGAATATTTTACGCGCTCTCTACAAATTCGTATCATCGAGATTCTACTGTACTTAAATTGATCACACATGAATTGTTTCCCTATGGAGTGCCAGTGGATTGACTTGAAGATGTGGCCACTACATGTAACAAGCTAAGGTACAGTAAAACCTCATTATTTCAGTATCAATGGGACTGCAAGGAATCTTCAAAGTGGTACGAGGCCTTTCAAATCAACAGAACATACGCAAAAAAAAAAAAAAAAAAAAAACAAAAACAAAGGGTACTTGGATACAGAGTGCACTGGATTACTGAAAGTAGTTAAAGTACTGGTTTGCCGTGCTTAGTAGTTTGCAGCTCCAAAGGTCACGTTTTAGCAAAACCTAATCCAAATCCTGCCACAAACCCAGGGAAGTGACGACCATTTGGAACCGCCACACAGCAACGTTTATAAGTGACAGGTGAACCACTGAAGCCTCACTGCTACCAGCACAAAAAGAAAGAGAGAAGCACTGTCGACATCAAATGAAATATGAAAGGCAGAGCGCGTGACCTAAGCATTCGCGATGGTGCAGTGCACACTGTCCAGTCATCACACTGACATGCCGTCGCATCCAGTATAGCAGCACTGCACGAACCCTCTATAGTGGAATATTGTTGCACCATAACATTGCAAATGCTTGGACGACACATTCCGCTGTTGGCATTTCATTTTATGTCCAGAGTACATCCAATGGTACGATGCACAGACAGCTGGAATGTCTACTTTTCGCTACTTCACACTATGATGTGACACAGGCCAGAGCCACCAAAGTCAGATAGTGTGCAAGACGCGAGAAGAAAGGACTTGCCTTTCAAATGTCCGTTTCCTCAATATGCTAGGACGGGGTGATGTGTTGTGATTTGGTGGTGTTGAGCTGTGCGTAGGTGACAGTAGATTCGATGGTGTCACACAGCTGTAGGGCTGTGCAGCTGCCGAAGACGATTGAGAAGTGGCCACGCCATCGCTTCCCGAGTTGCTATGTGCTGTCAAACCTGCACACAAATGACAATTCATGAGTAGTTGCAATATGATATCAAAAGATCAAAATATATATCAAAAGTTTCCGTTTGCCTACAAAGGCAAACGGAAACTTCTCGGTGGAACCAGAAACTAAGCGTCTTGTGGTGGAAAATTGTCTATTTTCCACCACATATCTCCCTGTTAACCACTGAGCTTGCATAGCAGGTCACACAAAGATTAGAAAAAGAGAGAGAAAGAAAAGGAGAAGCAGGGAGGGTAACTGAATTGGCTCATGGTTTTGCTGCTCTACAGTGAGGAACAGGGGTGCAAGCAGGAAGAGAAAATGGAAGAAGATAACGAAAGGAAGAACATGACTGTGTGAAATTGGAGGCGCGCTTCGCAGAAAATGAAAGCTGGAGAGCTGACCACTGGCAGCATCTATACTCCATTGCATACATCAGCTGCAATGCTGTGAAGGCTACACAAGTAGTCCGTAAAGAAGAGGAAAAGCAGAGCTGTATCACTCCGACAAACAAATGACAAACATACCGTATTTACTCGCGTAATGAACACACTCGCATAATAAATGCACCCCCAGACATTGGTAGCCAAATTCAGGATCTCTTTTTTTCTCCCGCATAATACACACCCCCAACTTTTAGCTGCTGCAGTCCTGAGAACTGGCAAGCTGTGGCTTTCCCACTTCACTCAATCGGCAACGTCTGGATACCGTTCGACGCGCTGATTCTTAACTCCCGCGTCCCAATAAAATTGCCGCATGTTGCCAGGCGTAGCCGCGTGCAAGTGGCGGTCACCTCATTTACTTGCAGTGCTGCATTCCTTCGTGACATCGCAGTTCCCTCAGGATTGTCGCGGTGTGCTGCCATGCATGCTGCGCAGGCTGGCACAGCTAAGCCTAAGCAGGGTCAGGGTGTGGTCTTCGAGATTGCCACGATGCAATCTCGTGTGTCATGCTGAATGTGCATGACCGAGAGGCTGGGCATAGATATGAGGGAGAAACACGACGGTGAGCTGTTTCACGTGCGGTGATGGGAAAGATTTACTCTCCTGTTATAACCACCCGCGAATGCTACCAAATGCTGATGCAGCTAGGCGTCTCCAAGATTGCATCAGTAATGTACGTAGCGACTTTGGTTGGCCACAAGCGGCCCAAGCCGGTGTGGCGAGGATCATTGGCCTATGCATCATGCGCGTCTACACACGAGAGCCATGGTGACACAGATATTATAGAAAATTCCATACATGGCGAAGACCGCGGCGTGCTGCTAGTCCATTTATTTTGCTGTTAACTGATAAACATGCAGCGTTGCCATTTTTCCGGTTTCCTGGCACTGTGGGCAAACCACGAATTACATGGAAGCGAAAGTCCATCACAATGGAACAAAACACAGCCACTATAAAGGCTGTTGCCGCAGGTGCAGAATCGTGTGGTACTGATGCCACAGAGTTCTTTCTTACCGTTCTTTAAGTAAAATTTCATTGCACGCGTGGCTCTAAGTATTAATGCGCCGCCTTTTTTGCATTTGAAGATGTTTTGCTCACCCTGAAAAAGTTTTCGTAAAATTTACGCTGCATAATAAATGCACCCCCAACTTTTCTTCTGTTTTTCGGGAAAGAAGTGCGTTCACTGCACGGATAAATACAGTAAATAACAAACCCGCATATTTTCGATTGTTTCCCCAGCAATACGAGCATGTTTTGTTAAGTTGATGAGAGATGCATCATGATTTCAGGCTCCCAGTGGGGCATTTATTGTTTTTCAGTCACCGCAAGCAAGGCATTACTTTGTGGTCACAGAAGTACACAGTGTAAACAAGAGCACTAGCTTTGACAGCGTTGCACTTATGTATGAAACGAAGTATAGGATAAGGATTATTCTCTTGCTGACACATTCTACCTTATTTACATACCTGCACAATGACTGAATTTTTTTTCTTGAAACATTTGCCTAGATTTGGGGATGTGAACATTATGCTGGCTATAATTTTTCTGGAGAAAAATATTGGAATTCAAATGACTTGAAGGTAGTAATGCTCAGGATGGCTACCATTCCCATGTGCAATGAATATCAGTCTGAAGAAGGCCTACCTTTGTGTTGATAACACAAGTTCACCTTGCTTTTCATGAATTGCTCCCTGGCAAACATGATGAATAAGCAGGAATCATGAAAATTTCAGAAAAAGAAAACTCCTTGTCTCAACATTTCCAATGCCTATACATTTTGCTGTTCTTTATATTGGGTGCGTGAGGTATTTGAGAACACTATGTTGGCGTCAGGCAGAGAAGAACATCATCAGCAAAAATAGACATATCTTCTGAAAACATTGGGAAATGCTTCTCTGAGGTTTATTTGCACAATTACTTAATGAATCTGCCATCCGAAGCAATAACATATTCAATTCAGCTTTGGAAATGGCTGCAACATGGATCAGGTGATCCTTAGAAATCTTGGCCTCAGGGTCAGCAACGGCGGCCATCAGAGAGTCTTTTGTATTATGTGGCTGTTTGTTGGCTCCTCTCTCAATGATGCCGCAGACATAGTAGCTGAGTGGATTTAAATTTGGTGAACTATTTGGTTAACAAGTCAGTGGTAACATGGTCGCAGCCACTCTTAGGTGACTGCAGGCACTGTGGGCGAGAACCGAATCTTGCTGAAAGACATAAGGTCTTCCTTTTGAAACAGTCTCTATCCAGGGCATTACAGTGGTGGCAAGCACCTCCATGTATGCGGCAGAATTAATGCAGGGTCTTACTGCAATGAAGTTTGGTGGCATTACATCGGATGACGTAATGCCACTAAACATTGTCATTGGTGACGACAGATAACACTACCACAGATGCCAAAAATTTTGCATGCAGCACTGCAGGCACTTCATTAGCGCTTGCACAATGCCACCTGTTGTTATGGCACTTAGTTCTTTTGGTCTTGGTCAAAGTTATCTTCATCTGAAAAAAGGCCAGAGCACTCCAGGTTCCTCATCTAGGTCTCTTCAGATTACTTAGCAAATGCTTGGACTGGAGTACATGATTCTTCTGAGTTTCATCGAAAATGAATGGGCCCCTCCTCATGACACAGGAATGACACCGCAAGTCCTCGTGCACAGCGACGCTGGCAACTGAATGTGCGACTTGGAGCTCCCTTTCCAATGACACGCATCAACTTCCTCGAATCTTTACTCACGGCGACTTGCAGCCGCCAGAGAAAATCAGAAGTTCTGACAATGTCTGATCACTTACTAAGCCTTTTACTTTCTGCCACAGAATCCACGACACCATATCACTTCCACCCACACCTTGTAAATGAAAGGCTATGCTAGGTCCAGAAAAATGGCAATTTCCAAGTTGCCGTGGTGTGCAGCCAAGGAAACAGGGACCACACGGCATTTCATTTCCTGCATCAACCTGTGCTCTTCCATCTTTGAAAACTGCATAGTATTAATTACAAGGGGTTCACCAACAAGATGCCGCATGCATAAAGAGATGTAATGAGACAGCTGGTGTCTATGGTAATAAGCAATACCTTGCGCACATGACATGACATGACGCTGTGTCAAACTATTTAGCTCAAAAGGGGTCCCTGCAACACTTTTCCAAGTAGCCTCAAATGTGACCTCGCTGAAGGAGCTTACTGCTTCACAAACCATGCACCACAAAGCTTCTTTCAATTTGTCGGACTTGGAGTAGCACCGCCAAGGTGCCTTCCTTCTTCTATCGTCCCAAAGTCCGCACTGGAAGCTTCGCAGTAGGGGAATAAAGAAGGGGCAAGAATCTACGTCAGTGCATGTCATGACCATGAGCATTTTCTCTTCTTTCTTTCTCTGAACATATTTGTGCACTTCCATAATGATGAAAAGTGTACTGTTAGGGAGTTGTTCTGGGATATGGCAGCAACCCATGGTGGCCATGGTAACTATACCATTTTGTGCAACAGCAACGGCAGCTATGCAGCATGAAGCCACACAGAAAGCATAGCGGTGGTTGTGGAAACGACGATATAACATCAACAAGTACTCTTGTAGTGGACTCGGAAGGAGAGAAGAGAGTGACCAAAGCATGTGCACTTGAAGTAGCACTAGTGAAGTACATCAGGTGCCACCTCACATGAATGCAGAAAAGAAAAGAACCAATAGGCAGATCACTGTTGATCAAGACTAGAAGTGCAAAGATTATCGCTTTTTTTCAATGTTCTTAAAACAAGATACATAAAAATTTCTTATTTGGTGAACTCAAAACAAACAAAGCATCACCGAGGATGTTTTTGCAATCATGAAATCAGGCAATCCTAGTTCTACCTCATGTGATGTAGTCAGTGCCCCTAGTGGTGTAACTGAAAGAAGAGCACGCAATTGCCACCTGAAGTTGAAGCCCCATTGCAAATTCCCTGGCGTGTGCAGTGCAATATATGGCTCGTGTTCACAGGAGCCTCCTCGACTGACCAGTATTGTTTATTTACTGTGTTCAAAAAGTTCTGCAGGGCCCCTTGAAGGCCATACTGCACCTAAAGAACTACTTTTGTCAACATGGGCGATGAAAAGGAGCTGAATATTGCACAATAACACCAAACTTCACAGAGGCGTTTCTCATCTTTCCTGAAGGCACATGCCCCCATCTTGGCATGGTCTGAAAGCTAGAAGTTTGGCCTTTTTATTCCCACCCTTCTCACACACAATGGCAGCATAAGAAAATAGAAGAAAAAAAGAAAGAATGATGGTATCATAAAACCCAGTCTGATGAAATTGGCAATGTATATTCAAATGGTTGTTGATACAGCGGTTTGTGCACCTAACGGCGAATGCTCGCTTGTAGGCCTGCAATAAATATTTTGGTGATCCGTCGTTTCCTCAATGGACAATGCTGTTACCACAAAACAGCAGTGAGCCAATGCTTGCTTTGAAATGTTAAAAACTGGAATGACACATGGAGAGCCAAGTGTGACCTTTACCTAATACACTCGAACCTCGTTAATTCGAACTCCAAGGGGACAGGAAATCTGTTCGAATTAACCACAGTTCGAACTAGCGAGGGTCCCTTTGATTGGTGGTACTAGAGCACAATACCAACATTAGAAAGATGTGCGCATTGACTCTGACTCCCGTGCTGCCGCCCCGCCACGGTGGTCTAGTGGTTATGGCACTCGGCCGCTGATCCGAAGGTCGTGGGATCGAATCCCGGCCACGGCCGCGGCATTTCGATGGAGGCGAAATGTTGAGGCACGTGTGCTGTGCGATGTCAGTGCACGTTAAAGAACCCCAGGTGGTCGAAATTTCCGGAGACCTCCACTATGGCGTCTCTCATAACCAGAGCTGGTTTTGGGACGTTAAACCCCACAAATCAATCAATCAATCCCATGCTGCCGCCACCGAGTTCGCCTTGCAGCGTGCTTGCGGACCAGCGGAGATGCCACTGTGCATGTGCGGCATAGCTCAGTGGCACGGCCGCAACGGCTTTGCTCGCCCGGTGGCCCGTAGATGCTGAGCTACCTACCTCTTTCCTCCCGCGCATTGCAGGAGGAGAAGGATGGCGCCGGGTGCGCTTGCATCATCTGGCAAGATTTCTGCCAGCTGATGGCGCCTTCCAATGTCCGCGGAACGAGCAGATGGGTACGGTTTGCGACACTACGGCGGCTGATGCATCAATCTTTGCGATCGGCTTGGGCTTTCACGAAATTTAGTGGATGGGCAATCTTGTTTGAATTAACCGTGGAGCGTGTTTTAGGTTCGAATTAAAGAGAGTTTTTCCCCATTCAAATACATGTAACTTTGCCGGGACCAACTGGCCAGTCCGAATTATCCGTTGGTTCGAATTATACGACTTCGAATCAACAACGTTCGACTGTATATGCAATGATAGAGAGGTGCTTACTGCAAGGCTCCAAGGAACCAGTGACCATGCTGGACCAACAAAACTGAAACATGTACAACCCCACACAATGTGTAACTTAGCAACAGCAAAGCAGAGATATGTCTTGCTTGGCAACACACACTGCATCGTGGTGGTGTCTGTGGTGCGTGTGAGAGCACAGATGAAGCATTGGGTCTGTTGCCTCACCTTTCTGCAAGGCCACGGGTTCTCGCTCACCATGCTCTGCTTTGAAATATGGTGCTTATAATGCCAAGCTTAAGAGAAATAATGCGATACTGTGTTGGACTCGTGCGTATATTCAACATTTAACGGCAGATATGTGCAACAGCATTCATGAATAATGGCACAAAACAAAGTGTCACCACACTATTTTGCATGGCAGCCATTTCTCATTATGATGAACATATGGCATCATCACTGCCATCACCACGATGAATATGTGGCATCATCAGTGCTATCATCACAACAGTGCAACACCGCAGTAAGTTCACTGTGCAATCATTACACGAGAGAATGCAGTATGCATGCAGGTTTACCAGTTGGCGTAAAGCCTGCTGGCTGTGCGTGAAGAGAACTGTGAGAAACTAGATGCTGCTGTTGCTGCTGCTGCTGATGTTGTTGCTGTTGTCGACTGCTTGTAGAGTCCACTGCTACCATGAGCGGCGTACGCACTGTCGTAGACCCCAAAGAACCGGAACCCATTGATGCACTCAATGGTGCAGACGCACCCAAAGAAGTTGCTACTCCCAAAGGCTGTTGTATGCTACCCAGCGGAGGAGCAGCAGCAATGGCAGAAGGCGTCGCCTGACCAGTCCCAACAGGTGCTGTGCTGACAACTTGACCTGCCGCAGCACCTGAAGCATGAGACGGGGTGGACATTCAGGCAGGCAGGTGACAGGTGTCTAAACAGCTGCAGATGTTACATAGATGCCCAAGTGCTTATGTGCTCCTTTGCATTTCCAGCAAGTTTCAGTCACGAGGGCAAGAAGTGCACAATGCTCAATGGTCGCACAAACATGTCACTATGCCAATTCAGTGTTAAATGGTCTACCATACACAGCCCCTTCATGTGGGCTGTGCCCGCCTCCTCAAGTGTAAGAGCTGTGCCAATGTTGCGCAATTACATTGACATTACAAAGAATGTGCAGAAGCAAGGCAATTGGTGCCTGCATCTTCTGTTGGCCCAGTTCCCATTGCTAATCTGCTGTGCTGCTTCAAAGACAGCAGCACCCTGAAAGGAGGTAATAAAACCGATTTTGCCAGAATCGATCCTCACAGGAGAGTTGGCAGAGCAACATTGTCTGTCTGCATGCAGAAAGGGCCAATGACATTATACTATTATTCTGCTTTCATAACGGTGCATAAGACATGAAGGGACAAAAGAGAGGACACAAGAGAGGCATTATATTTAGGGTTGTTCGTTTTTGGGTTTGACATTTTTTTCAAATCTGGGGCCTAAGAATCGGGTGCTATTTTTCAAGGCAATACTGGGAAAGAAATTGGGCTTTGTTGAACCATTCCGAAATTCGGGCTTCTTTCTCGTTATATTTACATGTTTAAAATTTTAAAATGAGAGCTGTATAGACAGCGCTGCATGTATGCTGTGAAATGCGCTTTAAGTCACCGAACCTCGTTTCAGCCAACAGCAAGTAACTTCACTGCCCCAAAGTCAGCTAGCCATAGCGCGTGCGCACTTTAATCTCTATGTTCCTACACTGGTTAACATCCCTGCATTTCCCTCTCTACCATTTCCTTCCTTCAAACTCCCTGCAGCACGAAAAGCAGGCAGGTATGGGGTACAATGGAATTCGGGGTGAGTTTAGCCCAATTTTCCTGAAACACATTCAGGCTGCAAGAATCGGGTAAAATAAGGGTTTTACCTGAGAACAAACAACCCTAATTATACCACCTAAAAGGATTCGCAGTGGTGGTGATGACTTGAGCAAATGATACAGTTCGGCATTTAGTGCCGGAAAACAGAACATCAACAAGCACTTTCAACTGTGCTCTAAGAATTACTTCAACAAGCAACTCATTAATTACGCCTTAGTAATAAGATAAATTTACCGTTAGGTTTGCTACTGCAAGAAAAATAATTTTTGAATTGTTCAACCCAAATTAAATATATATTCAAAGCAAATGAAAGCACAGTTTAGCACTGTTAGTTCAAATTCCAAGGGGTCCAGAAATTTGTTAGAATAAAACTGGAGCTCGAACTGATAACCATCCCTTTGAATATAGCACCTGATAGCTGATAGCAACATCTGCTCTATCTTCCTGTAGGCCTAGTGTAGAGTTAATAACAGCGCCACATCAGGGATGCCATTCACCTGTGCACGCATGAGAGTTGTGCCAGCTGATCCAGGAGTCCAGGAGTGTGATGGATCATTTAGTATTAGCATCAGTATGCTACCGAAACCCATTGACGAAATTGTTCGATGGGTTTCAACATGTATACTAAACAATGCACCATGCTCCTGGACTTGTAGCGACATCCAGGCAATAGCAGATGAATTGCAGTTGCTGTTTCTGCATAGCTCACATTTCCGTCGTGCAGTAGGGACTTTTAAAGATCAAAGGTTGAAGCGATGTGAGCCACGTGGAGAGGCACAATGGCTTGGACATGTGAAACCACACGCACTCGAAAGAAAACAGAAGGCAGTTGGTGGCTTGGAAGCATTCTCTCTGGTTCTTTGAGCAGTGGCGATGTGGGCATTGAAGTTGCTCCCGTGAGTGTTCAGCTTGGATGAGTTAGTAACTAATCTGCATTTGTTACTTTTAATTACATACTCTTTAATTGCTGTTTACTTTCCAAACTTTTTTATGTGCACATTTAATACTTGTATTCATGTATATGGATTTATGCCTTTAATTGATGTTTTTCTTGGGAAAAATATGTTTGCTAAAAGCCCACCATATACTCGACTATGTCACTATGTATGATGTATTTTTTTAAAGCTCAAGAAGCACTCTATTCAATATTTTAATTCTTGATATAGACAGTGCCAAGTAATACTCAAACAATTTGTATATTTCTAACTTTGCTAGCAAGAATTTTTCCCAGATATATCATTCCCTGCTGAAAAATTTTGGATTTTTTCCTTGGTTACAATTTTTTTTAGAAAGCAAGTTCTGCATTTATTGTCATAAAATGAATGCCACTTGAAAGCACATTTACTGTTCCTAACTTTGATACACTGAATGTCCATGTTGTAGGAAATATTCCGAAATTAAACACGCATAAAACGACCTATTTTGTGTGGTAGCGAGAGAGTTAAATTACAGATAAGGTGTACTGCTAAACATGGGCAAAAGAAACAAATTTATTGCACACCCAGTGTACCCTCATATGTTGTCCTTAGAAAAAGAACACTCAAGTCCCAAAGAACAGTCCAACAGAGAAATGGGCATATGCATGAGCTAGCCTTGCTGCAGTACGTGAGTTTTGGCTATGCCGCAGTAAGCAGGTGTTAGCTTTGCCGTAGTATGCGAACGTTAGCTTCATCGCAGTACGCAAGTGTCAGATTTGCTGTGGTACACCAGTGCTAGCTTCACCATAATATGTGAGTGCTAGCTTCACCACCGTGCACTTCGTTGCATGTAACTGAGAGTAACGGCTTTGCCGCTGTGCGCGAGGGCTAGCTTTGCCGCAGTGCACAAGTATTACCTTTGTGCTAGCTTCGCCACTGTGCATGAGGGTTAATTTCACCACAGTACATGAGAATAATATCTTCGCTGCAGTGCTCAAGTGTTAGCTTTGTCACAATACACGAGTGCTAGCTATGCCACAGTGCACAAGTGCTAGCTTTCTTGCATCACATGAGCTTCGCCGCAGTACACCAGTGTTATGCGGCGATGCGTACATCATGCGGGAACAGGCCACTTGTCACTACACACAGCATACTTTGCCCTTTAATTGCAAACTTTGCATAGGTTGAATAGCAAACACTACTCGAATATTATTCTCACACACCTACTCCAAAAGCCATGTGCATACAGAAGCCAAAATATCTTACCCATGGTCGGCACCACAGCCGACGATAAGGAGGTGGCACCTAGAGGGCTGGCCGCCCCGAGGGGAGACGGTGAACCCAAGGTGGTGGCAACTCCAAGAGCCGGAGAAGCACCCAGTGACAAAGCACCTATGTGTGTTGCCGTCGGTTGCTGCTGCTGTGGCTGTGACAGTTGAGCCTGCTGTTGTTGCTGCTGCTGCTGTTGCTGCTGCTGCAGCGGCTGTGGTGGATGCACTACAGTAGTCGCTGATGAAGGCATGGTGCCTCCACTCACCAGATGTGGCCCTGTGTTCAGAAAAGCAATAAATGAATGGACTAGGCAACAGTTAGCATACATCTTTTTATCCATACTGTGTGCAATATGGATCAGGTAAACATGAGACAATGCTTGGAGTAGGAAATAGAGCAAGTTAGAGTGTGTTCGTAAAACGGCAACACAAAAAGCCAATGCAAAAAAAAGGAAAGAAGGGAGAACACACGCACAAACTTGCAACCTCCTGAAGCACAGTAGCATATCATGTAACTGCACACAAGTGTGCGCAAGTCAGTCCCATATTCCTGAAAACAGCTTTTGTAACTGTATGCAAGATTGACAATTGGGTGAGTTGGCAAGGATTCATTATTATGAAATGACACCACAGGACTGGGCCCCAACACACAAGAGTCTCCAGTTGCATTATTTTTCTTTCGTTTGCACAGGTTGCATTTTGTACGGTTCAACATCAATACAACAAGGTCAGTAAAATCAGCAATTTGCTTTGTTATACTGAAACACCACTACATTGAAATCTGACCTTATTAAGCAATACATCAGTAATGTGAGGTATTAGGCTAGTCTGTTCTTCATTGTCTTTAAACTGCACTAATGTTACCAGGCGCACTATGTTAGGGGGGACGTACTTAAATGAGGACCAGCGTAAAACTATCAACTGAGTTTATTGCAAAATGGCACGAAGGAAGATGAACACAAGGGATGAGGGGGGGGGGGGGGGAAGGATTTTAAGACATAAACGAAGTGGATTTCCACTCATCACCCAACTTTGTTTCTTTATGTCTGAACAAAACCCTGAGCTGCAGTGACAGAAGCCCCCACTCCCCTCCCCCTTTCTTTTCCCTCCCTGTAGCAGTGCTATTTCAATCACACCCTTTACTTCAATGGCCAGGGGGGTAGCACTGAGACCTTTCTAGGAAAGCTAATTGAAGTTCCTCAAGGCCAGGTTTGGAACCACTGTTCTTTGTTACATTTTGCTCAGGGTGCAGCTTACCTTTGGGAGGGTGGCAGAGTGGAAGAGGGACAAGGAGACCCTGGAGGAGAAAGCTGGCTTCTATCGTATGACAGTGGGCAGCCTTTTGTAAAGGGGGGGGGGACAGCAAGTGTGCAGTGGCCAGAGTTTTTCTTTTCAAATATTTAACATTGTTACCTCTTGGCACCAACACAGGGCACACCCAGCAAACAGACTTCCTTGTTATAACGGATAACAGGGCATGAGGAGCCTTGTTGTAAGAGGGTTAGTTCACCATAAGAAACATATAAAAGTTGGTGGTGCAGCAGCTCATCATTCTTAGAACCAACATATCGTTAAACCTGGTATTCTTATAAGTGGGTTCAACCAACAAGAAGCAATGGCACACAGATGGTAAATGAAGGTGAGATACTGTTTCGTTCTTCAACTACAGCTGGGACAATTCCAACTAAGGGCAGCACAAACTTTTCAGTGAACCACGGGCTGCTATATGTATTTTTTTTTTACATAAGTTGCTATCATAATGACTGCATTCAAATGGCACAAAGTAATGCATAACAGCAATTAGAAACTCTCTCTAGTTTTGCTCTGTTGCATCCCTAGATCAAACATTTGTTGCAAACATCTTTCCCAAGTGTTTTCAGCACAAGTATTTCTTTCATTTTAGCATCAGCACATACAAGTTTAAGACTTGCCGTGTACCCTCTCTTCAGTTGTCCATGTACACCATGGTTTCATGTGCATCAGGCCATGGCCTCTGAAAATGGCGGTGCAGCGAAAATTGTCAAGTTATTGAGAACTACACTTCCTTCACCAATGTGAGAGATGCACTGTCACGTGCCTTCAAGCATTCCCGAGCCAAACAAGCCTTGTGGTTGAGAGAGAGAGACACTTTTTTCCAGCAATCCCTCCTCTTCTCTATGCACATGGCCATGAGCATCCTGTCTCATGAGCAGATTTTGCTTCAGGTAGTAGTAGGAAAGCTGGTTTGCAGAGCAAACTATGGCTGTTCTTCAAACAGTTACATCTTTCAAATATGCGTGCTCCAGTTTATTTGACGGTATGCAGCCAAATGCTATAGTTCGATGCATCACAGGGGCTCATAGACCCTTCGTCTGGCTGGCTAAGTGGTGGTTTGGCAGATGCCTCATGAGGTCACA
Organism: Hyalomma asiaticum; assembly: GCA_013339685.2. NCBI lineage: Eukaryota > Metazoa > Arthropoda > Arachnida > Ixodida > Ixodidae > Hyalomma > Hyalomma asiaticum. Next base: position 109,937,960 of record CM023482.1, on the reverse strand, counting down.
AGCCACTTCGACATTTCTAGCAGGAATGCCCCCGCAATTGGCTGCTGGTAACTAACCAGAAGCTGGAAACACCATGGAGCTGTGGAATGACCTAAGAGTTTGCACTTGTGATGCAGAAAAACACCATCACATAAATGTATAACCACACAAACACATTTTGTATGTATTTCAAACCTGGCATTGGTGCACATACGTGACGTCGCATAATGAGCATGTCCTAATAATGCTTAAGTTTGAAGGCCGAGGGGAGCGGGACACTTCCTTCAACAGACTCTGCAATTATAATGTTCTAGAAGAGAGCCTCTCAGCATTCCCATATTTGCCTCACCCTCCAAAGAGTGACGGACCATGTCGGTGCTTAGCATTCATGACCCGACAACAGCTGTCAAATTCAGCATGCTGTGGGTATCAGCCAAACATTTAAAAATCAGAACAAAAGCAAAGTCACTCACTGCTGGGTCGTGCTGATGTCACAGGAAATACAGGTGTGACACCTGCAGGGGTAGCTGCTGCATACGGATGCATAGTAATGGTGGCACCCTGGATTGGATAAGACTCGTACAAATATGTTGCCGGTACTGCATATGATGGTGTTGCCGCTGCACCCTGCAATTGCGTTGGCCTGAAAAATAAGACATACTGGTTAAAAAAGGGGGCATAACCTGCTCACTTACTTGCACCAGGGATGCATTCATAGGTTATACAAGGAGGTTTTCTTGGGTGACACAACATGCAGAATTGTGCCTTAACTAACGAAGTAAATCGCATATGCTGACACAACACTGCTGCTACCCCTGCAGCCTACACACAGTGGAATCCAGTTCATATGCCTTTGAAAAAAAAAAAAGCATGACAGAAAACATAAAGACCGCGGACATGCATTATCCAAATTTACTAAAACTACACAGTTTTCCATGAAAAGCTAAGCGTTGACATAGATATCAAAGGATTTTGCTAAGGGCATGTGAATATTTGAAAATTTTGAAGAGCGAATCCAATAGCACTCTATTCGATTTGCTGCTTGAACGGAATTGTGTGTACAGTAAAACCCCGCTGATACGTTTTTCACGGGACCGTAGAAAATAAACGTAAGAGCCGGGAAACGTAAGAGCCGAGAAACGGGAGAAATGGAAAAATGAGAGAAGTGGTGATCGGCACACAATTTTAATTCAGTGCTAGCGCTTTCAGTGCACGCATCGGCACACTCGGCTATGATTTCGTCGACAGAGAAAACCTCGGAGGGGACAACGGCATCATCGATGGAAACGTAATCACTGTACGCAATTCCGTCACAGTTTGCACAGCTGTGCTATAATTTTGCTGGCGGAAGACGGAAACATAATGGACGTCGCCCATAATGCAGCTAATACAGTCAAGCCAAGTCAAGCTACGTGAAAAGTCAATATTGCCATCGGCAGTGGCCGCTTGGAGTGTCGATTCGCAACGTAACATACGAGAATGTTCCCACACTGCGACGTAACAGCGGGGTCCCTAATGCATTGAATCCTATGGGAGTTATGCCGGGACTGGCCCAAAACAATGTAACAGCCAGGAAAACGCAGCAGCCGGGAACGTAACAATGGGGTTCTACTGTATTTGAAATATTGAATATTTTTTGAATATCTGATGAGAAAACTGATGAGAACACTGATGAGAAAACTTCAATGGAGTCAGAAGAGCGGGGGGTTATTTTTTTTAATCACTTGATTACCAAGAAATGTGTAGCCCAACCTTTTATAGGGCTATGGAGACATATCTGGACGTCTTTGCTTGAAATTTCAGTGTCACAGAAAGGAAAGTGTTGTCAATCTACTGTCACCATCACAGTATCAATAGTTTTGTTCACTGAGCCCTTCGCGACATGTTGGAGCCCTAACGTGCTCCAGCAAGAAGGAAGGAATAAAGCTAGCAGAGTGTCATGTGACAATCTTGAAGCATAGTCCTGTAAAATTTAGAGGAGAGAATGATGGCAAATAGGCCTCAGTCACGTAACAGGTAAGTGGTAGAATAATGTACGGTCAAGTGCCACCTACGGTTTTTTAAAATGTCAAAGGCTCTACTCGCTGTTGCACACAAGCCTACCTCACTTTACATACCTGTACATTTTGATGGTTAAATCTAATCATAATGTTCTTTTGTCGATGGTTATGAATACTTCTTACAGAACAAAATGATGTGGGATACTCGGGACAAAAAGCGGTAATGTACACCTGATGTGAATGCTTCCGTACATTCTGTATGGAGTACACGCAGCCAAAAAGCAGCCTTTTGCATCACTCTGACCGGCAGCGCTTGCTTGCAACATGGTGCTCCATGGCCGTTTTTTTCTTTTTCTGTGCATAGTTCCGTGTCTCCTATCTGGTTGTTTTTTCCTCAAGTTCTAAAATGCCCCTGCTATTTCTCATCTTTCATCCGGGGCAAGGGGGGCATTATGGAGGATAAGTGGAGGCAAAAAAAAAATGCATTATAGGAAGTCCTGTAATACAAGCGGTTGTGTAATAAGTAGCGTTCTGCAAATATTCGAATTTTTGAGTAGTGTTTGTTATTCAATTCAATTTACACTTTGACTATCCGAAATCGGGCCATGTAATGCTGTGTCGTGATATGTGGCGCATTCCCACATGCAGTATGCTTCACTGCATAACAATCATGTATCGCAGTGAAACTAACACTTGCACACAGCAGCAAAGCTAGCACTGTGTAATGTGGCGAAGTAGCACTTTCCTAGGGTGGTGAAGCTAACACTTTCATACTTCTGTGAAACTATCACTTGCATTCAGTGGTGAAGCTATTACTTGTGCACTGCAGCGAAGTTAACACTCGCATACTGTGGCAAAGTTGGCACTCATGCACCGTGCCACTGTACTTGCTATTGCTTGTGTACTGCGGCAAAACTAACACTTGCACACCGTGTCGAAGTTAGCATATGCATATGCACACTTCTCTGTTTGGCTGCTATTTAGGACTTTACTGTCTTTTTTCTAGTGTGAGTACATTGGTAGTGCAATAGCTTTGCTCCCTTTGCCCATGTTTATCAATACATTTCTTAGTAGTTCAACATGGTATTACTTAAAAAATATCTGAACATTATTTGAGAAATATTCTATTCGATTTACACTCAAACATTAATATTCAAATTTGCTATTTCCCCAGCTCTAGTCATGCACGTTACATCTTCATCCACAGCTGAAAATCCATTCCGTACCTGTCTGTCCGGCTGTCAGAAATGACTACCGTTGCAGGCATTGGTGACGCAGTTGTCGGGACATTGCTTGATGCAGAGGAAATGGTTGTGGTCAGGTTCCTTGCTGCTGCACCGGTCACAAAGAGGTTTCCCGTCGCCTCCGAGACAGTAGCCGTTGCCTCCAGACCGGCACTGGAATGCAAGCCTGCTGCTGAGCCCACTAGAGACGTGGGCCCAAACACCTTGGTCCCCGGCACATAACGTCGATCATCTTTGGAGCCATCCTCAGGGCGGGTCTTGACAACTGAGACTGCATGTCATATGATGCACTTTGCTGATATTTTTTTGCTGCTAACACACAATCGTATATGCCAAGGAAATTCCCTAATAATCAGAAAAGCTTAACAGAAACAACAGCGATGATTGAAAAAGGCCACACACATGAGAACAGGTCAAGAGGCAAAACTTTACACCCCAATGCAGCCTTGCACTTGTCACTGTTAGCGATGCAGCTTTCAGTTTGGATTTAAAGGGACACTAAAGGCAAACAACTTTTCTACAGTGGAACCTCGCTGTTACGTTCCTCACTGCTGCGTTTTCCCGGCTGCTACGTTGTTTTTCATCGGTCCCGGCATAGCTCCTATAGGATCCCATGTATTGCGAACTCCGCTGTTACGTCGCAACTGTGGGCATGTTCCCACATGATGCGTCGCAACCTGACACGCCGTACCCGCCCGTGCACCGCTACTTTGATTTGACTTTTGGCAGTCTTGGTCACGCTTGCTCAAATTGCCGCCCGCTGATGGCTGGCGAGATAGCGCCAGCGCTATCTCGGCAGCCATACGATCGCTCGGCGCCAAGCAGCTGTGGGGGGGGGGGAGTGTGGCTGGGCGCGCAGCCACCCCCCCCCCCCTTTCCCGCCTTTGCGTCTTTTCATGCTCGTTAAAGACGGGCGGGGTGTTTCCTCCCCGCTTCGACGGCAGGCGTCCCGAGAGGGGTGATGTTATCGCCTCCGAGCGACGGAGATGGACTGGGCGCGTTTGATCTCTGCTTCAGCCGTTTTCGTCGCCCCCGCTCGCATGCTTTTATTCTAGTGACTGTACTTTGGGCTCCAGGGGCTTCCGGAGAAAAGATTCTGAAAAAGGGACATCACACTCGCAGCCCCTTTTGCGTATGACTGCGCTCACCTGCACAGCGAGAGAGAGGCGTGGCCGCGCGGCTGTCCAAAGTCTGTATGTGCACGCACGCTGGTGAGCTGGCTCGGGCAGGACGGGGAGCGCAAAATATGCGAAGAATTCTTTTTTTTTTTTTTGCAAAGCTGGCTAAATATCAGGGGCGTGCAAATTATGCGAGGGCGCATATCATGCGGATAAATACGGTAACTTCAATGCATCAACAGAACAGGTTTGTCATACTTAAGGGGGGACGCGGCTTTCGAATCGCGAAAAATGCCAAAAAAATCGATTTTTTGAAAATAGTATATTCAGTTTCTGCAACTCTTTCTCTCACCGATTCCAAAATATCTTTGCTGAAAACCGCGTAGAAATGCCCTAAATAATTCATTTTACTAACGAAGGAGGCGAAAATCATCGCGCCAATAACGAAAAAACTGCGTTTTTCAAACCGCAATAGCTCCGCGACTACGCTACCGGCCGCCGCCATCTTGGGCGCGTTGAAAAGAGCAGTTCTCCGTCTTCAAATTTCCCGCTTCAGCTAGCTCCTCCCCGCCAAAACAAGCGCACAAAAAGCAAATGTTCCAAGGTCGTTTTGAGGCCTCCGACTGGCCGCGTCCGCCATATTGCCCGAGCGCGCTTCGCTATTGGTCTGACGCTCCCACGTGGGGCGAACGTCGTCTGCTACTTGCGCCTTCCGAGGTTACGGGTGTCGAGTGGCGCTACGTAGTTGCGTGTTCGCACTTGCTCTGTGGTTGCTGATCGACGCTCATTGAGAACGAAACGACGTTTTAGTTTGGCAGGCGCACGGGACACACCCGCCGCACGTACGATCGCGATAAGGTAACGGCGGCGTGCCGCGAATGTTGCAAAGCGCGTCTCCGACCGACAGACATCGGACCCGCGGACGTTCCGCTTATCAGCAGCGCGGTCGCGTCGGACCTACGAAGGCCATCATGTGGCGGCACCGCGGACTCGCAACCGAGCATTACGTGCGGTAGGCGGTACTTTGACGCCCCGCGCCGCGTCCACACACACCGCACGCCTACGGCTCGGAGTCGCGCTAGGCCTAACTGCGCATCGGCTGCTGGTGGAGCAGCCGAGCACGTCGCACGGCGGCTTTTCGGATCAGTGGCAAGGCATTTCGGGCATCGGCTACTCAAACCACGAGGCCAAGCACGTTGCGCGCCGACTTTTCGGATACGCGGCTCGGCATTTCGCGCAAACGCCGCTACCAAACACAGCGCGCGTAGACTTGGACCGCGCGATCGCTCAGATCGCTCACTTCGCGGACAAATGAAGTGCGGTCAGCGAGCACTGGTAGTGTAGTTTAGGTGCACTTTATGCCTTGCTTAGTATCACTGAGAGTTCTTGTGAGCGTTCTGACACATTGTATATTGTATGCCTCGCAGAGTAGCCAAGGGAAAAAACGGGGGGTGGGGGGGGGGGGGTCGCGTGAAACTAGCTACTCAACCTCATGCCTCAACTTCTTGCCTCATGAAATAAAGTACTCAGAAATCAATCACAGTAACTATGTCTTTACCTTGACTGTCTCTTAATTGTATCAAGCCTTTAACCACTGTCAAAATAAAATGAGCATTGTCTACAGCTTTTATGACAAAGAATCTTCAAGTACCTGTTGGCACAGACATAGTAGGTGGATGGATGGCCACAGTCGTCGTTACCGGGCGAGTTACTGATCCCGCAACTTGGACTCCTGTTGGTTGCACTACAGGAGCTGCTGTCGTCACCAGACGTGATCCGCCTGCTGTACAGTTGAAAGCAACAACAAAAAGAAAAAGCTAATGTCATTTCTAAATGTGTGACTTAAGCAAAACTTGAGCAATAGTAAAGGTGAGCATGGTGGAATATGTATACTTTACACGGCGCTGTTTCTTAACCCATTTACTGCTTATGCTGGTGAATCAACAGACAGCCGCTTCTAGTACCTACCTAGGCTGTTGAAAGAAGCCATCACTCGTCAGTTCATTTCAAAACACTTGCATGTGTTACTGAAAGCTGATAGTACTGTTACCTGTGTTGCTTGAATGCACTGTTCCACATCTTTTTGTTTTCTTCATGGTACCCAATACGAGGTGTGCGCGCTGTTATACCATCTCGTTGCGCATCAAGGCGACTATTCAACTCCTCTTCCACGCCAAATCCCTTCAAATCTTGTCAGGCAGACCCTTTCCACTACTACTGCTAAATGTATAAGACCAAAGAAAAGTAGAAGCCTCTAGGAAATGTGAGGAGTATGGTGCCGCTCGGCACATGCCCGAGTGCTTAACTGTTTTGCCCGAGTGCTTAACTGCTTTGCACATAATTAATGATATGAATGTTTGTTTAATGTAAATAATTGCATTTTTATATATTTCCAGCAAATCATTGCCTAGGTGTTTACAATGCAAAAGAAATGTCAGTGTGTGACACAATTGTGCACTTTCAGTGAAAAAATGTGGCACGAAAAGAGGGGGGAGCCACACACATGCTTGGTGGGCAGCAGCAAATCGGTTAAGAGGTCCACAGCATAGAAAGCGTAGAGTAATAAAAAAAAAGTTCCATCAAGGATGGCCTAATTATTACATGGACGCTTTTACTACCAACTGAGCCATCCTCAAAGGGCAACTCCAGCGATCGTTCAGTGTCCCCTGGTTTCCATGAAATTTTCTAATATTCTCCTCAGTACTGTAATAATATGTGCCAAGCCAGGCGGCTGCAATTCATTTAGTTTTCCTGGAAATGAATTTTAAAAATTTTAGCAGATTCCCATGCAGGCCACCCTGTGTTTTTGCGTCATCACCTTCAACGCTGCCTACCCGAGCTAGCGGGCCGTCAAAAGCAAAATGGCAGTGCTTCAGCGCTCAAATCGTCGCTATCAAGCTCAGAAAAGCTAGCATGACTCAATACATCATCAGATGACCTCGTCACTGTCATTCTTCTGGCATCAGCTCCATATTTCTAATGGCGGGGAGGCTGTGATGTCATCACATACGCTGCAAAAGAGTCAACCTGTTTCAGTTTCGGTTTGAACACTCCTTTCAGTCGCTTATTTAAAATTAGTGGTGCATTTCTGAGCAAACTGAACCACCCTGGCTGCTACAGGACCAACAGCACCATTGGAAAACATCGATATCAGAACATGGTGAAAATACCGCCAGAGTTGCCCTTTAAACAAACTTTACTACATTATGTCGCGCAAAGACAAGAGGTCCATGAGATGATTATTTAAAGCGTTTCGATAAACTGACAAGGTGGTTCAAGGGGAACATGTGCAAGTGTTTCATGAACACTCATTGTCTTCATCACTTTGGAAAGCACCACACTAATACTTAGCCATATCGCTCCATAACAAAAGTAACTTAAAAAGCACATGGACCACTGACCAAGCCTGTTCTGGGGTAGTCCTATACTTGGCGCGGTGGATGCTGGTGCCACCGACAGGGGGCTCTTGCCTGACACAACTGTGAAAATTGGGTGAATGCCTGAGCCTCCAGTCGCCAGGTTGGAACCATGAAGTGATGTAGGTTGGCTTGTTGCCACCACCTGCACAAGGTATTCACAACGATGTTGGCAACTATCTGCACACACTACAGTCATGTCATACAGTAAAAGCTTGTTAATTCAAAATCTCAATAATTAGAAAAATCAGATAATGCGGAGTTGTTCTCTGGTTACAGCAACCATATACATTATTTATTGGCACCAAACGCTCGGTGATTCGGCTATATTTGGCTGCACCCGGGTTAATTTGGATGATGCTCGAATCTCTGTAAATCATCATCATCATAATCAGCCTGTCTATACCCACTGCAGGGCAAAGGCCTCTCCCACAGATCTCCAATTATCCCAGTCCATGGCCCCGCTTAGAAACATGACCACCGTCAGCAGCAGCCATGCGCAACAGCTGTCTTCCGAGCACTGCGCGTTGGAGGCAGTGCATGGCTAGCAGTGTGTTCACAAGTGGCGGCATGCCCGCCTCTGGCACGTAGGCACATGCCAAACTTCATTGCCATGGGAAATCGCGATAGCTGGGGTGCCGCCTTTCCATCGCTGCATATATCACGATGCACCTTTCGTCACTACTCTTCCTTGCACTCTTTGAGCATGTCAGCAGTCGTGGCGACACCATCCGCGTAATCAATGGGATCACCAGGCCAGTAGATGGGGGCGAATTATAATCAAGCAAAGGCATTGGGACAAAACTGCAAGGCTGGGCCAGTATCTTGCAGCTATGCATTGTGCTTTATTCTATGCCAGTTTTATTATCGACCATTCACAGCCAGCTGATCCCGCTGAAAATGTGAGCATACTGTTCCTCTGACTGCTGACCAGGCACAGAAAGGCATCAGCATCGGAAAAGGTATCGCTACAAAATACCACTCTTAGTTCCACTTTTTGTCAATGCCTTTTCTTTCTGAGCTTTGAGATATCTGGAGCTCGGCACAGTGGCATTTCTATATGAGGGGTGAAAAACCCATGCAGACACAATGGCAATACAAAAATTCAACTTATCCGACAATTAGAGATATCAGAGTTCAAGTTAACGAGGGTTTCCCGAGACTCTTTGTTGATTTATGCGCATGATCTCCCCTGTGTGGATCAACATACACAGATGAAGCAGTGTGATAAGAGTGACTGTTATAAACATGAAATATTTAATATTGATAAGTACATGACACTATACCATCAATCGACCACAAGCCTGAGCACCAGAGACAACTGATGATGTTGCTCAATTTCCCAAGCAAGTTTCGAATGCCTCATAAAAAAAAAACAAATGGCAGTGTGCACAGAACAATGATGGAGAACAACTATAAGCACACAGCTGAAGACAACAGAGAACCTTGGCACTAACCTGTGGTGCTGACTGTACTGCAGATGTGGGAGCTAATGTAACAAGGGACATTGTCCCCATGTTACTTCTGATGGGCACACTGGGCTGTACAACCTATTACAAAAAAGAAGAATAACAGCTGATGAGAAAGGTGAAGAGACAGCCACTGAAACAGGTAATAACAGAGGCATTGCGAAGATTCAAGATTGCTAAGCAGGCTTCGTGGTTCTGACCTCAAACGTGAACCATACTTTGTATCCCTCAATGTAAAGTGTAATACAAAAAACAGAGGTATGTTTGGTAGCGCTGGGTGCATTGGTATGGATTCATGATTATGAAACATCACCACACAGAAAGATGACACAGAAACACGAGTCCTTGTGTTTTTTCGACAATCACGAGACGCACGTTCATGACATTTGTCCGCCTGCTGAAGCAAAGTGTGTCATTGGCTTCCCTAACGTCCCAGTAGAGCTCATTACACATGCAATGCTGCCCTAAACAAACCTTTATACCAAAAATATTAGTTTTTTAGAATCACTTATGCAGGTCTCAGTCACAAGATGTGAGATGCCTAAAAGCCAAAAACATCAAGCAGATAAGTGTCGTTTTGGCTTTGCGAATGTTTGAACTATCAAAAGTTATTTTTTTTACAAGTTTAAAAGCTGCATGTCACTGCTTGCAACAGCAAAGCAGACGTCCTTATCATCATAGGAACATTAGTAACCAGGAAAAGACATTAGGAGTAATACAAGTCGGATTCTATTTGAACCTAACTTTTACTATCAGAACCATTTGAGGTTTGCAACTGAGGGGTAAAATGCACTACAGTCAAACTTGGTTATAATCAGCAGCAAGATTTTGCAGAGTTTGTTTGCTAAACAGTTCCACCCTGCGATTAAAAAATTTGTTCTTTGTTGTTGCAAAATACAGCAGTACAAAGTGAAAACGGTTGAAGAACAAACCACTTCTCTAAATATGTTGCTAGCTTGCTTCGGTGAGAGTTGTTAGAAGCTATCAAGAGGTTCATCGGCAGCAGCAAGTTCCGTAAACTGTAGATGTGATGAGTCCACAACTTAGTCTTTGTGCATGAAGTGACACATATTACCTGCTGCAGCTATGACTTTCATCATGCAAAGGTTACTGCATTTACTCAAACTTAGCACGTGCCTAATTTTCCAGAGTTCACAATAAAAATGTAGCTGAATGTATGGTCTGCAAGCTTGCCTTCATGGTTCAGTTATTTTCCCATCTGCAGCCCACAGAAACTTCTCCCGATCAATATCTGGCTGAAGGTGCACAGTCTTTTTGTTACTCAAGGTTGCAGGTCTCCAGCACACAAAGATACAATGCAGCTATTTTTCGCAAGCAAAATAAATGTCCTTAGACATGAGCTTGATAATAAAAGTGGTGTGTAAGCATGTGCCTTGATTGGGAACAGACACGACACATAGACGTTGCATTCAACTGCGAAATGGACCACAGGGTGGTGGGGACTCTTACCAACTCCATAAATGTGGCTTCTGCTTCATACTCAATATAATGCACATGTTTTGGCCTCATATTATCACACACACACACAAAAAAACATACAAGTTAGGTTCAAGTAAATATGCTAACTACACACGACAACCAGCAGTGTGACCGGCACTATGTACGTGATGAAAGAGATCTCCCACTTTTATGGTAAGGGCGGAGCCTGATCAACCAAACATCCCGATTTATGCAAGAATGCAGTGATGCCAGGTATCGAGAGGCATAGAGGCATACATGATGATGGCAACTGATGTACGTGCATATATAACTTATTGCCGACAACCCTACCACCACAGTCTCGTTGGCAGCTGTGCATGTGGTGTAGCATTGTTGTAACATGCACTGTGCCCTTTTAATAAGCGACAACCCAAAGGAACCACGCTACTTTTTATTATGCAGATGTGTGAGCGGTGTAAAAGTGCGCAATTTGCAATGCCCTGCCACAGGACATGCCCGGCCATGCCTCAACACACATTACTAAACCACACACCATGTTATTTGCATTATGAGCAAATAATACGAACCTGCAAACATGAAGGTAGGTATACTTCTCATTCACTATGCGCAAACTGACATTAAACTGTGGCAATACACGGATGATACATGAGCAGTCAACAAGCAAGATAGTGGCCATTACATTTCCAATCTGAGATGTCCATGCTACAGTAAAACCTTGTCATAATGAAGTTGAAGGGAGAGCCATAATTACTTCGTTATAACCATTAGTTTGTTGTAGCCAATATCCATGTCAACTATGAAAATTTCAAGGGGAATTGCGATCGCTTCTTTATATCCAATAGTTCGTTATATCCACATTTGTTATAACGAGGTTCTACTGTAGCTGCATTTGAGCAAATTTCTTGAATTTAGTTGGCATCACTATAGGGTCTAATGCTCTAATGCTCTGGCAAATTTCATTTAATGCAGGATCACAGTTTGACGACACGTCATTGTCAATTTGAATTCATCGAATGTCGTGGGGCATTCACCAAGGATGATGATGATTCCTGGGTTTTAAGTCCCAAAACCAGCTATGATTATGAGAGACGATGCAGTGGAGGGCTCCGGAAATTTTGACCACCTGGGGTTCTTTAAAATGCACTGACATCGCACAGTACACGGGCCTCAACATTCAGCTGCCGTGGCCGGGATTCGATCCCTTGACCCCTCGGATCAGCAGCTGAGCACTATAGCCACTACACCAGCGTAACGGGGCATTTGCCGAGGATGGTGAGATGGTTTGTTGCTGTGAAAATTTTGTTATCGCGGGATTCCGTTGTGTGGTTCGAGTGTGTGCACCAAGTTTTTTGATATAGCTGAACCCACTTTTAGTGACTCACTTAAATTTTTGACACATGATGCCCTTAGGACACCATGTACAGTGGAACCCCGATTTTACATCCCCCGGTTTTGCGACGACCCGCATTTTACGACGGATCAGTACGGTCCCTGTGAAAGCCCCATAGACACAATTCATTAAAAACCTCAGTTATACGATTCGATCTTACGCCGAACCCGCGTTACACGACGATCCACGCGAAGCAGGGTGACCAAACGGCGAAGAAAAGGGAAGTGCCCGCGGGCGTCTTTCGTCGCACCGGCTCTTTGTCACCCCTCCGCATGCCGAGCGCTTGGGAAACCGGTTCGTATCGGCTTTCTGCTGCCGTTCATTCGTCTTCCCCTGGCCCTCCCAGCGGCCGCCGGCGTTGCAAGTAGCGGCATAAAGTGGCACAGTTGTTGTCTTCCCCCGTTCTTTTCACCCTTTCTGACCAACTATCTCTCTCCCGCTCTCCTGCTGTCCCCCTCCTGTGATAACGAAAAGCGAAGCGGCACACAGAAAGGCAGACATCGCAGCAACTACCACGAAGTAGGCACTAACGCTAACCATAGTAGACGATGCACGGAGCACCTGCCGGAGAAGGCCACCGTGTCACCATGCGCAGCAGCCAGTAGCGGCCGCACGTTCCCCAACTCTCTCGAGGAGCGCGCGCTTGGCGCAATTGCAGCTTCGCATCCAAGAGCAGGATACTCGAATGCCCCTGCGAGCACCCCAATCATGCGCGAACCATGCTTCCACCATGCCACCGCCACTCCCGCCGACGGCGGTGGGAAAATGCCCACGAATTCACGAACGAAACAAAACCAAAATGGCGCTGGTCGGTTGAATGGCGTGTGAACGGCGCTTGCTTGAAGTTGTGCTGTTTCGGAGAGCGTTTGAACGGTACAGCAGCTGCCGCTGCTCGTAATATATTTCATATGAAGTAGTTTTAGGACGAATTAGGCGCTAAAAATGACAGGAGGGGTAGTTTATGACACATACAGTGCAAATATGCGGTTTTCTGAAAAGCGTGTTTTTTGCGATTTTTCGACTTTCAAAGGCCGCGTCTCCCCTAAGTGTGTGCCATGTTTCGCTACGGCTGTTGCAAATCACACCAGTGGATTGCGGCACACTCAGGGGCATAAATTTTTCTGTTCGGATTTTACGACGCGCGCATTTTACAACGCTTTTTCGCGGTCCCGAGAACGTCGTATAATCGGGGTTTCACCGTATCTTTTTTTCACTTCCACACAACGAAGCATCCTTACCTGCTATTTTGATATAAAGAAGTTTCAATGGCATCACAGAGGAAGACCAGGCCAATAAATTCTATGCATTGTGTCGTCCGTGCCACAGTGTGGCACCTGATATGGTGCTTTTGCTATTTTCGTATGTTAAGTGACAAGCATGTGTAGTTATATAAGCGACAGTACTAAACTCAGTGGACTCTCACTTATCGTGCAAGAAATCACGATAGTTCAGAAAACCGATGTCACTGATGAGGCTTGTACAGTGTAGACCGCTTATAACATAGGTCACAAGAGTTGCAAAAATCCGCACTGTCAGCAATACTGTGTTATAGCCAAAGCATGCTTTTTTCGGTTTTTGCGTATGCCAAACAGGCATACGCAAAATTTATTACAGATTACAAAATTTATTACAGATTTCACTTACACATGCAAGACAGTTACAAGACAGCATGGAACCCAAGTTCTGACAAATGCAGCGTCGGTAAAAAAACACTTATTTTTGTATGGCGATGTTTTTCAACAGTACTTCGAGCAATTTTGTCCTTTCTCCATCAGAATGTTCTTTGCGCAGTACATCTTCACCACTTTGCTGAGGCATTCCAAAGTGTCTTTGCACGGGACATCTCGGTCTGGTGTCAGGTCGACAACGTCATCGCCATTCAACCCATCTTCGGTCACAAGCTCCACGCTCCCGTGCACCACCGTGACAATCACACCACCCATGCTCGCTTCCTCACAGACAGGAAGTGCCGACTCACCAGCATTGACATATTCCTGGAAGGTATGTATGCAGCAGAAACAAACTTGCTTTCAATAAGGCTGGAGCACACGTCAGTGTTGGCCGTCTCGTCAGCGACAGCGTCACTCAGCTCATCAGTTTCAAGAGCCCCTGCAATTCACATGAAGCCTGCCTTGGGCGCTTGTTATTGTAGTGGCTTTTACCTACAAGCACGAAGTAACATTCCTATCAATCGCGCCCCTTAAATGCACTTCAAGAGGCTGCTGCTGCAAGCTCGGCAATACTCCTTCCCAGATGGCACTATAGCCAATGACACGTCGGTCGAGCAGCTGACATATTGCAGTTATGTTGGTGGGGAGAAACTGTCAACTTTGGCTTGATGTCGTGGGCTGTGCAATTGTCGAGAATGACCCGTCTCTTCTCTGCCATCACGTCTTCACCGAACTTGCCAGCTTGTGAACATCTCCTGCATCATCCATGCCTTTGTGTTGCATTTATATGTCACTCGCAGGCACTCTCGCTTTTTAAAGCAACATGGCCTTGCCAATTTTCCAATAACAAACAGGCGGCACATGTCACTTCCATCCATATTAGTGCAGAACAGCATGGTCACGCGCTCCTCTGAGGCTTTGAGGCCAGAGCAAGCTTCGCCTCTCAGCGTGAGAGTGTGGTTGGGTAAAAGGCTACAAGACAGGTTACAAAATAAGCCGGATTTGTCGGCACTGTGTATGCCTGTCCATACATGTGGACAGCATGTTTCCCAATTTTAAGCGAAGCCAGACTTCAATGGACTCATCATTGACATTGCCGCTTTTGCCACACACCACATTTGCAGCTGATGCCATTGCGACCTTTGAATCACTGTACCCATCCATTAAGTGGGTTTAAGTCATCGTGGCCTAATTTCGTGAGACCACCTGAATAACACGGTGTCCACGTCTTTGTACTTTGACATGCGCATGCTCTTCTGTGACAGAAAAGATGAATCTTGCTGCAGTTGCTGTCACAATTTGTCTCTGTTCTTGTAGATGATTGACAAGGTTGTGTCGAAAACGGCATATTTAACTGCCACCAGCACCTTCTCCAGCCCACTTTCTAGGTCCCTTATCATGCATTCCTTGGCCTCCAGCGACAAGGCATGCCTTTCTCACACCTCTTGAAGACGCTGCTGATGCCATGGCGACAAAAGCCCAACACACATAAAAAAAATTTTTGATGGGGAAAAAGAAAAGATGGTGGGGGGGAGAGCACTGCTGCTCCTACCCCGCACTCTTTGTAACGTGCACCCGCATTGGACGAAAACGTGCCTACTTCCAGGGCTCTAACGTCTCCCACCCCTCTATTTTTGTTTGACTTTGCTTTTCATGTTTCGCCGGTGGGCTCCATGTGCACACTTGTGTTCCCACCATCCCACTCCTCCATGTCTGCGCACCATTGATGGCACCAGGCAACTGTACACGCCATTCTCCGTGCACTAATTTCATGGTGGCGTGCTTAGAAGCACCACGCTATAACCAGTATTCTACTTCATTCACCTATGTAATAAGCGATCCGCCTATACACGGAGTTCTCTTGGAGTCATTATCAGTGGTAAAAAAAACCTGCACCATAGCCGATCTTGTACTAAAAGCAGTTACATTATAAGCGGTCTGCACTGTGTCTAGCTAGCGATCCTGACCAGCAAGAAAAAAAGGCGTCACCGCTTCTTTCTGGAACTGCTAGCTATCATTTTTCCTGTAGGCAGGTGGCGGTTTGGTTCGTTGAACATGATAACTGGCATCACCCTCTCAACCTCGCAAACATCCAGTGTTTTGGTAACAAGCAGCAGTGGTAGAATGAAAGGGATAGCTCTGCTTATCACTTGTTACCATAGTTTGTTTATCTGGGTTTCTTTAGCCTTTAGCCTTTACACATGACGTATGGCCGCTGTGATGAGAGTTTTGACATTGTGTTATCAAGTTATCGTTGCCAGATACCCAATGCAACAAAATACTTTTATATAAAGGTCACTGAAATCCACTTTTTTTTTCGTACTGCTGCTATTAGGATGTTCTCGTGAAATTTCAGTGTAAATAGGAATAATTCGATAATAATACATTGTATAAAGTGCCAAATTTTGATTTAACGAAGTAGACTGCCGATTTCACCAACTTCATTATACCGAAGTTTAACTGCATTCCTTTCTTCAAAACTCGGCGCTTGCCGTCTTCCCATCAAAAGTGTGACAGAACAAGCTGAGAGCTTTGTTCCGACTGTGGGTGCTCAGGGCATGTGGTGATAATGCAACGAAAGCATGCGAGATAAATCGCCATTACTGCTGTGTGGCAGAAAGACCGTAGAAATAGTCAACTTTTCCTTAGAATTCCCCTTAGAACCAAAGATTCCATTTTCGGCAGGAATGAAGTGACACCGGATATCGATCTGCACAAAGGTGTACATGCACATGGTTGTGGCAACCAATGTATGCGCAGTACAACTTTTCACCAGCAACTCTATCGCAATAATGGGTGCATTAAGTTAATGAGCTCCAGAGTAAGCGCACCCCCGGCATGCTGCGCTCGAGAGTGCTCTGATGCACCGACTCCGGCTTGAAGTTTGTAGAGTGCGCTCCGTAATCGTACACGGGAAGTTGTTTTCTTTGCTGTAAAGTTAACGAGCGCACACTTCACCAGCCAGAGTGCATTCGAGCTCCCCACCTTAATGCGCCTGATCTGTTCGGTGTCAGTATATGTGGTATTAGCACCATTTTAACGTGCACTGGCAATAATTCATGCTGCTGTATGCTGCGCGGTAGCGTGAATGACGCAAAGGCGGTGAATGCACATTTTGCGACGCATGGCCACGAGATACACCAGGCCATGCTTCAACACTCACTGCCAAAGTGTACACCACGGTGGTTCACATGATGTGCAAATAAATGTGCATGATGCAGACCGCAAATAATCTTTGTTCACCATGTGTGTACACAGAGCTGCTTGGGCATCCAATACTAAAACTCCATTAAACGATGGTGATGCGGCGAGCAACAATGGAGGCAATGTAAGCAGTCAACAAGAAATGTGGTAGGCATGACGTTTTCAATGTGGCAGCGCCCATGCAAGCGTTCTGTGGCTTTATTTTGCGAATTTGAGTGGGCAGAAGGTGTATTTGAGCACATTTCTTGAACTTAGTTGAAGTCATGATGGTGTGCAATGGTCCAAGAAATTTCGTTATCACAGGATTGCAGTTTTGTGACTTTTCATGATCTATAGATACGAAATGCATTGAATCCTATTGAATCCTATGGGCTTTCACCGGGGATCGTGCACCAACAGGAGGCGCACATCAAGAGGCCACGGTGAACATGGCTCACGCACTAGCAAAGCTATGGTGCGATAGCACGCCCAAACCCTGTTATACTAAAGTTGAAGGGAGATCCTGCAATTACTTGATGAAATTACTTCATTATTACCATTACTGCTCAATGCAATGTCTGTCATTTGGCCGCAATAATCTTCGCAGGCAAAGTTGACAATGGTGTCGCAGCTAGTGGTAATGCTATAAAACCATGCATGTGGCAAAGTTTTCCAAAAGCAGCAAGAAAGAAGTTACAGCATTGATTATCGTGTCACTTGGCATGTGGTGCGACAGCATTTATGGTGGCTGGTTTCTGTTCCGATGCAAGTGTCCTTCACTTTGTTTAGCGTGTGGCTCATCCACATTGCCGCGAAACCGTAAAATGGCGACATCAAACTGCCGACAGCGAAAATATGTCTGTTGTGAACATGCAGCACGTGGCGGACAAGACCCAGCGTGTCATATTCACCGCTGATCCATCCCATTATGACACATATGATGCGTAGGCTAATGGACCTCGCCGCTGCAGCTTGGCTTGGCCGGCTTGCGGCCCCCAAGGTCACTATGTCAATGATGCACTCTCGGAGGCCACGCCCAGTCGCATCAGCGTTCGGCGGCGTTCGTGTGCGGCTGTAACAAAAGAGGTTATATGGCCTAGTCATGTATCACCACTGCAGCAAGCAACGGTGCACCATTGATTTGTCCCTCAAATCACTACTGCAGGCCATCTCACTGTGCAGTTAAGCATGACCTTCGAGAATGCCACAATCTCAGAAGCCATGCTCCGACTACACTTAGCCTACCCCACAATCGTTGGCCTTTAGGATGCTGCAAACAGGATCTTTCCCTTCGAAAGGGAAGGTTTAGAAACTTCTCGCCTAACATGGAATCGCACTGTCCGGACTGTGGAGAGGCATATTCCTCGTTAGCCGATATGCTCTGGCAATGTCTTGCGTTACGTTATGTGGCACACAGTTCAACAAAGAGGACTGGGAGGAAGCCCTTACAAGTGGCAACCTCTCAGTTCAACTTTGGGCTGTCCAAAGGCCCTTCGAGGGGGCAGAGGGCCACGGTCTTCCAATCCCTGCGTGGAAAGGCAGACGGCCACGATCTTCCAATCCCTGCGCAGAAGCAGCCCACAAATGCTACAGACTCCCCACAACATGGGTACTCCATACAGTTCCCCTGGACCTGAATAAACTTCTCTACCTGCGTGCCTGCTGTGCTGGTGTGCGCAGCATGCCGCAGCAAGACAACAAAGCCGAAGTAGGAGGTGGGGGACTTCAGCAGCATGGAGGATGGCAGCTGTGCGAGTTCGTGTGCACAGCCGCTCGCATGCGAGTGCGCAAGGGCATCATATCGTTTCGTCGAGACACAAGAGTTCTGAATCGCTGCATTGTACGGCGGCCAAACACCGTGGAAAAAGAAACTGTCAGCCCGAATGTATGAGGATATTTGTTTCGGACATGACTTTAGTTCGCTACAGCCATTGAAAGGTCAATTTCACTTTGTTAAAGTGAGGTTTCAAATGATACGGGGTTTTCAAGGAAAATTTGAGTTATATCCTGTTATGTTATGATGAGGTTCAAGTGTGTTGCACTTTAGAGGGAATGGGCGGTGCTGCCAAACAATATGCATGCACTGATAATGGTGATGACAGGACCAATATGCACTATATCATAGCTATTGCTTAGCCAACGCGAACCACTGTTCGAGTTTCATTTGACGCTGACAATACAGTTCGTTACGGGAAGTACGGTTTACTATGAATAATGCGAACATAGCTTCATGTGTTCAATATGAAGCATTATTCCCTGTACCTAGGTTCTTCATAACACGTTTGGCTGTATGTCTCGTGACAAGTGACCCATGTCCACATGTAGTAAGCTTTACTGCATAACATCTGTATGCAGCGACAAAGTTAACTTATGCATATGCACAGTTCTCTGCTGGATTGTTCTTTCTTCTAGGAACATTGTGGAAGTCCACTAGTAGTACGAAAAATGTGTTTTATATGTTTAGCAGTACATTTTCGGTGTAATTCAACATAAAATTATCTTAAAAATACAATTGAACCCCTTTATAAGAGACACTGATACAAATATCACTTTCTCACATGGTTGGCTGCACTAGCTCTGCTTATCAGAGACCCTTTATATGGCATGTAAGGGACAGAAACCATTCCCTGGCGCATATCTCTTATAAAGGGGTTCAACTATAGTCTGCTGCCTAAATGGAACTAAATCTAATTTGGTTGGTTTTGCACATGGGTGTTGCAGTTCTGTGCATCTTACTTGGTTAAACTAAACAACTGTTAACTGAAACATACCTTCTCCGTCTTTTCAGGTTATGCTCAAAGTGCTACTACTGTAATGGCAAGACTGACAGCGCATTTCACGATTGAGGCGGCTCCACCATTCTCTGGGGACTCACTTGCGCATGAGGTGACACAATGGTGGCCCCACAGCTAGCAGTGCTGCTATTGCTAGTTGTGAGAGGTGATGGTGATGAAGGAATCACTGCGGAGTGGCCTGTTGTGCCCGTGGCAAGACCAGGCACCGCTGTATACTGGACGGCAGCTGGAGATGCGTTGCACTTGAATGTCTTTTCGGGAACCTGATGGTTCATGACAAACAAGGGGACATCTTGTAGCATCACAAGTACATAAGAACCTCGTTATAACGAACCCGGATATAACGAACTGTCGGCTATAACGAAGTAATCGCAATTCCCCTTGAAATTCCTATAGGTGAAATTGATATTGGTTATAACGAACTAATGGTTATAACAAAGTAATTACCACACCCCCTTCAACTTCGTTATAACGAGGTTTTACGGTATTCAACACGTAAGACAGCAGAGCAGATGTGAAGCTGTTAAATCAATTAGCTTTCTATACACTTAAGTGCAAACAAATAAAGCCCTTTCAGATGTTTCTGAAAGTGATGAGTTGCAAACAGCTGCTTATTAGTAGTTTAAAGGGGCACTGACACCAAAATTTCGCTGCTAAGATAGCCTGCGGGTTCGATTTTCATGGACATGCACATGTCATCTACCAAATCTCAACGGCGAACACAGCTCCGAAAGTAATTTAAATGAATATTGAAGTTCGCATGCGTAATCGAGCACTAGACGCCGTACATCGCGACATCGACAACAGCAAAGGTGACCTGAAGGGGACCCCAACTTCCGCGACGTCACCACGGCAGCCGAGCTCCGAACAGTGCAGCTAGCAATGACGACGTCATAGCCGCCATTGCTTATTCGCTGTGGCTGCGTTAGTAGACTGCCGGCGACGCCAGACCTCAAGAAAATAGTTGCCACCCAACGACGATGACGGCAACAGCGACAACAACCCGCAGGACATGCGACAGGCAAAAGAAAACGAGCACGCGTTTGTTGTCGTGCGGAAGTGCGTCACAGTCATGTGTGCTCACGTGGTTGAACTCGTTTACCCCATTGCGAGCGCTAGATGGCGCCAGTTGCACCGGGCGCCTTGTCGATTTTTGAGCTCTCCAAAACCAAAACTGAATCTAGTCGGTAATAAACAGGCCATAAATAATTATCTGACAAGCTCTGGAGCAATTTATGTGCCGTGTTATGGATAACAAATCCTCAGCTACGTATTGCAGCAAAGAAACATCAGACGAAAATTTTCATGTCAGCGCTCCTTTAAGTGCCACAGTAAAAAAAATATTGTACAGCTCTTAGGTGAAATTATTCTTAAAATTTGCACCTTGCCACAAAGGTCGGGAATGAAAAGACACTAAAGAGGGAACACACAACTGTCTCTAATAGCAAAGCACACATTCTTATCATCATAGGAAGTTCAATAACCAGAGAAAGACATTAACAGTATTGAGAACTATCAAGCATTATCCTAATGTCTTCATGCCAATTTGCCATGACATTCTGCAACTCTACAGCATCTACCCAGACATAGTTAATTACTTACACATTCACAAGAACATTGCATTTTAAGAAAACAGGGTATATGAAGTTTTGAAAATGTTTCCAGCATAAGATCATCACAAATTAAAGAAATATGTGGACTGTAATTCTGCAACCAGTAATACCAAATTTCTGTTAAATGAGCAAAAAAAAAAATAAGATGTATTGACAGAATATTCTCAAGCCAAGACTGCTGCTATATAGTGCACCTAAAAAAAAAAACACACACAACGGGGGAGAGGGGGGCACAGGTACAGTGGAACCCCACTGTTACGTTCCTCAATGCTGCGTTTTGCCAGCTGTTACGTTGTTTTTCATTGGTCCAGGCATAGCTCCCATACAATCCCATGTATTGCGAACCCCGCTGTTACGTCATAACTGTGGGCCTGTTCCTGCATGATGCGTCGCAACCTGGCACGCCGTACCCGCCCGGGCACCGCTATTTTGATTTGACTTTTGACAGTGTTGGTCACGCCTGCAGGAATCGCCGCCCGCTGATGGCTGCCGAGATAGCGCGAGCGCCAGCGCTATCTCGGCAGCCATGCGATCGCTCGGCAGCCGAGCAACACTCCCCCCGCCGTTGCGTCTTTTCATGCTCGTTAAAGATGGGCGGGGCGTTTCCTCCCTGCTTCGACGGCTGGCGTCCCAATAGGGCTGATGTTATCGGCTCCGAGCGACGGAGATGGGCCGGGCGCCTTTGATCTCTGCTTCAGCAGTTTTCGTCGCCCCCACTTGCCTGCTTTTATTCTAGCGACCGTACTTTGGGCTACGGGGGTTTCCGGAGAAAAGAATCCGAAAAGGGGACATCGCACTCGCAGCCCCTTTTGCGTATGACTGCGCGCTCGCCTGCGCAGCGAGTGGCATGGCCGCGCGGCTGTCCAAAGTCCGTGTGCGCACTGGCGAGCTGGTTCGGGTCATAGGGCTGAGCGCAAAATATGCGAGGAATTTTTTTTTTGTACAGCTGGCTATATATCAGGGGTACGCAAATTACGCGAGGGCGCAAATTATGCGGGTAAATACGGTAAACAAGCACTGAAGACGGAACGTGAAAGCGCTATCGAGCGATCGCAGACCCGACGCGACAAGCCACACTCACAATGACAAACCACGCGCGGGGTGCCGGAACAGGATGTGGCGATAGCAGTGACAGGGCAATTTGCCTCCAAAATTGGTGCATCACGCTAGAACTAAGCCTCAATGATCACAGTTTCGATTGCAATCTCTGAGGCCATACTTTCTCTCATCGGGGCGCCGGAGGCTATAATGGCGGCTCATTTACTGCGCTCGACAGCCACGAACGAAGTCCGAATTATCGATTTTAGAGCTAGATCGAAACCGTCCAAAATATCGGCCGTCTTAACACAGCAAGTCTATGGGGTCACTGGCGGTACCGCGCGGCTGTCCGAATTATCGGTCGGGGACCTAGATGGCTCACCTTGCTGAAATAAATTGTTTGAAGTCAAAGCGGCCCTGTTCTAATTCATTTTTGGAGCTTTCCTCACTCTTGCGTTTTCCCGGCTGTTACGGTTTTTCCCCCCGGTCCGCTGAAAAACGTATGAACGGGGTTCCACTGTAATTTAAACCTTCAACAAACGAACGAAGTATTGACGTCAACAGCAATGTTTAGCACTGCGCTTTAACCTGTCAGAAGTAGTACACAAGGACAATGCTGCTGGAGCAGAAGGAACAGCACCATGCCTACCAGCATCTCACAAGGATTGTGCAAGAAGGGGCATTGACAGTGGAGTTACAAATGTCGCACCTTGATGGCGCACAACACGAGACTGCAGGGAAACTGTCAGCATTATAGCCAGTGCACAGTAAAACATTATATAATGTCAGCTTAGTTCCTGTTCCACTCAGACAATGCACACCACGAATCTATAAGAACATAACGTGCTTCAGTAACACCTTGAACATAGGTTGCTTGTGTAGCACACACATGCACAATGCTCTGTAACGGAAGGCAAAACACTGCCTCTGCTTTGCTACCATCCCACTTGAGCAGAGCTTTGACAGTGTGTCTGCCTTGCATCATATCTGTGGCAAAATACCCTTTGCACTTCTGAAGGCCCTCTAGCCTACACCACACAAGCTAATCACGGGTCGTTAAGAGCAGGGCAGCACAGTGGTGGGAATGTGTCTGAAGTGCCTGTATGATGACTGTGACAAGATAGAAAGAAGGATTAAATCAGGAATGCGGTGACCTACCTGATGAAGGCTGTGCACAATGGGCTGAGTGACATGCAGAGACTTGGCCATCGAGACCGAGGGGTGGCCAAGTGTAGTCCGTGCCAAGGGTTCCAAGGAACGGCCCGAGGCAAAGCCAATCTGCACCTGGCCAGTTCCTCCATGCGAGCCAGACCTGGGCACCCCATATGTTCTGTGCAGGCCATCATTGCATACACCCTTATGTACAATGGAATCCTAGCTGAAGACAGCCAAGTTTAGGACCATTTCAGGATTTCACTTACCAGTTAACTCGAAAGGCAAAGCTCTAGTATTAGGGTTATTGTAGTACACATTAAGGTTAAGGCACAGCAATGCAGCTGTCCAAAGACCTTAATTGAATGGGAAAGAACAGTACCCTGCCTGCAGCACATGACAAAAACAGCAATAGTAATAGGCCCCTTTAGAGAATGACACCAAGAACACCTGAGGACGCATGTGATGACACACGAACCTGCAGTGTCCTCTAGGGATATGCACATCATCCACTGTACAAAAAGATTTTTCCTGGAACAGGCTTTTGGAAGTTTCTCTGTACAGTTTAATGCCTCTACAATGAGCACGACTGCAACGGATTAGCCTCTGCAATGCCATGTGGCCTGGCCAGATTGCTACATTTCTTACGTACTGTGAATGACACTATGACACAGACCAGTACGGCGAATATGCCTGTTTGACAATGGAACGGACATGTTTCCAGTCATTAAATTGTTGCTTTATAGCAAATACGCTTAGTCAAACAAGTACTGCATAGCGGTCAAAAGAAACGGAGCAACGGGGCTGGTCACCCCATGCTAACTTTTGAAGAACTACAAAAATACAAGGACGATAATGCAATGTTCTTTAATAAATAAACAGCTACAATAAGTACTGCCACGCAGCATCAGTTGTAAAGGCCGACAATTACATCTCAGAGTACAACAATGTGCTGCTTTTCTCCAAACTGACAACTGACAACACTACAGAAGCAATCAGAGACAGAATGGCTCTTGCAAATGATCAGGCGAGGTGATGATGAGTTTGCAGAAGAGTGAAGAACCATGAATACTCACGAAGCTCTAAGACACTTGACACACTACAGATATCCCCTTCCTGACTCTTTGACCTCACGTGGTTGCGCTCCCTAAACTACACAAATGCGCAGAAGAAAATTGCATACTTTTCTTTGTCCAGGGCCATTTGAACATATTGACAGTTACGGCTGTTTTGTCTTGTTTAAGTGGAAAGCCGTTATCACTTCCCTGTGACACACGCGCTTGTTTCGGTTTTATACACACGCATTATCACATGTGTATAAAAGCCGGCACATTTTGCCGCTCGTCAGTCTTTCGGGCGCCCCACGAGCGTTCACGCCACTATTGCTGAAGATTGTGAATGGCCATGTTTTGCTGGGCACAAGTTTGCCCAATAAACAGTTTGCCTGACATCATCTTGAGTTCTGCGTGCTTCGTCTTGAGTGCTGTGTGCGTCACGACCACGTGACAATATCATGAATAAAAAGCTTTTGCTCTCAGTATGCTTATTTGCTTTACTGGAGTCATGGAAATGCTTGGAGCATCTAACGAAGTGACCTGCATAACGAAGCCTTAATGCAGTCCCATATGATCTGTCCTACAGGCATTTTCACTGTATATGTATATATTGCAGATCACATGCACTGAGAGTAGGACAGGTGTAAGGCATAACCCTAAAGCATTTCTTCAAACATTTGTGGAGTGACTAAATGACAATGAAACATAAGGCTGCTTACACCACTAATGGCTATCCAATAAGTACGCTATATACTACTGCAAACGCGTGAATCTCTTGCAAAATCTCTGCAGACATCTTAATTAGGGAAAAGCTAAGATATATGTAACAACAGATGCTGACAGCATCAAACAAATGCTACATGCAATGTTTGTGCCTCTCCTACATTCTCATCTTTTCCACTGTACCCTGTCACAACTCCAAGAAAATAAATAGCTGTAACAGCTAGTAGAAATTATGGGGGCACACAACAAAAGGATGAAAAGAAATTTTAAAAGTAATGCTATTAGGCATGTACAAATATCAAGTTCTCAAAATACAAATATCCCAATTTGAACATCAGATTGAACATTGAACACCAAAACACTAATAACAGGTACTTTGCTGGAAAAATGCACTAAAAACTCTCAATGCAAGATATATCGGGAACACGCTGTTTAGTCTAGATTTTCAGGTCATAATTGTGTTGATAAATTATCACAGCATAAGGCTAGCAGTAACAAGTGTCAAAGGCTATCATGAAGAAATATTGGTTGTTCCACACGATCAGGCCAGTGCAATGAATGCCAAAGAGCCGTCCGTGCACAAGGAGGCTTCTGGGAATGGCAGAACAGCATAGTCTGGTGGCCTTCTAAAACCATGCAGCGCACATCATGGTTCTGTATGAGCACCAACAGCGCTGCTGAGCCCGTCATTAAAAATGCTCAACCTAACAGCGCATGTTGGCAGTGATAGTCACACGCACTGACACATTCGATGTTGGCCGCCATCATGCCTCCACGCACTACTAAGCTTACTGGTATAGGCACGCCAATCTCAGCACCTAGCATAAACAATAATCACCAATAATTTTCGGCAAGATGATTAGATTGCATACTTAATCTATACGAATATTTGAAAATTTCAAATAGCCTGTTCTTGAATCTAATACAAATAAACATGTAATATTTAATGAATATTTGAAACATGCCATTATTCGCAGACTCCTAATTATTATCTCTATAGAGAATGTGGAGAATTACTCACTTCTGCAAGTCCATCACCTGAGCCATTGACAGCCCTGCTGACCGTGGTATCGATGCAAATGATGCCCTAGCAGGAACTAGCCCTGCTGCCCGCGCCTGCTGAGGGATTTCACAAAAAAGAAATACTTTGGGTAAATAAACTCTCTTAGCTTACTCGATGCAAGGTTAGGTAAATACAGTGTGAGTAGCACAATGTAAAAGACTAATGTCTGAAGTGAAAGCACCACATGTATGTAACCTACACACAAGTACGATTGCTCTACAACGAAATGGAAACAAATTCAGGCTAGGCAGAAAATCTGTCATTAATACAGCTTCAAATTACAACTTTCTATCATGACTCAACCAATTAACTGCACCAGTGTCATACACAACGGCAAATGTGAGGAAAGTAAGAGTGCCTTCTCGTATGCCTTCTTCAGCCCATGTTTAATTCCGGTCTGTTAGTACGCACTTTCTTTTATAATTCTTGCAAGGTACTTCTTAAAAGCCTTCAAAAACCGATGGAATATCTGGAAGATGACCTTTCAACAAAAGTAAATAGTGCTGAAATTACAGCGCACTGCACTTCTGAAAAGCAATACGAGGTGTTGAACAGACTTTTATCCAGCACAAAGTGACTGCATGTGCTCGTGATCCTTGATGTCTTGATTTAGCAAAGAAGTATAGTGGCGAAGATAAATGTTAAGGGGTCACTAAAGAGAAACATTGGATCAGGGCAGGCTAACAGTTTGTTCTTTCATAGTACTCATTCTACCTTTTTGGCAGAGAGACACAATTTGTTAACAGAGAACTTAAAGGTGGGCTTCCCTTCGTATTTCTTGTCAAAACCACCATGCTGATAATTTCAGTGAAAACGTCAGATTTTGAAGATGCACTCAGATCTTTAACTACAAAATAAGTCTACAAGAATGTCACATATTAGTTATCAATTATGATAACATGACGTTATCTATTCTAAATCAACACCAATTTAATCAAGCCTTATACACACAGTGCTGTGATGTATGACATGATCTGGAGCTGGCATGCGTGTTTTAACCATTCAAATGCCAACACTAGTAAGTCACACACGATCCAAGAAAGAATTTGACTTGCCCAGATATTTTGGCAGTCACTCTGAATGGCAGTTTAAAATCACCAACGCTTGTCAATTCAATTTCATAATTTTGTAGAGTCCAGTCTTTAGATGCTAGGGGTTGGGAAACATCGAGAGCAATAGTTCTTGCTTGTGGTGTCAAGGTGCCAATGGCAGGCAGTATGTGGTGCATGGTTCTCTTTTCTTGCAAATGCACTTTGACAAAAAGCTGTGACACTGGAAAATACTTCATACTGTCATGAGGCTTTAGCCCATAGCCAAACACATTCAATGGAGACAACCCCACTTTGAGAACAGAAAGTGATGAACCAATCAGCTTGGTGTCTCTTTCCTGGGAGACACCTGACAATGCTCAGCCTTCTAATGTGAAGTTCTTTAAAACAGCATTTTTCTTGAAATAGTCCAGTTCATGCATTTGGCTCTCATTTCGAACGCCAGTTTAAGATTCAGCACGTTCATCCATCTGACTTCAAAATTCTGCCGAATTCCCTCTGTGGCTACCAAAGGTTGGAACAATTTCTGGAGCAACTGTTCTTGGGTGTGGTGTGAAGGTGCCAATGGCTCACAGTACGTAGTGTGTGGTTCCTTCTTTTTCTTGCTAGTATTTTAGCTAAAAGATTTTTAGTATCAGGACTCAAGGCCACACTGTGGTGGGATTTTAACCCTAAGCTTAAACATCTTCAGGAAGCAGCTCACAGAGAGCTTTGAACCAATGAGCTTGCCGTCTCTGTCTTGGGAGACACCCAACTATCACCAGCCTTCCAACCTTGTATTTTCAAAAATGGCGCGTGCTTCCTTTCAAAGTCCACCTTCTGTGAGATGCAGTGGCCAAAAATCAATAAAGGTGGTGAGGGACACGGTGCACGCTACTGAAATTACTGGATTTCCTCAGATCACCAATTTTTCCCACAAAAATCTGCTGGAGAGGACCCTACAAGGGAGTTTATTCCAGCGTCCTGACCACTCCGTGGCCCTGTCATACAAGATGTACATTTCCCACATCAGCTGGCCTGTGCTCATGCCCTGAAACTGTGGCACTTGAGGCTGCGTTTGTTGGTACCACGACCCCTAACAATGACAGTATAAACAGTGTGCTTGCATGGACTTCTCCACTCTTTGTCCCATGAACTAATGAATTAGGAGGCTCAAATTATGTATCTGAGATAGCTCCTTCCTGTATATATAACTTGCGCTTCACTGCTCAGTGCTGAGATGGATAAAGTCGTCCCAATTCTGCACACTATTAAAGGTTCAAGACACCTTACCCATATGGCTTCAAAGTTGGTGGTCTGCATGTACTCTATGAACAATGCAACAACTGTCATGCAAAAATTTACTGGGGAAAATGATCCCAGACCTTTCCTTTGTCTGCTTGGGTAAGTCAACTTAATGCTCAACATGAGGTGCCATTTTGGTGAACATTATATCTGTAAGACTTGAAACACAGAAGACTGTGGTCACTGAAGCACAGGAAACAGCCTGACTGCGAAGAGGAGGCTATTAGGTTGTTGGGCTTCTACTCATACTTCTGCAGCTTCATTCCAAGCTTCACTGACATCGCTTACACCTTCATGAGCCTTATAACATCAGCATTGTAACAAGTTTCAAGTGAAGATGTCTATGTCACTGCTCGTTCGAGAGCTGGAGTTCCTCATGAGATGACAGCCTATTCTCCAGTGCTTTGGCCTATCTTCAACATTAATGACGGTGTGAATGGTGGTGGTACTGGCACTACAGTTGCTCACAACAGTGGTCATAAAGCGTCTGTTGTGCAAGCCACTTCCACAGTAATGCAGTACTCTTGGCCCTTTGACATCACTCCAACAGACACTCAAGCAAGTAGTACCAGTACGGTTGTTATATTAATTCAAAAATTTGTGACAAAAGTTAATGTCACCTTGTGTGACAGTTGCTTCTTCAGTCCTGCAGCTTCTTCTACACTGTGTTGAGCCTCTGCTCTGACATTCACAATGGTGTAAGTGTTGTTGCCATTGCTGCATTTGTATGTCACAATGATGATAACACATCTTCCTCCTACACTAGTCACCTCTTGAGTCACAAAGCACACAGTCTCTGAAGCTCTGACTTTCAGATCCAACAGACAGTCATAAGCACACAAGCAGAAATGGACCTCCTCCTTCAAGATAATGGTGACAACACATCTCCTATGCAAGTTGCTTCTTCAGTAGAGCGACACATCCTCTCCGGCACCGTCAGCTCCAAAGGATGTTCAGATGGATGACCATGTGTTGGCAGTGATGCTGTACTTGTTCAAAATAGTGATGACAATTCGTACATGTCATGCACATGACAAATGCTTCTTCTTTCAAGCAGCATCCTCTGGGATTCTCAACTCCAGAAGATTGAAGATAGGCAGCAACCAGTAGAAACAGCAGAGAAAAAGAAGAAGAGAGAGGGACAGAGATGGAAACAAAGTGCTGATGTGAGTGTTGGCACTGGTGCTATACTTGTTCAAGATAGCGATGACAATTATATAATACACCTCCTACATGTGAATCAGTTCCTGAGCCATTGCGACTTCAGCTACACAGTTAACGAAGAAAGAGTGCCTTGTAGTCACCGTCGAGGTGTAGCAGTATTGCTCATACCTGTGCGGACTCATAGTCTTCACGGATAAATTCCTCCACTGGCTCATGAAACTTCGCGATCCATCTGGTCATCTTGAACACTGGACGCGTCCTCTGAAAAAGTGTGATTTGATTATTTCGTGTAAGAATGGACAATGACGCGGAGACGCAGACTGTTGGATGTCGCTTCCCATGACTGGCTGCAGCGCAGGCAACTTTGATCACTACACCACCATTGCATCCTCGAAGCTCCCCGGTGCCAGCCCCTTCAGAACCAAGCAGAAGGGTGAGGGCTTGCAGCCGCGCCTCGGCGCTGCACACGAGCCTTCAGAAAAGAGCCGTTTTCACATGCACGACGATCTCCTTTACAAGACAAACCTAATGGACTGCAGGTCTGTGCCTTCTCTTTGTGGTTTTCACCAGACAGAACACACCACTCTTGCAAGCCATGCACAATATTGATCCAACGTCTGGTAGCCTCATCAATTCTAAGTGCTGTCCTCCATAACTTTATTTGACAGGCTGTTATGCTGTCGGATGCGTGGTACACAACAGTTAGTACATTGCAGAAAACAGCCCTACAAAATGGGATGAGGCAGAATATGCACAATTACATTGAAAAAGCTCCTCATCACATTTTCGTAGCCCTGTTTTCCACAATGAAAGGCTGCCAAATCATCTGGCTTTCTGTTCCCAAATACAATAATGCGTCTTCATGCAGGATGCCTGCGCTTGTGCCGGAGTCTATGGGTGCGCATACCTTGCTAACAATGTTACAAAGTGCCTTAAGCTATAACGAATAAAAGAACTGCGGTGTGCTGCATTGACGGGGACAATGCTCCCGCTTGTTCAGAGAGTCAAGGCTGGTATCATGCATGTGCATTTGTGCTCTTCCAAAGATATTGAGAGTTTGACTTTTGAGCATCTTAGTATCATGGTGAAGAAACACGGGACAAGAGAAGGAGGACAGAATGAGTGGCGTCTCTTGTATTCCTCAACCCTTGAAACTTTGTGCTGGTTCTTAAGGGCATTTTAAATGCTTCCACCAACTAAGCTGGCACACCATGTTAAGATAGTTTTTCTTAATAAATTGATATTCTGTGTATATGCCAAGATCATGACATGACACAGCATCACTGGAGCTCAACATTAACCACTCCAGTTTCTTTAATCTGCACTTGCATCTAATCACATAATTTTTTTTATTTTCTGTCCCTTAAAATGTGGCTGCCACAGTCGAAGTTGAACCAGCAAGTTCAAACTTAAGCAGTACAAAGCCCTAGCCACTGAGCTACCATGACAGCTTAGGATGGCGCACTCAGTTGCTTGACACTTTTCTCTTAAGCAATAGATACAATGTACAGACAAAATAAAACACAACCCAATTTATCATACATCTGGAGCATCTTTTCAAGTACAGTGCATGGTACTCTGCTAAACTTAAACTGCCATGCAAAATAAGGAAATCCTTGGCTACAAACATGATATACAAACATAGTTTATATTCAGCTAATAATTACAGGGTTTACAATCAATTGAAACAAACAGGCTACGAGAGACACCATAGCACAGCACACCAAATGAACAGAGATCACCTGGGGTCATTTCATGCCTTGGCATTGCTCCCCCCCCCCCTAATCTGGCTGTGGTGCTACCAGCAATTCACCATGTTGTCTCAAGCTCACTGTATCACTGCAGCATGTACCTTCTATTTCAAAGGACACAGACACATCCATCTGCTGCACTCTAATGGAGCAAAATAGACACATTACAGAGAAGCTGCGTGTGTGAAGTGGGCAAGTTCAAAGTAGATAGGTTAGTTACAGCTTTTTAAAACATTCGGCAGAAAGATTCAACATGCCACAATAAGGACATACTGAAAGAATTAGGGGCATCAGTTCATTACAAGCTTTACAACATATTTTTATGAAGCAAGTGCCACCTAATTAAACAATAAGCATTGCATAGACAGCGCATTTTCTTGCAGCAATGCGAAAATCCAGTGAAACAAAAGCCAATCTCTCAAACTAGGCCGATGCCAGAGTATGAAAACATCATTGAAAAAGTAAAAAGTGAATGCCTCTACATTTTCCCAATAAGCTGTACACCCAAAACATTTCCGACTGTTTCGTCACTATAATGATTCCAACATAGGAGTTCCTGAGATAGTTTAGCAGACATCAGAGACAACCTTCCATTACTTCATTTCTACACATTTCTCAGGTAAGAGGTAAGCGTGGATTATAACCTTGGCTTAAAATGGCACCGAACCGGCTATTTTAGAAGTCTCAAAAATGCTTTAGATGAGTGAAGTGCTTTGCAGAAATTTATATTACTGAAGCAATCTTCCAAAAAGATCTAATACAAGCAGATGTGTAACAGCTTTATCTTCCACTTTCCCATTAACACTTAACTTCATTGTTCCAAACATTCAGAACAAAAGATTTTAGGCTATACTAGAGCCTGCTTAGTTAACAGGGTCAAATAATGCACACTGTAGGAAGAAGCACACCAATCGAAACATACCCGTGACAAATTAGAAGACAAAGCCTCTATCAGCCAATGGTAGCCTTCTGTTTGAATATGTCAGCTAATCAGCTAATACCAGGAGACATCCACTAGTGACTGCCCTATCGCTTTGCTTGAACAGAGACCACTTGAATTTTGCAACCATAATTGTGAACTGTAGGTGCCATGTATGAATGCCGTATTTGGCTCACATGCTTATAGCTGAGTCTTCTATTCGTGGAAATAATTCCCTTATCAACCAAGCGGTTTAGTACAACACGCATTAATAATAACCAATACACACCTTGCACCAGTCTTCATGAAACACAGTAGAACCTCGTTATAATGAGACCGGATATAACGAAATATCGGATATAACGAAGCAATTGCAATTCCCCTTGAAATTCCTATAGATTAAATTGATATTGGTTATAACAAACTAATGGTTATAACGAAGTAATTACCACTCCCCCCTCAACTTCGTTATAACAAGGTTTTACTGTACATTATGACGCTGCTACAAGAAATGTAGCCATTCTTAGAGCATTACCAATTAGCACACATGTGTGCTATCATTAACTTAGCACCCTCATACTGCAGCACCCTCTTTTTTGGTAAATCAAAATAAGTTCCCTAGGATCCATCACTCAACACCTACTATAGACATTGTATTTGCACAATACATACTTCAACTGTTTCATCATACACTGCCCAATCATTACTGTGCCAGGCTAACTCACATAGGAGCACTGAAGGACTTTCATGCCAGCTGCATCTGGTAGAATTATGAGTGGAGATCAAAGGGTATTTTCACACTTGTACCTGGCTACTATCTTTCACCATGAAGGTAGTCAATGAAAAGAGAACTCAGTTCTTACGCCAACCGGTATGTGAGGGGCCGTGGTTGCCTGACTCATTGAAGACCGCAACATCGGTGTCGCAAGTGCAGACTTTGGAGCAGTGTTGATGCTTGCTACAGCTGCTGGCCCTGCGAATGAAGAACAGACAGTCCCTATTCATGACTGCAATTCTGAGGAAAAGGTGAGGTGACTAACAATACCATCAGCAGTTTATGTTCACGAGGCTGAGTACAGACTTGTTACACAGCCTCAATGTGTATGCAAAAGTTGAGTCGGTGCATGGCCCCATATAGTAGGCATCTCACCGTAAGCATCTTTTGACATAATGGCACCAGGCATCTCACCGTAGGCATCTCTTGACACAATGGCAATAAAAAATTGGCAGGCACATTGCATGAGAGCAAATACAGGTCACCCTGCAAATGATTAGTGGCGGCTGTTAACATGCAAGTTGGTGATCCCAAATGAGGTGGTTCACCCAATACCTATTCTCGTCTAACGCTGGAAAACTACTCTTTTCAGCAAGATTACCAGAAAACTTGAGTGATTACCACTGAAACCATTACAGTCGATCCTGGATATATAAAACTCGGATATATCGAATTACTGGCTATATCGAACAGTCGAAAAATCCCCTCTGAAATTCAGTGCTAAAGTACAGGGATATCGCGCACATATATCGAACATATATTTTTGCACTTTGCGTACTTGTTGCGTGCGTCTCTTTCACTCGTGGTCAACCTGTTTGGAAGCTAAGTCTGTTGAACTAAAGATGGACTTTCTCGGGACGAGATGAATGATGACTGGTGCTTCAGGTGTAGCCAAGTAAATCATTGCTGTGAAATGTTTCCCTAACTGCGCTTCGTGGTGCGAAGTTGTGACAGTGCGTGGGTCATCGCTGCTGACAACGGTGTTAAATGCCTCCATGAATTTCACGAGTCATCAGCGTTCCTGGGTGTCCGTCTTGTCGGATGGGCTCACAACAAGCGACTTCATTAGCGCCGATGACGATTGTGAGCCGTTTCTAACTGCACCAATCCCGACATCTTAGCTGACACTGCCAGCGCCAAGGGATTGAATCCAACCAGTGATGAACATCTAAGCTGCTGATAAACGACTTCATACCATGCTTTGAGAGCTTGTGCCGGTGTTCGCAGTCATTTGTTGCTGTTATAGCACAGTGGAAGGCGCTGGATTGGCTGATCTATAAGGGCCCAGAATGGCTCGAAGAACTTGATGGCTTACACGAAGCTCACATATTTCTTTCATACGAAATAAAATGCAACTGTTTTCACGCAGATCTGTTACATATTGCAGGCAGATCGATAATTTACTGCTTGTTACTACCTCGTGAAACAAATTTGAGACGTGCACTGTTTTAAGACAAACTTCAGAGAGGCATATTTGTATTCCAAATTATCAATATATCGAACTATTTTGCGATCACCTTCAAGTTCAATGTATCTGGGATCGACTGTATTTCATACCACAAGATCTGCCCTGCTGCTAGTACAGACCATCAAGGACTGCTTAGACAACACAAATGTATGTTCACTTTTGTTGTGTACAGTGCTGCACAAAATGTGCCACAGGGCCAGTTTTCGTCTCAACATTTTCAAAGCATGAAATGAGTTTGGAGAGGACATCCACAAAGAACACTGTTGGGAAGCTCACAGAATGTGACACTCAATAATCTTTTCTTTTTCTTCCCCCACAATGCGCTACACTGACATATGCGACAGGGCTCACCTCGTGGTACGTGTGAAGAAAACTGATGCGAGGTAGTGTGGCCAATCTGGGTGGTAGCGATGGTGTTGCCTCGGATGATGGATGCCATTGGAGATGCTATCGAAGTAACAATGGTGCCCGCATTTGGAGATGACACCCCCGTCGCTGATGGTGTCACCATGTGCCGCAGTGTTGATAGTTGAGGCACTGAAGATCCCCCCACTGACCAGACAAACAAAATATGAAGCAACAATATAGTTCAAGGCCATGGTAGTTTAGATTTACCACAGTAAGCTCATACCCGATACATTGAAACGAGTTCATTACATATTACTAGTTCTACTTGAACAAGTACAAAAATAATTTATCAGGGTCAGTACAAGTAAAAAAATTACGCTGCCTCCTCTGTAACTTCAGAACCAACATCACACGGAAAAAATGGGATACTATCGCAACGTTAAACTGCACTTAGGTGCTCTTTAATATTTTTCAGACTTGCAGAACAACTTATCAAGCTACAATGACAAATAATAAACATATGTTCTTTTTATAGCAAAATTAAGGTTTACATCAAACATTACAAACAATCCAAGATAATTCAGGGCCTGAGGCTTTACATATAGATTGTAAGAACCTTTTTCCTCAAAATTTTATTTTGTATATTCTATCACACTGAATTGTTGATGTGAGGCAAAGGCAAGTGCACGAAAACAAAAAATGACAACAGACAGAGAAATCATATGCGATTGTTCGGGAAAGCAGAGAAGGCTCTGAAAGAGCTCCATGTGCTATCAAAGTTGCACTAGCGAAAACAAGACTTGAACGTACCAGACTTTACTGTATATGATGGCGTGACGGAGGCAGTGATTACATTTCCTCCAGTTGAGGACACAGAAATGGCTGGCTGTAAGACCGGCCTTGGAGATGCAGGAAGCCTCTGACCCAGCGTCTGGAAAAGCAAGAAACAAGTATGTGTATAGGCATGACGCCAGTCATCCAATTTTTTTCCCATGGGGGGGGGTACAGTCTCCATATTTAGGGCCTTGCTACAAGTAGGCTATTATGTCCAGGCAGACATTAGCAGATATAAGAATTTCAGAAGTAATACTTTGCAAACAAAGTTCATTAAAGAATGTATCAAATCACTAGGCAGCAGAAATAACATTTATTGATTAGGAGGTACAAAATCCTAATCCCCTTCAATATAGTCTCCTGGGCAATGCACACACGTAAACATTTCTGAAATGAAGATCAAATAGGCTGCAACAGTGCGTGATGCCTTCACTTATGAAAAA
This sequence comes from Hyalomma asiaticum, assembly GCA_013339685.2. NCBI lineage: Eukaryota > Metazoa > Arthropoda > Arachnida > Ixodida > Ixodidae > Hyalomma > Hyalomma asiaticum. The sequence goes on along the minus strand of CM023482.1, from coordinate 109,901,556 downwards.
ACTGCCAGAAACTAATGCCTTCAGTGGGCAGAAAACAACTCATGCATCTGCATGAATGTGCCCTTTATATCTCCACCACAGAAAGCCTGCCACATTTCATAGGTTCAACTAGAAAAGAACAAAGTTCAACACCTGTTTCTTCAGACACCTAGTAAAGATATATGCTAGTGTATATGCGAACTGACTTATTATTTGTCTTTAGCACTCATGATTAAACGATTAGTAGTGAAGTCACGTCACTTGCAGAGCAGCAGGGACAACTAAAAATGGCTTTCCTAGGGTGTGTTCCCATACTCACAATAGACAGCTAAATAGACAGCTACGTAACAGTGGCCATCTTGAGTCCTATTCCATTTCTCATGTAGACGGCAAAATAGACAGCTTCGCGAAGACAGCATACAAGGACAACAACGATGAAGGCTACTTTGCTGTCCAAACAAGATGGCAGTTGAGAGGATTGCTTGAATATCCACGGATCTCACCGGAGTGGTTCGTGGTTGTCTGCTCGCAAATAAGTGCTTTCTTACACACTTTATATGAGCTGCATTGAGTTTTTCATAGACTGGAACATGAAATAAGCGGGATTAACAAAACTTTTAGCGTTTTCTTCAGCTTTATTTTGTCGACGCGAGATGGCGTCTCGTCACGCAACCGTCATCCGGGCACGTTCCATTACACGGACTACAAGGACGCGAAGCCGTCTTTGAAGCTGTCAAGGTAGGCCGTCTACGATGCTGTCCAGAACTGGAACACAGCCCTAAATGTGTGGTACAAAGGCACTGGTATTACAGTTAACAGCTTGCTAAAGGTGTCTATCTAGCATTCTGGGATAACTTGAAGGAGCCCTGCAAGACTTTTTCAATACAGTGAAAAAATGTTGCCAGTTAATTGTCAAGGTTCCTGTGAACGTGCGAGTCAAATATCATTGCACAGCATGAAGCGTGGAATTAGCAATCTCACTTCAAAGACAGCTGAAAATTCCTCTCTTCTCTTACCAAATTACGTAATTAAGGGCAGTAATAAAGTACAGTAGGGGGAAGGAAAACAGCCAATGGCTGATTTTATCATAGTCAAAATATTTCATTTGCACTAAGATTACACACACACACACACACACATACACACAAAGTTGATCCTGAGTATATCACACTCGAATACGGTATATTGAATTATTGACTGTATCGAACAGTTAAAAATTGCCTTCAAAATCCAATGCAAATGTATGGGGCTGGCACGCATGCATATCAAACACCCATGGACCACCGTGTTTGATACTATATCAAACTTTGACCCGCACCAGAGGCCTCAAGTGTCCTCCTCCTTACATGAGTTTATCACTGTTCAACCATGTTCTGATATGCTGCGATGCCACTTTGTATGCGATGGTGCCAAAAACGCGGTGTTGTTGCGCTGATTTGCCAGATCGCAGAAGGCTACATGGCCAGTGCACTAACTTGCCTGCTGAACCAATTTAGGTCGTAACGCGCAGAAGCAACATTTCTGAAAAAAGCTGACAGGTAAAGGCCCAAATGAGTTGGATTCAAAGGCTCCGTAGCTCCAGCAGTAGTCTGCACCAGTAACGTCAACTTGCATTGATGCAATGTACGTATCCCTATGGTTGTCCTCGCGCTAGCACATGTAATTTGCAAAAGCACAGCCTCTGAGATTCAGGCCCAATGACATCATTACTGCGATGCCCATATTTAAGGCAATGTTTTGGTTAGTTGCAGTCTGCTACAAAGCCATAAGTGCCATTGTCATTGCCAAGATCAGTCTAGGTCTCATCACCATCGTCATCAGTCTTCAATGTTGGCTTTGGCCATTTCACACTTTGCGGACTTGTGTGCATACATTTCGCTCGTGATCAACCTGTATTTGCATTCCGAGAACCACCAGTCATCATTTGTATCATACCGAGAAGAATGATCTCAGAATGATGCAAATGATGACTGGTGCCTGAAGACTAGTCAAACAAAGTGCCGTTGTGAACTGTTTCCATAAGCACATCTTGTGGTGCGAGGCGATGGCATCATGCGGGTCATGGCTGCTGACAACGGCATTGGATGCCTCTAAGAATTTCATGAGTTTTTAGCATTCCTGGGGGTCCTCTAGGATGGGCCCACAGCAAGTGACTTTATTTAGCGCTGATGACAATGTGCAATCCGTTTCTGACAGTGCCGATGGCTTATTGTGGCTGATGTTGCTGATGCTGAGGGATTGGAACCAAGCAGCGATGAACGTGTACACTTCTGCTGAACCACTTCATAACGCACTAGGAGAGCTTGTGTCAGCGTTTGCAGTCATTCATCTGCTGTAGCGGCACAATGGAAGGCCTCGACAATGATGATAATGGCTCGAAGAACTTGATGGCCCACAAGGGGATGAAAACCAAGCGTACATATTTCTTTCATACGAAATAAAGTGCGAATGTTTTCACGTTGGGCTTTTTCACAGTGGGGGCAAATCGGTAAGCTCCCGCTTGTTGCAAACTCGAGGCAACAAATCTGAGACTTGCGCTGTTGTAAGACGAGCTTCGAACAGTCATATTTTGTATTTCGAATTATCATTATATTGAAGTATTTTGCGATCCCCTCTGAGTTCGATATATCCGGGATCAACTGTATGTGTGTATATGTGTGTGCATGCATATATATATATATATTCTACTTCGGCAAATAAACATATATAGATGTAAACAACTAGTCGTAGTACCTCCAGTCTAGATTCACAGTTTTCTGCTTATGGCTTTATTTTGTTTCCTCCTATGTTATGTGAGGTGGCATCTGGTGAGCTGTACCTGTGCTATTTCAAACACTACATGCCTGCATAGGCCATGTGCTCAGCACTGGGTCCAATACAACAGTACTTACGGATGCATGTTGTTTCCAAAACCACCTGTACACTTGCCATCGCATACTTTGTGCCGATGAACTTGTATTTTCTGGCTACTGCTGCCATCATCTGGTATCACTACACGCCCTAATGGCACATAAGCTGTTCCCAGTGATTAAAGGTGTGCTTGAAGTCATCCCACAAAAAGGCAAACACATTCAAAAAAAAAAAAAGGGAGAGAAAATGCTCAAGGTCATTGCACATGCTAAGATATGTAGGTTCTTTCCTCTTCCCCTTGTAGCTTTTATCACACTCATTAGGACAAAAGGAGGGAGAAAGCGCTCCAACCCTTGAAAGAAATCCTGAGACTCCGCTGGTACTTGACGAAAACGAAACATTTTTGGTGGCAAGTCATTCATGAGGCACCCTACCACAATAGTGACGTCAAATGAGGATAACTTGAGAGAGCCTTCCAGGGGTCCTTCAAAATACACAGTTCAAAAGACGCTTTCGAACAAACATCTTGAAAGAAGCGAAAGTTCATAAGTGCTTGGCTTCAATTTTGAAAATGCAATGTATCCTCCAAGATTAAGATGGTCATTTAATATCCCAGGTAATTAGCCAAATTATCAACCCCATTGTTCTTCCCATTAACATATGTCTATCCAGGTAGACTAACAATTAAAGCAAAATGGGAGATCTTATTTTGTTTTTGTGATCGACACAAAAAGAAGCATGTACCCAGTGACAACCTTCTGTCGCTACACAGTCAAGGCCATGAAGCCATAACACATCTTTTTACTATGCTCCTGCATGTAATCTGCAACTGCGAACATTTGTAGGCCATGCAGCAATGAACAAGACATATGATTTATTTCTTTTCTTTTTATGTTCCAAGGACACTTTTGTTTTTGCTGCTTCCAGTTCTCTGGTGTGTCCAGATCAGTTTTCCCTGCTCCTGTAAACTACAACGATGATGCTCAATTGTGGCATGGTCAAAGTGCGAGCAAGTGCCATAAAGGTTACATAAAGTAATTGAGCAGGAGCAACAGTGACAGCGCCATGTTCAGATATACACCAAAGTACCTTTGTTTTTGAGACATAAAACCCTACAGGTAAATTTTTAGTGATCTTGTAAACTGTAGTTAGGATGTATTGTGGTCCTTGTTGCCTTCAGAGAAGAACGCACATTTTGTTCACAAGATGTGATGCACTGCAAAAGAAGCTCCCATGAGTAACATTTCCAGCATTGTTAACTGAACATGAGTGAACCTCAAAATACACCAAGGCTTTCGCCCACCAAGGCAGCATTCCCGATCATGCCATAGAAACCCAGCTCACACATAACTATAACTTACACATTTGCATTATTGTAACTTAACTACACAAAAGAAAGTTTGCCCAACAAGTAATGGCTTGTGCTGAATAACGTAATGTAGAATAATAATTCACATAAGTTTAAGGCATATTACACATTGTATTGACATAAAACCAGTGCCTTTACCAAAAACAAATCTTGGCATCCATTTGAACAATGCCAGCTCTACTCTCTACTGATCTCCCTCCACTTTGTGCAATTCACACTGCGAACATATGTGATGCAAGTAGAAATTAGAAGCTGAAGATCTGACACCTACATCAGCATACGCCAATGCTTGCCTATACCACTGAAAAATGTACAGGCACATCACATCAATAGTGGCACATTTTGAACGTAGTGGGAACCTGAGAATTTTGTTGCCATTACTGTTTGTCATCAATAACTGTCAGTCAGTACATTGCTGTGAATATATTCTAAGCTATGTGACAGATTCTGCAATTTGTGCATGATAGCATGACTGCTGAGTCACATTTACTGAGAATTGCATGTTATGTGATACAGCAAACAATGAGGACAATATGTTGAATGGCTTCCAATTTTTAACATGTCTGATGTCTAAGTGCAGCCCAAGGTAATGAAGACTATACACACCTGAAATGTATTCATGCTACGCCTTCCCAAGAAGGCAGTCGGAGCGTCCAAATTACAAGCAAGCAACTGAAGTAGCCAATCCCACCACGTTGCTCAAATAATCTCTGGGACAATTAGCATCTCATGCTTTTACAAAAGCAGTAGTACTTATCATAAGTATGGGTAACTGTCACCTACACTTACAAAAGCACCAGGACACAACTTTCCACAAAACATTGACATAAAATAATCAGATCACACATGTAACCAGTTGAAGCATTAATGTGTACTGCACATGGTTAAGGCTCCTTTCTGAGATGTTTACTTTTGCAGAGCCTACACTCTTCTCTCAGGAGTCATAACCACATAATGTGTGCAATGGTGGCACTAAAGAGAACCCAGTTAAACAGTACTCTTATGTCAACAACAAACAACCAGCACATGAGCATAGGCTGCAAAGTGACACACGTGCACAGCTGGTACAAGCTGGTGGAATCGAGACAAAGGCTTCAATACAGTGTGAGAGTGAGTGAAAGTAATATAACCGCTACACATAATGTACATCTTCTCAGCACCCCGGAACGGTTAAAGTGTGATTTACGACTGCCAACGAAGCAGTTTTCTCATTCACTGCGTTCACTGGACTCGCGTGCAAGCTTCATAGTAACAAATGAGCTCTTTCACCGCACGGACTCATCCAGTCGCGTAGTGAAGACGATGGTTAAGAAATCGGGCACGTCAACAGGAAAACATATAGCTTCGATGAGTAGAGGGCACAAGCGGCGCTCCGGTATTTGCGACGTCGTCCTTACCGTGAAGGCCGACTTAGCCGTGTCCAGGTGCGGTCGGAGCGCGGGCCCGATGGTGGTGACCTGCAACTGCGTTGGTTTGGCAGCGGAGGCGGCGACGTGCTGATGCGCCGTCCTGGGAGCCAGGTCCATTGGTTGTTCCCCTTTGTCAGGCGGCTTCAGCTCGACGCCGCCGGGGGCCTTCTGCACCCCTGACATCCTGGGAAGCGAAGGACAGAGCCCATCGCGAGCAACGGATCGCGTTAGACACCACGACGAGCACCAGAGAAGCGAAATCGCGCAGCGAGGCACAAGCAACGCGAACGAGACGAAGCCGTGCGCAAGGTCGACAGCCGCGCCAGCTCTCCCTACGTATTGGCGGCCTCAAGGGAGGGGGGGGTCCCCAGACCGACGACCGCTCGCTCGACTTTTTGAATAGCCGCGCGGCGATCGCAGCTGGGAGAGAAACAGCCGCGCAGGATTTCAGGAATGCGCTGGGCGGACGCAAACAGCCCTGGTCGCGTCAGACGATGCCAGCACAATCATGGCGAAAGAAGCGGCGGTAGCGATGAGCGTTACGTCTACGCGATCGCGGGCGGCAGGAAAGATGGTCCTGGGCCTGCGACCGGGCGTCGATTCCACACGACGCCCTTTCTTTGGAAAATGCCGTTGCGAGAGCCTCCCTCGTCTCACGCAGTTCGCTGCGCAACACGCGAACGGCCGCTCCTTCGGAAGCCCTCAGGTAGCTCGACAGGCTCGCTGGTGGCTGAAATCATCCTGGTAAGCGACTTAGAAAAAAAAAAGCAGTCGCTCTGTTCCCAGGCAGTCAAGGATGCAGGACGCGTGACGCCGGCCTGTCGGGGTAACGTAGGGGTACTACGGCTCAGGAGAAATCAGCCAGGGAAACGCTTTGTTTATAGTAGGTCAAGAAAAAATGCATATCTGGCTGAGCAAGGTAGCTCGGAGACAGCTAAGCGCCAATTCAAAAGAAGTTGTACCAGCGGCTTGGATCGCTCAGAATAGGTGAGAAAGTGTGCCCGACGATCGGTCCGCGAAATCGCGAGCTTGTGGCGAACAGTTTCCACTTACTTTTGCATTCGGACGATATACCAGCTGTAGGTATTTTAAACTCCTGCCCCCACGAAGCAACATAAGCTGTCGAATTTACAATACTTGTGCGCATGTCCGGCTGAGACGAAAATGTGGCGGGTTAAGCGTGAGGCCTCAGAAGCAAGAAAAACAAAGCAAATAGAAACTAAACACAACAACAACTGCAGCATCAATGCGCTACGGCTAAAGTGTTTAATATAAAATTGTCCTTTCTACTTTAAAAACTAAGCAATGTTTTTAACATACATATCACTTATTTATTTTTTAAAATATAATTTAAAACTTATCATGCGTTTCACGTTTTGTTCGCGTTGCTGCGAGACAAGGCGAAACACGAAATAAATCTGGCAACAATGTTAACACAATTTTCTTTTAGTTGTAAAGAGATGGCAGCACATTCGCAAAATTGCTGCAGTTGTTTTATGTAGTAGTCGGTAGACGGCGGCAGTAGTGTTACGCGGGTACCTTTAATCGCGATCAACGCCGATCCGGACCGGGACCCTCGATCGTGATCAAAAGTGGTTGCTGCTGCATGGTCTGAACAAATCCCGATCGCGTTTGGCGCTGAGACCAGCCAACTCTTTAGTCATGATGCATAATCAAAAGAAGAGGCGTGCAGGACACGGACACAAGGAGAGCAGTGAACAACACGAACGCCGACTAACAACTGATGCACAGCACAGAGGCGAAAAAGAAAGAAGACACACAGCTTATCTGCGCATGCTCGGAATGGTAGCGCCACCTGTCAATCGGTTACACGTGCCGGTCTTCGCGATAGACAACTCCTAAGGCTTTCTATCTCCTCTCTGTTTAAGCTAATCGACGGCTGACTCACGCATGCACTTCCACTAATACTGATATGCCAGGCCTCAACCAATAAACGCTTATCTTCGTTCTTATGCCTGTACAGGATCTCGGTTTTGTCTAACTCGGGCATGCAGCTACAGACCTGGCAGTGCAAGGATAGATTGGACGGTGTCCCACCTGATAGCGACCTTCTGTGTTCAATTAATCTTTGATTAATACAACGCGCAGTTTGCCCTACATAAAAACGTCCGCAGCTAAAAGGAATCTTATAAACTACACCCATGCGACAGTCGGTGAAATTGTTCTTGGCTAGGTGCTTAACCGGACAGATATCCGTTCGCTTCTTACCTTCCATCTGCTCATTTCTTCTATGCACTGCAGCACAAACCCTTCCTAACTTAGTGGGAGCCGTAAACACAACATTAACCCCATATTTACTTCCCACTTTCTTAAGCCGGTGCGAAACTGCGTGGATGTAAGGAATACTCACGACCTTTTTCTTGTTAATGTTACTCTCTGCTACCGCTTTTGTTCCGGTCGAAATCGACTTCTTAAGACGCTCAGCTACTGTGGCTATGGCTAGTCTAGGGTAACCTGCATCTAAGAGGCGCTCAACCTGCGCATTACAGCTAATGGTCAAACGGTGCACGCACGACTTCTATGGTTGCCTTCTGGGCTAGTTGGTGCTGCTCATTTACAACATATCGCTGATTGTATATTATACACGCTCAAATTTATTTACAGACATACATAGCGCTACAAGTTTCACGCATTTCCTGTCACCTGCATCATGTTTGTACGAGCCTGCCAAACTAAGATAAAATGTCCCGAATGAAAATGTACAATTAATCCAATTAACTGGTACCCAGCTGGAAACTAAATGGTCCCCATTACGATAAAGTCAACTGGTCTCAGTTAAAACCAACTGGGAGAGAGAGAAAGAGGCTCTTTATTGGGAAAAAAAAATTTTTTTTTGCCGGCGTGTATATAACCGCTGGCATGCTACTCTGTTTAAGGACGGGGGAAAACCAACTCTGACGGCAGCTGTTTCCCGTAAGAGCCAATCCTGAAGCTACTGGGCGATTTCACGAGAGATCGACATGCATGGAGGCACCAGAGCCGCTGGGTACGACGTAACGTTGGCACTCACGTTAATCCAGAGCACAGACGTGTGCTTGCTTTGTCGAGAAAAAATGCACTCTACGGTGCGTTGATGTGCTATCATAAGCGTCGTACGTGGAAGTACTCCTACGGGATCGAGCAAAGTTGTACAAAAGCATATCGAATGGTAGCAGAACATACATGTATTGATTGCTATGATAGTGCTTATCACACATTATAAAAGCAACTTATGTTGCACAAGCACCATCATTACAACTGCAGGTGCGATATACGTTTATTTCCTCTATATACCACGCTCGTTAAAGGGCAACTCCGGCGGTTTTTTCACCATGTTCTGATATCAATGTTTTCGAATAGTACTGATTGTCCTGTAGCAGCCAGGGTGCTTCAGTTTGCCCAGAAACGCACCAATAATTTTAAATAACTGACCGAAAGGCGTGTTCAAACCGAAACGGGTAGACGCTTCTTGCAGCGTATGCGATGACGTCACAGCCTCCCCACCGTCAGAAATATGGAGAAAAATGACAGTAGCGAGGTCATCCTACGATGTATTGAGTTATGCCAGCTTTTATGAACCTGACAGCGACGATCTGAACGCTGAAGTACCGCCGTTTTGCTTTTGATGTCCCGCAGGCACGGGTAACGTTGAAAGTGATGACGTCAAAAACACATGGTGGCCCGCAGGGGAATACGCTAAAAAATTTTAAAATTCGTTTCCAGGAAAACTAAATGACGTGCAACCGCCTGGTGTGGCATATATTATTACATTGCCGAGGAGAATACATATTGAAAATTTCACGAAGATCTGTGGACGCTGAAAAATCGCCGGAGTTGCCCTTTAAGTTTCATGTGTGCTTGCCATGACTCCATTTCAATCGCAGGCGAGGGCAAATGGTGTTGCCCTCGTCAGCAAAAAAGTGGTGGCAGCAAAAGGGACTGTCTACCGCCCTTCATCGCTCTCCCGTTTTTTTTTTTTTTTTTGGATCAGTAGAAAGGGTACCTTTCGAAGTGTCCCAGCGCGCAGTGGTTTCTCCAGAAACTGAGTAGAAATTATTAAGCCTGATTTTTTTTTTTTATCTACGAAGTCGCTTTTTTCCTACGTGTACAGACGCCGGTAACAATGGTCCGATGCAGGACGTGTCGTCGTCCTCTTGGCAACCCTTTCGGGTGCGGGAGGCTTCTTCTCAGCAGGAACTGGTTCCGAGGACGACATTGCCGAGGTGACGAGGAGGAGATGCGAGGGGCGCCTCGAACATGCAGCGCCTCGTGCATGACAAGCGCAATGCTATTCCACGGCCGCTCGATTAGCAAAGCGCGTGCGCTTTTCTCGAGCGGCCGTGGCTATTCTAGCCACCCTAGTACTACGCGCCTGTACAGGCACCCTGCGCCACCCCGAAAGCAGCTAAAAGAAGAACGAATTGCTCTTGCACAGGTGTCTCACAGGGTGAAGTACAGTTGCAAGACATATGTAATTGTTTTTCAGCAGAATACGGACACCTGCGTGGGTCTGTTCTTGTACACTTGGAAATTGACAAACACGCTGTTGGCCCTTGGGCGTCGCTAGCAGCGTTTTTTCACCACTCAGAGCGAACTTAAAAACACAATTCCTTTTTTTTTTGTGAAAAGCGTGCTCGTTCGCGTAATTGTGACGCACGATCTGCCCATTTTTAGCACAATCTAAAAAAATTTTCCGAGCGGTAGACAGTCCCTCATGAGTCCGTACTCATCCACTTTGCACAAAGCCCTAGATTCTACTCGTCACAATTGGCTGAATGCCAAACAATTTGTCATCGGCAATTTTCTCGCTGACTGCTTCGCATGACACCGATTCCCACAATGCGTGGGATCTGCAGGGTTTTTCAAACCCTTAAATTTCGTGAACGAAGTAAATCTTGACACATATAACATCGCGACCATGCAATTTCCCTGAAAAAGGGACTTTCACAAAGAAAATGTTCTTTTTTCGTGAGAACTGGCACAGGATTCTTTTTATTTTCTTTTTTTTTTTAATTTCAGATTTTTCGAAAAACCTCGCTGATTTACCTATATTGCCTACCGTCATGTTGTAGGAAGTCGACATTTCGCGCGGATGTTGCCAATATAACACTTTGTGTCCGGTATTTATTTCAGTATTCCCTCTGCAATAGAGAACGCGCCATGGTTCATGCATCAAAACTACGAGAGTTTTCTCATTCGGGCCACGGGTGGGGCTTTTAACATCTTTCTTAGATGTTTATGTGCCGAAACAAAATTGCATGGGAGCAATTGCCTTTTAAAAAGGCGGAAAAGGGTTTTCGAAGCAGCTTTTCTACTGCGCTTTTAATTTGGCTGTGAAATGGGGAAAAAAAATATGCGGCACATAAGCAATATTAGGACGCCTGCGCGCCACCTTCAAATATATTTTGCCACTGTGGGAGCGGAATATATATATATATATATATATATATATATATATATATATATATATATATATATATATATATATATATATATATATATATATATATTATATATATATAAAAGCCAGGCAAAACAACGTACATGCCAGTTCGATCTCTCGTGGAATCGCCCAAATGGTTTTGGAACCATGGCAACTGGAACCATGGCAAGCTGCAATGGGAGAAACCCGGCCCAGTTCGTACATAGCCTGCTTAACAGAAAGTGGTTCCTGTTGAGTAGCGACAGAGATATGGTTGTTTGTCTGATTACCTTCAAGGACATAGAAAAAAAAATAATTCACTTGCGACGCGGGGAACATTCTATCCGATAAGACTTTTGTGTCCTTCACATAACTGTGTGGAACGCTGGGATACTTGGCCTAGTGAACACATTCGATGACAGCACATTTTGCGCGACTAACGTGACCACAGTTTTCATCTCAAAGAAATAGGTCAAACAACGGGCGCTTATTTTCGAGACTGAACCCCTAGTGGACTTGTGGAATAAACTTGCGGGAAGTTGCAACAGCCGGCAGCCGATTTCCTATGAAACTCCGTTTCGTCACAACTTGGCTGGCACCGTGCGATACACCTCTGTCGCATTCAGATCTTGTCTACAAGGACTGCAGAACCGAAAGCAAAAGGGAGGGGGGGGGGGGGGGGGTGCACTTCACTTTCCGACCGTTTACGCTGAAATTAAAATTTTGACAAGAATTTTCAAGCTGTCGGTTGTGTGTTCCACTGCTTTCCAAGGCACTGGACCACACAACCACGCAGGTTGCGCGGTTTGCGGAGGTTTTCAGTACTTCCGAAATTTTCAACCATCTCTGAAATGTATACCAATGTAAGATAAGCGAAGACGCAAATACTATAATAAGTTTAATGCGGCTAAAATTAATTAAGACATTATTAATTAATGCCATTAAAGCTATTAAATAATAATACGATAATGTGTAATGTAAATAAATAAGAATCGACAAATATTGAGGACAAATAAATAATAGACACGACATACAAAGACGACAATACCCCCCCAATCCGCCCTCTCAAGGACGTTCCGGAGTACCTGCTTGTCTATTACTTTACGACGAATATTTTTGTTCGAAATGCCAACGCGAAGGATTGATTGATTTCTGGGGTTTTACGTCCGAAAACCACGACATGGTTGTGAGAGACGCCGTAGTGGAGGTCTCCGGAAATTTCGACCACCTGGGGTTCTTTAACGTGCACTGACATCGCACAGCACACGGGCCTCAACATTTCGCCTCCATCGAAATGCAGCCGCCGCAGCCGGGATTCGATCCCGCGACCCACGGGACAACGCGAAGGGAACCCGCCCTGGGGAGGGCCAGAATTTCTTTTACGGGGAGCTGGGGGTGAAGGGAAGGTGGGAGTGGCAGGGAGGCGGAAACTTATGTGTCGTGTCAGCTTTCGGCTCTTGTTGCACCCCCCCCCTCCCTTTTGTGTTTCATTTAGGCGCCACTCCTGCACTTTTCTCTCTCTCTCTGTCGCTGGCTGAAATAAACAACGTTCACAATTTATTATACGCAGCAAATTATAAATATGCAGTAGTTTCAACTTCAACCTTGCTTCTTCGTCCTCCTTTTCTTCCTTTCTTTTTTATACATTCAGATCTGCGTGCATTTTCCCTGTCTCTGACAAATATTTACCTGCCAGTGGCTGACCTTGAAGCAACATAGATTTTCTTTCTTTCCTTTTTTTTTCCTTCTCGCTTCCCGGTGTTATCTACAATGTCACGATACAAGCGCAAAATGTATGTGGTGACGCTATTTCTCTCACGCCCGCACACGTTGCAATGGATGCTAAAATAGTCCTGTTTCCTTCATCTCTATTTTCTCTTTGTTCTTCGCGTTCCTTACTTTTCTTTGTTCTCTCTCTCTCTCTCTGTTCCTCGCGACATGAAGAGCAAGAGGAAGGGGCGCCAAGGGCAGTCACCCACCGGCGGCGAAGAATCGATGATGGTCGCGCACTCGTGCTATTGCGATGCAGTGAGCGCGTGCACAGTCATGCGCAAATCACGACACGCGCCATCTCTCATCTATACGCTGCGTGCCGTCGCAATGGCTCTGCGAGGAAGGAACCACACATTGAGAGAGGGGGGAGAAGGGGTGCTAGGGTATACATGAAGCAGAGGCTCTCTCTCTCTCCAGTCATGGAGTAGCGATGACGTCGTGCGCGCCGTTTCGGAACATTAGGCGGTCAGGAAGAGAGTGAGGAAGGAAGCGATACAAGCATACATATACATGCACAGTGCAAAAGAAGAAACAGAAATAAGTTCCGCGGCACGAGGAAGTGCGAGCGGACGCGTGCGTGCGCGGAGAAGCGCCGACTGGCGATACGGACACGCTTGTATAGCATATAGTTTGATGCGGTGACGGACGTGCAGGGCGATGCGATGGTGTGTTCCTCGACTGCTCTACCGCTTATGAGCGTACGACGGGCGCGCATGCGTAGAATGATCTGTCGATGCGGTTCAGGGGAGGAGAGGGGGGTTGTGGGTATATCTTTTAAGTGCGCAACTTATAAACTTATAGTATATCGTGCTCTCTTCTTTATTAATTTTTTCATTTGCGGTTCTCCATTAAATACCGAACGTGCTACACAACATACACGTGTACATACACGTGTCTTTTGACAACGAAAAGTTTTCTCGCGCACTCGCATTTGCTATTCTGCCTGGATTACGATTTACAGGGAGACATATTCTCTGCAACCGTAACAAAATAGAAGGTACCAGGAATTTAAAAGCATATAGCTGTCCTGTCCCGGCTGATTTTACCGAACGACGTTACTAGCCTCAAGGCGTGACAGCATAATCTATGTTAGTTACTCAGTTATCAGTCTGTAGTATTGCAAAGTTATCTAAAATTCTAGGGAGCGCAACCACAAACCTATCTTTACCTCATCTCTCCTTTTCGTCATCTTCACTGTGCCCACAACATGCCATCAGATTAGTACAATATCTAAGAACAATTATTATTGCTGTTTCTCACAGCACTTAACACTTGAGCGTTTTTAACACGTCTTAAGGGCGCAGGAATGATAAGAGAAACAAGAGATAAAGCGAAGGTAGATTCATGAATACGGGCCTGTAGGTCACTGTAGTAGTACACAGCTAAACCTTGCTATGGCGAAGTTAGGGCTAAGCCCGAATTTACTTCATTAAAACCATTAATTCGAAATGGATATTCTAAATGATTGCCATCACATAGTCCGGCAAGTGCTGGACGTGCAGCACAACCGAAGCGCTACAAGATTACAATGATGTGTCACTGTCTTTTAAAATATCCTGCTTAGGCGAATGCCTGCACACTCTGCTGCATGCAGCCGTTGCATCCAGTCCATTGCCGCTGCCATCGCGTGGCGCGCACGAAGGCGGCGGGAATGTATCCAGACTGTGCGCGGCCGTTGCGACGTCTATCTTGAGAAACATACGAGTCGTGACTATTCTCACCTTGGTCGCCTAGCAGGCCAGGGTAAGAAAAAAATGGCTGCGGCTTAGCTCAGCTAGGGCCGGTTGTGCAAGCGAAAGCTTGTTGGGCTGTGTTGCTAGGCCGAGTTGGGCTCATATAGACAACCATGTTTCAAATTGTTTTCATGGTTTATTCACGGTTTGGTTTTATGGCAGCACATACTCGTCTATGGTCTGTGAAGTAGATTGCCGCCGTTTCAATCTTGGCCGCAGAGTAAGGCGAGCCCATCGACTCTCTCTGAAACACCACGTCTATTACCCCAGCTCTGTTACATCCACAGAGTGGTCCGAGGCAGCTTGCCGTTTTCGCCGCTGCGAACGCGCACGCAACTTTAGCACAGATAGTCCAGCGTCCTCACTCCATCGCGCGACCACGAACGGAAGCAAGCCACTGAAGAGCTAACCCGCTAACCGACGTGACGAGAGAGCTTGCAGAGAGAGGAGAGAGCTGAGTCACGTTGATACGGCTGACGAGGTGGCAGTAGTCAGCAGCGGCAGCCGTCAGCGAAGCAGCGGCGACGGAGCGCGGCCAATCAAGCGCGCACACACACACACACACACACACACACACGGCGGCGGAGCGTGCCTAGTTGCGCGGTGTGTGTTCGTCACTTCAAGTCCAAGCGGAGATACACGGCGAAACTCGCTCGACTAGGCCCGTACAGCTTTCGCTTTAAAATCACCTCACCTTCGAACGCTCCTGAACATTTGCGCGAAGCGTTCAGTAGAGTTCACGAATAGAGTAGCGATGTAGTCGGCTCAATATCGGGGGAATCTTTTGTTATCCGAGGGTGAATTTAGTTAATGTAATTGACACGACTATGTACTTATACCCGTTAAAGGGCAACTCCGGTGATTTTTCAGTGTCCACGGATCTCAATGAAATTTTGAATATATATTCTCCTCGGTACTATAATGAAATATGCCAAGCCAGGTGGTCGCAAGTTGCTTAGTTTTCCTGGAAATGAATTTTAAAAATCTTTAGCGGATTTTCAGGCGGGACACCCTGTGTTTACGTCATCACCTTCAACGCTGCCTACCCCAGCCAGCGGGCCGTGAAAAGCAATACGGCCATACTTCAGTGTTCAAATCTTAGCTGTCGACTTCAGAAAAGCCGGCATAACTCAATACATCGTCGGATGGCCTAGCCTCTGTCATTTTTCTGGCACCAGCTCCATATTTCTGTTGGCGGGAAGGCTGTGACGTCATCGGATACACTGCAAGAAGCGTCTACTCGTTTCGGTTTCGGCTTCAACACTCCTATCTAAAATTATTGATGCGTCTCTGAGCCGACTGAACCACCCTGGCTGCTACAGGACTATCAGTACCACTGGAAAACATCGATATCAGAACATGGTGAAAAAAAACCGCCGGAGTTGCCCTTTAAAATGGGATGTCAAACAACATCTCCATAAGAATTTCAAGAAGAAATCACAAATGGTTGGTTGTAGCCAATAGTTCACTATAAATAGTGTTGTCTGCACTATATGAGCTAAAAGAAAAGCGAACTCGGCGTACCTTGCGTAGCCAAGCAAGGCATCTCTGCCGCAGCGCAGGCGTCCAAAGGCGAGCTGAAGCCGGCTCATCCAAATTCCCATGGTGCCACGGGTAGGGTCGAGCAAGCTTGTCGAAATATCGAGGTCTGAACGCTGACAGGGCCGCAGTGCCGGAAAGGGGGACCACTGACCGTAGGAAGGCAGCCTTCGAAACGCTTGCCAGGCAGTAATTCTATACTCTGTGCATCCTATTTCAAATCCCGCGTGAGTCACCTTGGCCACTCCTTGAATTTTGTGCTGGCGTCCCTGCGGAATAGCTGTGCGCAAGTTGTAAGCGGACACAGGTATCGGCTCAACTAACTGTAAAACGCTGATTTAAAGAAGGTGCTACATTTTGCGGTACGCAAAGCTAAAGCCCCTCTATTTTTAATTTACGCCACACCGAATTGACTCGCAAGGCTGAAAGCGGCAGCGGAAGATGGAACGCCGCTCTCGTTCCACTCGGACGCGCCGATCGCCACTGTGTAGAGAAACGTAGTCGTCAGAGACGCGCTTCGTAAGAATGCAAGATCCGCGCCGTGCTGTAGTACATGAAATGTGTTCGAAGCAGGCCGTAAGCGGCGTTTAGTTAATTTTTTTTTCTTTTCAAATACAACGGTCACGGCCGCTTAATGGAAACAAGGTGGAAACAAACTTTTTTTTTTTTATTGAGCGGCCGTGCAACGGTAATTCATCTCCACTAACGTGAAGGAGGTGCGAAGCATGCAGCGTTGCCAAAGCGCATAAGGTGCTTGGCACCTACAACTATCGTCATCATTAGTTCTGGTTCCCAAGAATGCGCGTATGCAATGATGATGAGCCTCTTTTATGGCCAATGACCAATGTGCGGCGTTCGCACGCGCGCTTCTTACTTGCTTTACGCGACGGCGACGACGGCAGGAGACGCCGACAGCTGGTGATGATGATGATGCTGCTGCTGATGATGATGAATGTGGTTCATATAAACAAAGGGCGGTAACTACCGCGTCCCATGTTGGGGGCACAGTAAGCGTCCGCAGGGGTAGGGGAAAGGGACTGAAAGAGATAGAAATGAGAGAGACGCCGTAATGGAGGGCTCCGGAAATTTCCCACCTGGGGTTCTTAAAAGGGGTCGTGAAAAGAATATGGAGATGCGCGGTTGTGATTTTCACGGCTTCAGTATGCATTCGACAGGCTGATTCCGAAATATTTCGGCGAAATATTTAGTGCACATTTAATAACGCCCGTATTAAACCCCAGCGTTCTTGCGCTCCCGAAACGAACTACGCGACACTACCGGCCGTATGGTACTATTCAGTGACGTTGCAGTAAGATATTCTTAAGCTCGAAGGTATAGTGAACTCGCGTTTGCCCTAAAAGAATCAATTTACTTGAAAGCTAGAAAGAAATAAAATACTTAGAAATCTTGCGGTGCCGCTATCGGAAGCAAAGCTGCAGCAGGGTCCGTTTTCCCGTGGCCTCCGACGGCACGCAAATCTCGGAGGTCTGGTGGTTACTAGTACCATGACGTCAACTGGAGAGTTGAGGGGAACGCGCGCAGTGAAACCGAAACCACGTTTTTTATCGCTCTTAATCAACCCACACGATGCCACGGAACAATCCATATTGTTGATTGGAGGGTCAGAATCCCGAATACTCACTTAGCACAAAATGTTCAGAAAACGTTTCACGACCAACGCACATTACATGGACCTGTGGTATTTTCGCCTCCATTAAAAATGCGACCGCTGCGGCCTGGATCGAACCCGCGTTCTTTTTCTTTTTAGCAGAAGGCCACCATTACCACTATATTTCCGCATGATGGATGATAAGGCAACTGCGAACAGTGGGAACACCCTCCCGTGCGTTCTCGGTAAATATTAGGATGTAGCTGCTTGCGAAAGGGCCGTTTTACGTCATTCGAAGCCCTCGTGTGAAGTGCAAACCGCATAGTCAGCATGTTGGTGTTTGATACAGCTTCACTGGACATTCACGTTCGCAGGAGCCACTTTTCTTTCACGCTGAACCTGATAGCGGTTACGGACAAGCACCACGTCGGCGGGTACCATCGCCACCAATTTCTGTCACTGTAACGAGCCCATAACAGCTTACGCTGTAAAGCAACTTGCGCTTGCTCTCTGCTCCACTCGCATTTCACGAGCTCGGGCAGCTGTCGGGCTGCGCAACGCAGCTCACATGCGGCGTCGTGGTAAGCATCGAAAACCTGTGACAGTCCAAGAGCAGCCACCAATGTAGCCCTGAAATCATGCGGCATGTGTAAAAGTGCTGAAGCTGCCGTGTGATCGGGAAAGAATAAACTTTATTGCGTGCATACTGGATGGTTAATCTCGGGTGTAGCCCTCTTGTAGAGCCCCACTGGCCACGGCGTCTCCACGGTCCTGGTCTAGCGTCACCAGTTGGCTCACCAGCTCGGAAAGTCGTGCCTGCAAAGACCATGTTGTCAGTTCTTGTCGTGAGCGCACCAGCCTAGACGTCGCATAGTCTGACAGCTCTCAACATTGGTAACTAATGTGTGTAAGCAACATTATTGACTAGGTGATTCGTGCATGTGAAACGACGGCAGCGGCACCAACAAATATTTTGCAACACACTGTGGGACATTCGTTTCATTCTCAGCGTTGAATTCGGCTCAGCTGACGAACACTCGCTAATGCTCGGTTACACGCATCGACGTGTACGTGCCTGAGCAGGGCGACACCATCGTTGTTTTTGAGATCGAGGAAAACGTGACACTGGACCCCAAAAGCCAGAAAACACGAAAAGGCAACAAAAAAATAAAATCGTTAGAAAGATAACCTTTCTAACTTACAATGAAATAGACTTGAACAGAAAAAGAAAAGAATAGAGTATTTTGTTTTAGGTTACGATATACAGTCTGCAACAGTTAGTTTTCATGCATGGACTGCACGCAGGAGCGTAGCAAAAGAGTGCGCGTTTCGGCTCCGTAGCCTTCACTGCGCTTAGCTACATACACCGCGCGCACTGTTCCACTCGTGCACGAGGTTGTGAAATTCCATGACGTGGACGGCTGCAGGTCGGTGGCGATCTTCTACTTGGCTGAGTCAGCCGAGCGCAGCTGGTTTTCCCGTTCCTCCCAGGTGATCAGAAGCTCCGGGCCCCTGGAGGAGGGGCCCGCCGGGTATCCGAGAAGAATGTGGAGGTGGGTGCATCGGTCTTTGACGCCCATGATGTACAGTCTGGGCTCGTATGTCTGCACGTATGTTGAAAACCCCTGTAGAGGTAGCTTCTCCGCAGCAGTAGTCATTGTGCGGAGAAGCCCAATTCGTCAATTATCTTTTTTAAGGAACGAAAGGGCCCAAAATGTCCCCGAATAGTGATACGTCCCCAATAAGTGACACTTGCGCTTGAGCAAGACAAGCTCCCGACCAGCTCTATCCACCTTATCATGTGCATACTGCAGGGACGTTTACATGGCTGTGCGTTCTGGCGATACTGTCACGATACTGGCTCGTATGTCTGCACGTACGTTGAAAACACCTGTAGAGGTAGCTTCTCCGCAGCAATAGTCATTGTGCGGAGAAGCCCAATTCTTCAATTATATTTTTTAAGGAACAAAAGGGCCCAAAATGTCCCCAAAAAGTGATACGTCCCGAGTAAGTGACACGTGCGCTTGAGCAAGACAAGCTCCCGACCAGCTCTATCCACCTTATCATGTGCATACTGCAGGGACGTTTACATGGCTGTGCGTTCTGGCGATACTGTCACGATACTGGCTCGTATGTCTGCACGTACGTTGAAAACACCTGTAGAGGTAGCTTCTCCGCAGCAGTAGTCATTGTGCGGAGAAGCCCAATTCTTCAATTATCTTTTTTAAGGAACAAAGGGCCCAAAATGTCCCCGAAAAGTGATACGTCCCCAGTAAGTGACACGTGCGCTTGAGCAAGACAAGCTCCCGACCAGCTCTATCCACCTTATCATGTGCGTACTGCAGGGACGTTTACATGGCTGTGCGTTCTGGCGATACTGTCACGTTGAAAATGTCTTTGGACGATGCCTGTGGATTGAGGGGCCTCTTCTTTGTTAGACACAACTGCATGAAGCCAAAAAAAAAATCCTAGGGTGTTATTTAAAGTTTTTGATTGAAATAAAATAATTACGGTAAGCAGAGGGCTAAGGAAAATGGATTATATTTGAAAAAAAAAAGCAAGAGCGGTGGGCACCGAACCCACAACCGCGGTTAATAAATACTTTCGATAAAGGAAGTATTCGTGCGTACGTAAAAGCTATATTTAGTGGCACATGTTTTAAGCGTCATCATGCCCATAATCAGCACGCTCATAAACAAACACAAAACTAAAATGAAAGCGAGCCTTTCTTATGCGAATGGTATTCAGATTCTTTAATCGTTTTTGTCTCGAATTACCGTATTTGTGTAGTGCGTAACAAACAAGTGAATTGACGGTAACACATGGTGACGGGTAAGTGCAGATACACAGTAAGTCGACTTCGATCAACTGCGGCGAACCCATGCACATGAAACGCAAGGAGGTGACGCTCGATGAACGAAAGCCCAAAACTTTATTTAACGACATAGGCGTGCGCACAGGGGAGAAGGGTGGTGAGGTTGTGTGCGTTGAAGGTAGTGGCACCCCCCCCCCCCCCTCCCCATCTTTCGCTCCATCTCAGTGCCTAAACGGAACGCCAAGTCTACCTTGTACGTTTAGGTTGCACTGCGTTTTGATCGACCGAAATGTGATCGCTCGCACCCCCAGCCCCGCTCTCCTCCCTATATGTTTAAGAGTGTGCTCCATGGGCTTGCCGTCAATAGCATCGATGCCGCGATATCACGTGATTTCTCTTAAAGGAAGTGTGGTGCCGTCCTGCATGGTTGAAAGAATGTTACATGGAAACAAACAGAAACAGAGATTGAAACAGAATCATGCTCAACAGAACGCAACAGGCGTAGTAAGAGTAAATGTAGATGAATGCTAATGAACATTAACAGAATATAAATAACACTGAATGTCGACACAACGCTTTCTTGGTTGCCGCTTCAGAATTTCCTTAACACTTGTTCGAACAAGTATCAGGACTAACCAGTTAGCAACCATACTAAAATTAAGGCACAGTGTGCTTTCCGCAGTCACCACGCAACTTGCCGACAGTAACGTCATCAATGTACATATAGTGGAGTAGTGTGTTCTATATACACAAAATATCAGTTAGAAGACCAAACCTTATTTTATTTTTGAATGGTAGCCTATAGCTAACAAGTCAGCTGTAGCCATTTGTAATCACAGTTGAATTGAGACGTCAGCTATCGCTGACGTCTCAATTACCGAATGTTTGCTTTATATTTATTCTATCACTACTCCTATAACACACACAAGATAGAAGCTTGGGCTTATAGAGCGCTAATTTTGGAAAACTCTTTTGCACTGTGTCCTCTGCATGCTGGGAGAAGAAAGGCAAAGGCTGACTACATTGACAAAATGACAAGATATATGAACACGGCCAGATTCACTGACGCCGCACCTTATCAGACCGATGCAAAGAAAGCTGTGTGTGTAGTCACAGACCGTAGAGGGAAAATTACAGCCTGCGCTTCAATAGATCGAGCCTCGACAACAACAGCAGAAGAGGTCGCCATAGCACTCGCAATAAAAGAGGGATGGACGCGAAACGCTCCATTAACAATCATTACAGATTCGCAAAAAGCTTGCAGAAACTATATGAAGGGCAAAATTGGAGCACAGGCGCTCCGGATATTGGTTGGGACAGGATGGGACCCCACAGTAAAATACGTACAGACTGTGACTTGGGCGCCGGGGCACGAGGGCGTGACAGGGAACCTGCATGCGGACGAGGCGGCTCGAGGCGTTACAAATCACCGAGCCACTCCAGACTCTACAATAGAGGAACCTACACCCCTGGACCCTTGTTTCGCAACAATCCTTAGGTACTACAGGGAAAATAGGCAGCTATATCCACGTCCACATAGCAAGCTCAGCGCTGCGGAGGCGACCGCGCTAAGAAGATTACAGACAAACACTTATATAAATCTGCACACTCTCCACCTGATCTACCCCACGGCGTATTGAGACATATGCCCGTGGTGTGGAGCCACCCCAACACTTTTTCACATCACGTGGGAGTGTGCAGAGCACGCCGAAGAGCACGACACCAATGGCACATGGGCCGAATGGGAGGCGCTGCTGTCTAGCCCAGCCCTGGTGGATCAGCTGCGACTGATCCACAGAGCTGAACGGATGGCTCGTGCCAGTGGGGCCCTGGAATAGGGGCACCACCCTGCCGGACGGACTACGCTCTTCACCCTGTATGTTTCCTGCAGGGCACTGGAGTTCTAGCCTGTCTGGTTTATGTATATAATAAAGTTTTGTACTACTACTACTACTACAACAGAGAAGACAGCATGGAAGAAAGAACAGGAAGTCTTCCTTTGACTACTTGTGGCTGTCTTTCCTGTTCTTTACAGTACACGTTTCGCAAAACGCATTTGCGGCCTCTGCGAACTCGTCACGACCCTCGAGTACATAGCCGCGCTTTGTGTGCAACAGCTCGTTTTCGAATCCTTGCCGCTGACGTTACAAAAATAAGACTAAAAAAAAATTCACCAATATATACAGGTAAGAACAGCACGTAGAGAAGCAAACGTCCCGTGCAGACACCTCAAGGTATAAACGCCTTCTCTAAGATACACCTCTGTGCGTGACGCTATCAAAAAAAAAAAGAGTTATAACGTTTCAAAACCACATCTCGACTGAGAGGTTTCACTTGGAAAAAAAAAAAAACTGCGCTCCCTTGAAGGCCCTGCACCACCGGCCGCCGACAAAAGAAGGTTCTGGGGTGGGGGCGTTTCTTGCCTGCAGCCGCATGCTGTGGGCGAAAGCGTTTCACCTTCTTTTGTTTTCTTCGAGGTAACTCTTCTTTCATCGACGGAACTGCGGCGTGAATCGGCGCACTCTGAAAGGAGGCCTTCTCCCATCACACGCACGCACACACACACCCGATTGTCCATTGTCTCCGATGCGTCGGCGTCTCACCTTTGCTGCGTCGGCCCCTCGATGCCGTCTGGTTCTGTTCCGTCGGCCGTGCCGCATTGTGCAACGGGCCGGAGCCTTTCGCTGCTTCCTACTTCGCCGCACCACAACGCTTCCTTCCTCCTGACGCGCGCTTCGCTGGGCGGCTGCATAACACACACACACACACACCACACACACACACACACACACACACACACACACACGCACGCACGCACGCATATACGCAGGATATGGGACCGTTGACGATGTTCCTGGCTTGCCCTTTAAATGTATGCCGTGATATAAATATGAGTTGCGTTGGCGAACGTCGTCCCGCGGTACTACTTGCCTTGCGAGGACGCGGTATCAGTACTCGGGAGTGGTCAGGTCGTTCTCAAAGCCGCGTGTACACGATTCACAAAGCACGGCACCCGCAGAGGCCCTCGGTGCGCGATTGTCGCACGGGATATCACGCGGGGCTACGCTTGTATACGAAGCCACTATCCGCTTTGATCAAATAAAGACAGTTGCTATCGTGCGCTGTATGTTTCTTTGCATATTTCATGACTCTTTTTCCGCTCAGGCTGTTCGAGGCACAGTGGGATGTAAACGGGCTGCACGACGTGTGATTACGGGCTTGTAGATGTCACAGAAACCGTATTGGGTAACTAGAAGAAAAAGAAACATATCTGCATCTCCCACGATGTGTCGAGGCCGCGAAAGCCTGTCCAGAATCCGGAAGAAGGTGCTTAAATGCACAGGAGGGGATGTGGGATAATGGGCGTCGTACAAACAACTGATACTATATCGATACACTTTGTCGAGCTGTGAAAGTCTCAGCAGGTGCACTTGTAGGCACCTTACACAACTACAAATGTGACAGTGTAGACACAGGAAGAGAACCGATCAGAATAAGAAAGGTGGTTTAGCAGAGATGGTTCTGATTTATTCCTTCCGCATTTGGAGAAAGAAAGAAAGAAAGAAAGAAAGAAAGAAAGAAAGAAAGAAAGAAAGAAAGAAAGAAAAGAAAGAAAGAAAGAAAGAAAGAAACGCGCGAGCAGGGTATTTGCATTCGCAAACATTGATACTGTGCATGACAATATTACCGACATATTTGCATGAGAAGATATAAAACGTTATATAAAATTTGCTGCTGCGTATTCAAGCTAAAGAATTGGTGATTGCATGCATGGACTTAGTGCCGAGCATCGTGAACTACACGAGTCATCGACTATGTGATTGCGCCTTTACGCATAGAATACCTTGATATAATAAAGATGAACAGATTGGCCAAATAGGCGTTTTTGCATTCACATATTTATCTCCTATGTAGCCGTATATCTTACGCGATATATATGCAAACATACTGCTGCATCATTTATGAACAGCGTAGCTGTTTACACCGACCATTTGCTCGTGACGCGCGGACAGTAATGATCATCGTCATGAAATAAGTGCGCGTGCACTTTTTCTATGAAGTGCCCAATGTGCGGCATTTGCGCGCGCACTTCTTTCTTCTCTTGCGCTCATTCGTTCAGCCCAACACTGAATAAAAGCGGAGACGTTTCGTCACACTTCTCTTGCGCCCATGCCCTCAGTTTACTAATACGTAGTGTCGGGTATGGGCACTGCAAATGAGTATATATCAATCAGCTCTTAGCATAGCCATGCAGGAAAGAGGAGTGAGGGCGAGGAGGAAGGAAAGAAGATGGGGAGAGGGTAAATCATGGTATTTCGTTCTACAGAATAGTTTACCAAGGGGAAGCGAAGTGGGAGTGAGTGTGAAAACGGAGGCGAGAGGGTCAACCATAGCAGATAAGTGAGAGTGAGCAGGAGGGAAAGGCGGAGATAGTGCAATATATAAGGAGACGAGAGAAAGATGCAGAAAGAGTCGGTCTGCGTTCGCAAGGTGGTGATGCTCGCTTGCAAGTCATCCAACCATGCAGCCGTACTGCTACATTGTACGCCTCCTCCTCTCCACGTTCAGTGTCCGAAGGGGACGAACGACCTTTTCCCGTAACAATTTCGCTACCACTGAAGTCCCTAGATAGCCTAGAAAAATCTACGGACTTTAGCTACGACTTGGACAAGGGCAATTTTCAAATTGTCACAGACTGCCTGCCGCGCATTTGACATGTGGTCATCATTGTAATGTTTTCCTGTACATGTAGCACCCCTTACGTAACACTGCCTATAGTGTTTTTAAATGGTCATAAAACGGAAAAAACGATTTCTCCGGTCTTAGTAAACTACATTTTAACAATACGAAAAGCATCTCTCTTGCGAGGAGGAGGAGCTTGGTACGGTAGAAAACGTGCAAAAAGAAGTTGCGAGTGGCGACGCCGTCTTCAGGTTCTCCCACTTATATGCATGACGTCACAGATCCTTGACGGCATATGCTATGGCCTACATAATTATTTATCGGTGAAAAAAAGAGACATACATTATGTTCCAGAGAATCCACGGATAACGTAGCGTGTTTCAAAAAAGAAAAGTAGATGATTCGGCGAATCTGCGAGAATGCAAAGAGAGCCTTCTGACGTCTTACGACGTCAGAAGGCTCTCTTAAACAAAGTGAAGGTGTATAAATGAAGCGGCAACTGTAAAAGAATGGGCACGGCGGACAGGTCACATCGTGCAGCCTCCGTTCTGATACATCTAACCCAAACCCCATATCTAAGTACACCGGGCCACCTCATTCGCGCGCAGCTGAAGATAGTCTCGCAGGTGCATACGTCTTCACGGGTGTCCGCGAACTGCACGAACTTGATCTACTTGATCTACTTCGTTCTCGGCTCACGCATATACATTCGCGCAGCAATCCTATACACACTCCTTCAGGCAGTTTATTTTCTTTATCTCCTCTTTTTTTTCTTAGGTAGATATATGCTACAGAGGCCGAATCATTTCGTCCCACCACCACGCAGACACGCGCAGACAATGTCGGGTCTCCGCTGCCTGGTCGTATGTCCCTCATCGTGTACCTCCTGGTTCACGGTCAAATAACAACGGGTCGGACGAACGTGAATCAATGCGTCATTGACCCGAGCCTCGCGGGGAAGACCGCATGCACGCACTGCCGAATATGAAACTGGGTGTGTGTGCGTGTGTGTGTGTACACCCATGCTTTACGATATAAGAAGTTCGGGAAGGTTGTGGCATACCCGTACATATCGTGACCTTTCCGCGATGTCTGGTGACCCCGATTAAGGTCACGGGGTCGTCTGGGCTACTTTACGAGCGGCTCTGTTACGGTTTGCCCGTTCGCTGTAAGCGACTGTTCCTGGAGGGCCCCGTGTGCCGAACAATCGGCTTACCTGGGGGGGGGGGGGTCTTACGGCAATGACTCGTACGTATTTACGTACGTAAGACGCATGTCGCGGAGTATCCTTTGTGTACGCTGTATAGGAGAAGGCGTGTACTACGGTCTATACAGCTTACGGTGGGCAGTACAGCGTGTCGTGGTAACGCGTGAGTATGCGGTGGCGTCAGATTGTTTGGACCCCATCCGCAATGTTTCTTTCTTACTCCTTCACAAACTTCGAAGTCAGTGATCCGTGCATTTGCGAGGCGTTCCATAAGCAAGACGAAATTCTAGCAAATGTGTGCTGCGCTGTTTCCACGCAATACACGCATTTTAGGGACGCATTTTTACTTGTTTTGCTCCAGTTTCGCGATGCAGCATGAACTCAAAAATTGCGTGATGTGTAGAGCTTATACGCATGACGCGCAGTGAAATACACGGTTACATTTACAAAAAAAGAAAGAAAGAAAGAAAGAAAACAAGAAAGGGAAGAGCGAAATAATTTACGCGGATAATTAAAAGAAAAAGACCTCACATATTCACTAACTTAGTAGAAACCAGTGACTACGAAAAAGAGCCCCTACCTCAAGTGAAAGTACTTATGTGGCGTAGTGAAATTCGTTAAACCGCGTGGGGCTAGAACAACATTGACTCAAACACACATTGTTAACAAAAGAGGTCGTCGCAAATATTAACTATGTGTTAGTGAGACATTTTTAACGATGACCATTGTCTTCATAATGCGCTTACTAACGCAAGCGAATTATTCGAACAATGGACGCTTGTACGGTTTACACTTACGCTTGTATTGACATATCGACTCGATTGTTTTGTGAATGTATAACAAACTGGAAATATTAATACAAATGGCATCGTCTTGTTAGGCATCCATAACTGGTTTTTCTTAATTACTACGGCAATTACTTATATGTATACAGGTTTACATAGACACACGTAAATACAGATAACAAACGGGGCACCCATAAAGAGAGCATCAAAGATGCTGGCAACTTTAGGGGCATTTAAGTAGCCGTATATATATATATAATATATATACGGCTACTTAAATGCCCCTAAAGTTGCCAGCATCTTTGATGCTCTCTTTATGGGTGCCCCGTTTGTTATCTGTATTTACGTGTGCTATATATATATATATATATATATATATATATATGTGTGTGTGTGTGTGTGTGTGTGTGTGTGTGTGTTTCAAGTCACGCGCTGCGCGATGACGTCATTTTACCCAGGACGACGATGCCTTCCACCGTGCAGACGATTTTTATCCCGCAGCGAGGTTAGACCGACGCCCACCTGTTCGGCGCTGACGGGCGTGCGCGTCACTAATATTGGACTCACGAGCAAGAAGCAGGTCTTGGGTATAGAAAGAATATAGAAAGAATATAGGAAATGAAAGAAAAGTATAGAATGGCTCGATGCGAGCGAGCGTCAGCGACGCCGCATGCACCGTCATCCGCGCGCGCAGGACTTTTTTGCTCGAGCGTTATACACGTACCTGATTCGTGCCAATCAAACGCGACGGAGCACAGCAGTCTCGCGGACAGGAAGTGTATATACGCATATACCACACCGCGGAAGTGATGTGCACGCGCGTTCTCTTACGTACATCACGGGCTCGTGAGCCTCTCCGTGGCATGCATATTCGCTTGCATGCGTCAGAATGCAGTCTTTTATTATTATTATTATTAGTTGAGGTCATCATCATCAGCCTGTCTTATGTCCACTGCAGGACGAAAGCCACTCCCAATCCTTTCCATCCTTGTCTGTCCTGCTCGAGCTGATTCCATTTGATGCCTGCGAATATCTTGATTTCGTCCCCTCATCTTATACTCTCTGTCGTCCGTGGTTACGCTTGCCCTCTCTTGGTATCAATTCCGTCGTTCTAACTGTCCATCTGTTATCTATCCTTCTCATCACGTGGCCTGCCCATGTCCATTTTTTCTTCTTTATGTCGGTTATTATGTCGGCAAATCCCGTCCGTTCTCTGACCCATGCACTCTGCTGTCTTTCTATCTCTTAATGTAACGCCTGTCAGTTTTCGTTCCATCGCCCGCTGTGTGGTTGTTAAGGTAATGGTGGCGTAAAATGCAGTCCTTTTATTAGTTGAAGGAAAGGAAGCGAAACAGCCGGGAAATTTTCGTAGTATAAGGCAGGAAATTTTTGAAAGAGTTAGCGCTCTATGTCAGCAAATGAGAGCGCGTGGCGGCGGGATCTGGATCAAGTTCGTTAATTAGGCGAGGTTGTAAACAACGGGTGCCAAGAGAACATGTACACACGCGCAAGTGTTTTCGCATTCCACCGGCATCGGAATGCGGCGGCCGTGGTCGGAAGTGAAGCCCGATACGACGTGCCGAGCAGGGCATAATGTTGCGTGCAACTAATAATATGCTAGAAAAGTTATGTAAACGAGGGGAATTCTGACGATGAAGTGATCGAATGGCACACTGAAGTCCACCGTATGCGTATGATCATCGTTGCATGGAATTACGCTTCGAGCTAACAAATGCAATTTGCAACTTGCTGCATTTCGCTGCCAGGGAACGGATTCGATTCCCTACCGATGGGCGCCGCGTTTAGGTGAGGTCGTTATTCAAAAATACCCGTGTAAGACGATTTGGGCGCACGTCGACGATGCCCATATGGTGAAAGCTAATGCGCACTCCCCCACTGCGGAGTGCCACATAATCATATAATGAATTTGGCGTGCAGTATCTCTGTCTATCCCTTTTCCCCTAACCCCTGTGAGGAGTAGCAGACCAGAGAACTCACTTTCCAGTCCAACATCTCCTCTTTTCCTCTCTTTAAATGCTATCTTCTTCTTGGCGTACAGTATACTACGGAGCATAATATATTTACTGATTCTTATATACCTTTAGTTCAAAATTCCGACGTCGCACTCCTTTATTCACAATTCTTTTATTTCATTCGTGTGTTCATTACCCTTACGTTCATTAAGAACAAGTGCGGTCAGCGAAACTGACATTTGACGAACAGTCAATAAAGCAGTGGCTATCGGATGCCGCCATATAGAAGAGTGCGCTCATGCATCTACGCATATGCAAAGAGGTATAAAACGAGGAAACGGTCTACTTAAGGCAGCCGTCTCACGAGTCTCTCGTTCCGCGGAGAGAATGGACGGCACGGTTCGGAAAGAAAACGACGTTCACCGTATTAGACGGACCAATGTTCTTGCGACGATGCTGCCCGCAGTTCATTCGCGCGGATTATACGTACAAGCATGCACCATCGTGGAGCGCCCGAGTACGCATGCGTGGGTTCCTCTTTCCCATTGGTTGTTCGACGGTTTCCTCGGTCGCCTCGACGCGCGCACTTAGTTCCGGGTTGTAATCCATGAATAAGGTTCTATTTCAGCATCACTTCCGGTACATCCGTCGGCTGCTTCAACGTAAAACGACGTCTCATCGGGTGGCCGTCCCCTCGGAGGATCGGTGACCAATAGAAGGTTCGTTTCCTACAAGGGAAGTGAAATGCGCTGAGTTTCGTGGGTTGGGAAGCATTGCGCTGCTTAAAGAGGTTGCTTACTTGGAATATTGTTTAAAATAATAAAGAAAAAATGAGGCTTTTGTGAAAAATAATACTTCTTGGTAGGGAGAAAACGAAAGCATGTTCCTTCGTTTATTATTATTATTATTATTATTATTATTATTATTATTATTATTATTATTATTATTATTATTATTATTATTATTTATTATTATTATTGTTGTTGTTGTTGTTGTTGGTGGTGGTGGTGGTGGTGGTGTTTCTGCTGCTGCTACGCAAGAAGGTTACGTGTACTTACGCAAGCTTCTTACGTCACATCATTTTGACTGACCAACATGGTAACGCGGGCAGCCGTCGATGACGGCCTTCTGCAATCAAGATGCCGGCCAGAACAACCATCTCAGTAAGCATCTCTCCAATCAGTCAGTCAGTCAGTCAGTCTCATTTGTTATTCGCTTCGTTTCCACGAAATTTGATATTTATTCAGTTCGCAACCATAATTAGTCTCAGCGACCTTTTCAAGTGTTGTGACTTCAAATACATGTTTGCAGCCTCACATAAATGTTTTTTGATATCAGTGATCAGCGCAAAAATCACAAATTCGAACGTAAAAGTTGCAACAAGGATTCGCACTGACCTCCAGCCAAGGAGTGCTTCCAACTGTCGTTTATTGTACAGATACCTGCAAAAGGCTGCCACGCCTCGAGCACGCAAAAAGAAAAAGAAAAGTGTGCAAGTTTTAGCAGAGATGCTTGAGTGATTGTGAGAAGCAGGCGGAAGCGCGAATAGTGCCATCATGCAGTACATCCATGACGCTTCCTGCGATGCATAACGCGGTGGTCTTCTAGCAGGGCCAAAACAAAGCGCCCGCTTCTATGCAGAGCATAGTCGGCCGGTCAATTATACTACCGCTCCCGATCACGTAGCGGGGCTGGAGTCGGGTTCACCGCAAGTTCACCGCCAGCGACCGGCTCTGCATGCTGCGTGCAGCAGCTGCGCGATATATACTTCGCTGCAGCAGTTTCGTGCAGTATAGGGCCAAGGCTGTGACGGCTGCAAGCATGGATGCTCGCGCGGCACGACAAAGCACGGACGTACACGTTTTACGTACGTATTTTTGCCCCTCTAATTGAGCAAGGCATTTGTAGCTTCCAGAGTGCTGCGAGGATCTAAAGCAGGACGCTCAGCGTATAGAATGGGAGGGGTACGAGAAGGATGCACGTTTTGTATAACCGACCGTCTCCCGTGCGTCGAAAACAACGCGTGCGTCGAATGCGTGCCCGGTCCGCCTCCCGATGAGGCGGCGACCCGCAGTAGAAAAGGCGTGCGAGGCTTCTTCAGTAGTAGGCGTTAGAAATGCATCGTGCGTGCAGTCGTTGCGTGGAATTGCAAGTGGCTACAGTCTATGTGGGCACAGACGCACGCGTATCTGAAGGGCATGAGCGTGAACCTTGCGGGGGCCACAGAAGCTGCCATGCGATGCGTCAGCCTGAGGATACGCCGAGCGATTTAACCTCTCTCGGTGCCAGTAAGCATTCGCGGCGATTAGGCAAAAGCGGGTCCCCGTTGTAACCTACCCCGGTGGCGACAGACACGGTAGGTGTGTCGTAAAAGCACGAGCGAGCCAGCACGCTTTGACAAACACTGCCTGCCGAGCGTCCGCTTGCAGTCCGTAGACATCCGAAGCGTGCTGTGCCGCGTACGGCGTTGCATACGCCGCTGGGGCGATGTCGAGCTCGGGGATTACGACACCCGACGCGTTGGCAACGGAAGGACTGTCTGCCGCGATATAGAATAGCTATAACCCCTGAGCGATCTGAAGGACGCACAGTGGGGGGTTTGTTTTTATATAACCATGCACTTTCTGCACAAGGGCAAACGTCCGGATGTGCTAACCCCCCTCTTACAGTCTGCACAAGCAGCACCTGGATACTGCACGCGACCAACATCGGCATGTCCGTCTTCCCAAATCTAGCTGTGTTGTAAGAAAGCTCATCAAAGCGCAAATAAATTTGTTATCCTGAGGTTAATCGAAAATGTCAGTGCAAACATTGCAATCTGAAATGTAGACTCCCTCCTAGGAAAAAAAAAAAGGGGGGGGGGGGGGGGGAAGAAAAAGAAACAGGACCTGCGCCTGGTTCTTATCGATGTTACCGATTCGTGTTCCTACAAATGGTATCATTATTGGTCAGGCTGCGTACGATACCTTAAATGAAGAAAGGAGAAGCTGGGTGAGGTGAATTGGAGAGTAGCTATTGAAGAGTCGCGTTCATGTGAAAAGGAAGAACACGTGGTTACTGCTGGTGTAATCATTGTACTTGTATGTATACGCCATCAAAATGTGTGCATCTCCGCGGCTGTCTTGGTATTTTAACAAAAGAGGAAGTCGGACTATGACACATACAGTTCCACGAATACTAGGGTAGCAGACCAGGTGCTTATCTTCCTTCCTGTACCTTCACACGCCAGCCAGTGGACATTAATTATACTCATTGCGTTTCGCACCGAACACTTTCTATTACGTTCAGTGTTATTATTAATGTTACGCTTCTCCAGCTTAAAGTCGGCCACTTTGGCCGGGAGAAGAGGACTGACAAATGTAGGAGACGCCGCATAGACGAAAGATCCGCGGTGACGTCAACGTTGCAACTTCCATGGGTGAAGAATGCTGCCTTTCGTTGACTATAGTGTCAGGTAATTTCCACTAAGTGGAATGTCTGAAACAATTGAGAAAAGGAGAAAACTGCGCAAACTGACAACCACTAAATTTAGTTGCAAGTCAGCGCTCGCGTGTATATTGACGTCTATCTATTTGTCAGTTTGCGCAGTTTTCTTCCTTTTGTTACATGCACCAACTCGCCCAACAAATTACAAGCCGAAACAACTGTTCGCCCATGCATCTAAACGTGTTTGTGTGGCTGTTTTGCTTCCTGACATGGACCCCTGGAACACCCCTTAGATATACATTAAAAAAATTCAACGGTGCCTAAGCTTCACCTTTGAAAGTGGAGCGCGATAACGTGGCGAGCGCCATCTGGATGATGTTTACGCAAGTAACCTACCCGGGCCAACTCCTCTAAATCCTCTTGTATGATAGGTGGCGTCGCCTTGGTATATACAGCCCGGGCGCGCCGCCGTTGATACGGCAGAAATGCTGGAAAGGGGGCTTCAGTTTGCTGGAAAAGGGTCAGGAAGTGGTCGCAGACAGGGTAAGCGTAGCTCCGACCTGAACTCTCCTTAACGCAACCTCCTCCCGGCGGGATGGACCACCAGGGAGGTTTGACCCACACGGTGGTGTAAAGGCTCGTGTGGTACGCCGAAGGTTTTCTTTTTGCCCGAGTAGTTGTACTTGGGCACCTTCAGGAAAATGCGAAAAGGGTTGCGGTACGCTTGCGGGTGGCTTGCCAAATATGCTTTGACAAGGTCTGGTAAGGCCGCTCGAGGCACCCACTGAACGCGTAACTGGACGTTTGTAGAGGCGTCCAAGAGGTGAATGATATCGAACAGCATTGTAGACCGGTATACCCTACGTATATCGTGAAGCTTGCGTCGAGTCAGTGCGAAGAATGAGCCGATAATAATTAGCTGCATTAAGGTATGGGTGCACCGTGACCTGCATGCCGTCATGTAGCGGCAAGCTCGGCAAGATAGGTTGGCCATGCGAAATCTGCGACGTTTGAGCACGTCGGATCTGCCTCAGGTACTAAAGAGCACATAAGAGCTGTGTTGATTGTGGTGCCATCAACACTGGCATCAGTGCATGCTACAACGGTGGCATCATCATCGTCGTCGGCATGACGCAGGCGCGAGACTTGAGCATTCGCTCGGCGAGGAACCGGGCTGTAAAAAGACGACTAAGAGGCTTGTCGTCGCCCTCTTGTAACCTGCTCTGTGATGTGATAGTGACTGTCGCGGAAGCCATATTTTGTAGTTCATATACCACGAATTAGGCCACAGCAGTTGCCAAGTAGAACGTCGACGGCTTGTGGCCGCATGCACAGCGGCATGCATAGCGGTATGCGCAGTGGCAAGCACAGCGGCGCTGATGCACCAGCTCGTCGATGGTGTTGAGTTGGGACTCAGCCTGTAGTGTTGGGATTGGCGTTATACGTGGTAGTCTAGTGGTCTAGTGGCGGCACGCATATAGCTCCGTGGTTAATGGCCTCCGGGCAATCCCATTCGGCCGCCGTGAAGTGATGAAATCGGGCACTATAAGCGAGCCTTGGTTGCAGTATAGATAGGACGAGGAGGCGAGCCTTGTGGGTGTTGGCACCACCAGATTTACTCGCAATCTGCCTTATCAAATGTAGTGTCTCTGCAGCCTGTTGTTTCGCCCTCTTGAGCCAAGGTCCAGTAGATCCCGAGGCGGCAATACATAGACAAAGCAGCCCCCCACCAGCAGCCCCCTTTTCGGCTCGGTCAAAGGCCCGTTATCGAACGTTTCCGGGGCGTTGAAACTAGTCGCAACGCCGCCTTCAAATTACGAACACGCAAGTAGCCGTCCATACCCCGTCCCCATGGCATGGGCGTCGTGGTTGACTGGATCTACAACTTCCAAGCCGGCACCCCGCGTGCTAGAAAAATTGGAAACGCGACACCGCCGTGCCGCTGTCCCGCGCAACGCTTTCCGAAGGTTCTGAGCGAACTGTAAATCCGCGAGCAGTGCAGTGTACACAAGCCGTTATTGATGTTGCAGACTTGACTCCCTTCGCTTTTTCCTCGCGCTAGCGTACATGTACGGTCGTCAGGCGGCGCTGTCGTTCCGTTGGCGCGCAGCGTGCAGCCAGCCAACTTCATTCCGGAGAAGGTCAGGGTTTCCCCCTTTCTTTTTTATTTTTCCCCTCCTTGTCTCCCACGCTTCTCGACCGTTTGCGCTCGCTGCCAGATTGTCTTTCTTTTCTTTTTTTTTTCCTTCCGTGCTTCGTGTTTTGGCAATTCTCTATCACGAAGTTGGCTGCGTGTGCGCAAGTGTATGTGTCTGCACGAGCGCTTTGCGGCTCGAAGCAGCCGTGACTAATGCCTCTTTCGCAGGGAGGCGAGACGGAAATACTATATACACGGGGAGGAACTTGTTTCTCAGCTGGGCAGAACAGAACGTGGCGCGCAAAGCCTATCGGCTGAGCAGTGTACACGGACGTGCGTAATGTCCACTGGAAAAGAACGCACGGCCAGCACGCAAAGC
Source organism: Hyalomma asiaticum (assembly GCA_013339685.2). Lineage (NCBI taxonomy): Eukaryota > Metazoa > Arthropoda > Arachnida > Ixodida > Ixodidae > Hyalomma > Hyalomma asiaticum. The sequence goes on along the minus strand of CM023482.1, from coordinate 109,866,468 downwards.
ATCCACGCTAGCGCGCACGGGCGCAACAGAGCGTACGTAGAGCGTTGGCATAGAATGCGTAGAGGAGGAGATATAAGCACAAGTGAGGGAGAAAAAGAAACAAAATGCTTACGTCTTAGCTTGGGGATCTCCGTTGTCGCGGACAGACGCGCTCTGTTATTCCGGCTTCTTCAGTGCATTGTGTTCCATTATGCCACGATGAGGCTACCGCTGATATGCAGGATAGCTAGCCACAATATTGCGACCGCTACTGGGCACCGAGCTTATTGTGGTTTGAGTTGGTAAAGATGCTCATTCCTGCAGAACATGATGGGAGCATGGCGCAGCGTAGCGGGAAAGGAGTTGGGAGGATGTATGGGGGACGCGAAAGATAGAAAGGAGCGGTAAGAGATCGGTGATGTGGATACCCTCACATCGAAAAATTGGCTTCTCCTTTCCACTCACTTCTCTGTTCTTTCCACTGTCCCGAAACAGGACGTACCGACTCACGTACGGAAACTGTTTTTCAAAGTCATTTATTGTTTATTTTTATACATACTGATAATGTATCCGTGACTCCGCGTTGAGTGATTGCGGCGTGTCAGTGGTAGTGGCGTATTAATTCAATTCAATTTCAATTCAATTTCAATTCAATTCAATTTATTTCTTTCAATACAGAGTAACATTTTTAGTGATATGTATTACATTCGGAGGTCCCATAGTTACGAGAACTGACGGGGGGACCTCCTAATACTAAAACACATGTATGTTAAGCATCAAGTGCAGCATGAGAAAAGAATAATACATTTGTAAAACTTACAGAAAAGCTAGGCAGAACGCAAGATTAAAAAGAATGAAAGCAAAAATGAATGAGAACTGAAAGCGACAAACAGATAAAGAACAGGCATGGTACGTAAATCTATGATTGTACGATAGTTTGTAGAAACTGGCAAAAAAGTTCCAGTGAAAAACCATCCTGATGCAGGCGTCATTAATTCATAAGAACAAAGTGAAAATACAATAAGATTTAACGCAAAAGTAATGCAATGAGATTGAATGTAAAAGTATTATACAAAACATGAATACAAAGCAATATGAAAATTGTGGCTACGAAACATGTATTCGTGTAGAAACAGTAGCGTAAGATATTCACAGCAAGGAAGGAAAAAAATTATGTTATGAAATAGATTAGTAATTAGTGTAATTATTTACATAATTTGTCGAGAGAGTGTTTCTTAAGTAGGCTTTGGAATACGTGTACAGATGACGATGATTTAATTTCGTATGGTATTGAATACCATACGAAATTGAATACCATACTTCTGAGTACGGGCTCTTAGTGTGCGGTGTGCAGACGACAGGAGAGTGGCCACCGTTCCAGTAATATTTCTACGGCTGCATCTCCGAGCACCCAGGTTCCTTACATGGTTTTACGATTGTCGAGAATTCTTCCCCCTATTCCTTTCAGCAGCGTATTCAATAATGGTACGCCGAAAAGGCGAGGTTCTTTGCTCCAAACCTGCAGGAGACCAACCGGGCCTTTTATCTCGACGTCTGCGCAAGAAGTTTAGTCGAAGCGAGGTCTCATGAGCGGTGGTGTGCGAGCAAATGAAAACAGAGCCAGGCTTTGTACTCTGCAGAATTCCGTGTAGTGTAGCGAATGTCACTGGGCTGCTACACGAAAAACGGGCGGTCGGCAAATGCACTTGACGCAGCGTAAATTAGTAATGTCCCGTAGTCACGGACGTTCCCATCAGCAGCGTGCTGTCCTTGAAACTATAGTCGTGAAGCGGAGGTCGTCAGGTCAAATCCCTCCCACGGTGGCCGATACGAGACTGGAATGAAAAACAATTCGAATTCAAATGGACATCGAAGGACCCTGACTTTATACATGTATCGAGCTTCCTACGCGCAATTGGAATGCGTGCGGAAAATAAGCTACTCATGTCATGCACAGGATATAGACAATCCAACAGAACTCCAACACTAACGAACAGGATAGCCAGCAATAAGCTAACAGCAGCCAACATTAGGCAACAGTTGGCCACTATTAGCCAGTGTTGCTGTGAGTCCAAGGGCCTCTCATTCTTTACTTTAAATCCCCCTAACGGCTCACTAATGAATATTTTTTAATAAATGAATTGATCTTCACAATAAGTTTCGTTTGCGCTATATCTTTCGTAATGGTTTTGTATGTCCTTCCCGATTCTAGCCCTGAAAATGGTGTTTCTTCTTAGGATGAACCGCTGAACAGCTCCTGAAACCTTAATTAATGCCCGCAGAATGCTTCACATCATTCACTATATGTTTCCTTTTCGGCATCTCATTGTATGTCGACCGTTCGCAGCGCGTTCCACTGTTAAAGAAAACGCTTCGATTTACGTCACTCATCCTGGTGAGGGTCAGTGTACGAGCGCGCCGTCTTAATTATGCCGCGCAAGTGCAGCGGTGTAGAAAGGTGTCGGCCCATGTGTACGAGCCACGAGTACTTTGCTGCAAAGTCGGGTTGATCGCGCATACTCACCAAAAGGGGAAAACCCGCACGTTTCCTATAAAAGTGGTCTGCACTGTGCGCACGAGAGAGATTGTTTCAGACTACAGTGCAATTCCATGCCGTTCGACTTATTGCGAGGGTATTGCAACTGGTGGTGACGAAGAAGCACTGTGAAACCTTCAAGCGGCGACTTTCTCATTATAAAGCCCGTTCCGATAAAAAAAAAGAAAGAAAGAAAGAGAGAGAGAGAGAGAGAGAGAGAGAGAGAGAGAGAGAGAGAGAGAGAGAGAGAGAGAGAGAGAGAGAGAGAGAGAGAATGAGAGCCAGGGGATGGCGAGAATATTATTAGAACGCTTGCGTGTAAATGGTGGAAAAGTCCGCCGCGGTGGTGTAGTGGTTATGGTACTCGCGCCACCCAAGAAAACGCGGGTTCGATCCCGGCCGTGGAGGCGAAAATGCCAGAGGCCCGTGTACCGTGCGTTGTCAGGGCACGTCAAAGAACCTCAAGTGGTCAAAATTTCCGGAGCCCTCCACTATGGTCTTTCTATCTCCTCCAGTCCCTTTCCACTAGACCCACGGACGCTTAGCTGTGCTCCTTACATGAGCTGCAGAAATTAGCGCCTTTTCCTTAAGCGAACCACTATAATCCTCATCTTCTTCTTCATCAAAGAGGGCAGTTCTTGTAGATCAGCCCGATAACAACACTGCGTTGCCCCCGGAAACAAAGGGTTGTCCACAGTGTGTCAGTCAGCGATCTATCTTTCTCTTCAGGCAAGACAAGTTGTCTTTCTGTACGTTACAAATGGTATACGTCAGGCATCTTTAAATGTATATTTTGTCTTTGGCGGTTCGTTTTTGTTTTCACTGGCAGCGCATTGCACGTTCGGAGTTTTTTTATGTTTATGTTGACTCAGTGATTTCGTTCTACAATGATTCGTTGTGCGCGCTGGAGATTTGAAATCACGTCACATGCTCACTCAATTTTTTTTATGTATTGACTTTTTCCCGTACAATTTTCTCCAGCTTCTGTACAGTCAGCGCCATATGTGGTGTACTGTCATTTTATCGGTCATTGCCCGCTGCTGCGCTGTTTAGTCAGATGATTTATTCGCGCATATGGCGCTGAGTATAATAGGTACAAGCTCTGCCTAGATGCAGGACACTGCATTGGAAACAATGGCAACGAACCCTATCTTCCTGGGAAGGGTCCAGAGGTGTCTTCCTTCCAGTGCATATATGTGAGAGATGGCCACCACTCAGTTCCGCTGCCGGATATATTGTCACCCTTCTCCCCCCACCCTTGCTTAGAGACGAAAATAGTCTTTACCCTCTCGGTTGCGTCACGGCGTCGGGGACAAAATAAGAAGGCGTCCTAAAGCGGAGATGGCTTTTCCTGGAAGGAAGTTCGAGAGGGGAGGCGATCATCCGAAGCCGACAAATCGCTCTGCCGAAAGTGGGCGCAATATTTGGATGGAAATATATACAGTATATATACATAAAGGATAACGTGTCTTCACTTCCGGCTTATCATGGTAGTGTACAGTGCAAATATGAACTGTGGGGGAACGCTTTGCCAGAGGGGAAGATCACGCTGATTATATAGGTTATACAAGGTTAATTACGTACGCCGCTTTCGGTATCGTGTATATACGTTAATGATTGCGTCATGAAAGGAACACACGTCCCTTTCTTTTTGGCTAGTTGGTACCGGTGTGTAAGACCACCATCAGACCAACAAGGCTTTCAGACACAGCACAAGTGCTCGTTTAGTGTGAAACCACCTCACCCCCCCACCCCCCCCCCCCTTTTTTTTTTCCTTGCGTCGTCTTCACTACACACACTCCATATTTCAACGAACAAACAGGAAGCAGTTTGGAAAACAGAAGGAGAGAAGTGAATGGAAGAAGAGAGCTTCCTACTGTGCGTATGAACGCCTATATTGACACCCCTCATGCAGAGTACAGGATAAAATGCGGTGTCACTATCATTATACTATGGCCGGGGCAGTCGCATTTTCGATGGAGGCGAAAATGCCAGAGGCCCGTGTGCTGTGCGTTGTCAGTGCACGTTAAAGAACCCCAGGTGGTATAAATTTCCGGAGCCCTCCATTACGGCTTTTCTCTCCTTTCTGTCTCTTTCATACCCTTCTTTCCTCTTCCCCTACGGACGCTTAACCGTGCTCCCGACATGAGCTGCAGAAATTAGCGTCCTCTCCTTAACCGAACCACAATCAACATCATCATTCTATGTTCGTGTTCGAGGTCTTTCTCCGGCGATCTCCGACCAACCCTGTCAGTTATGCCTGCCATCTGAGGCCATCTTATGCCCGTGAATTTCTTGATCCCGTCACGCAATTGTCTGTTATGGTTTCCTCCTCTCTCTCTCTCTCTCTCTCTCTCTCTCTCTATATATATATATATATATATATATATATATATATATATATATATATATATATATATATATATATAATGGCTGAAACTAAAACGAGAAAGGGAGAGAGAGGAAAGCAAATTAAGGATAGATGGGTTAGCCTGCATGCTGAGGAGATCTCCAGTTGTATATATTGTACAATTAAGGTTAAATTAAACGACAATGAACAATAAAAAGTGAAAGACGGAGAGTTTATGAAGTCGCCACAGAGCCGGCAATGTCTATGTCAGTGTCCGACTAACACACAGACACATTAACAATGCGCAGTCACGACCCGTCGTTCAATGCCGAAACTTCCTGTGGCAATTATTATGTACTACATTCTAAGCAAAGGCAAAGTGCGTAATCCTCTCTGTCTAGGAGAAGGCGTAGAACAGTCTTCTCAGTACTGTTTGACTGGCACATTGAACAGCGTCATAGTCGCGAGAACAGAAAATCGCAGTGAAGATACAGAAGCACTGTTGTTGTTTGTTGGGGTTTTACGTCCCAAAACCAGCTGTGATTATGAGAGACGCCGTGTGGAAGGCCCCGGAAATGTCGACCACCTGGGGTTCTTTAACGTGCACTGACATCGCACAGTACACGGGCCTCAACATTTCGCCTCCATCGAAATGCAGCCGCCGCGGCCAGAATTCGATCCCGCGACCCTCGGACCTGCAGTCGAGTACCATAGCCACTAGACCACCGTGGCGGGGCTAACGGACGCACTGGTTTACTGAATTATTAAGCGCCCCTAACTTTCTGTTCACTATATGTTTGCTACAAAACCGAGACTATTTTATCTTTTATGCCTAAGAAACAGTCGCAGCTTACCAGTTACGTACTGTACAGATGTTCTTTTTGACAGCATTGGAGCCTATACTGACGCCGAAATTCCTTCCATGACCTTGCACATACACAGGCTAGAAGTGTCAGTGTTATCTTGTGTCGTGTATGTATACCTTATAAACGAAATAAGAAGGGAATGGTAAACAGACATGAACCTTAGATAGACGACGCGTCTTGCCGAAGGACTAATCCATGTTAATGGTTGGAAATGCTTGTCGAAAGGCCGTAAGAAGTGGCAGTAAACCATATAGGCGTACACCCAACGATAAGTCCATTACGTTGTGTGCATATACGTTTAGGTTAAGTGAGCTGGCCGCGCATGCACGACTGCCCATTCAGCACAAGGCAAACCTGCGCGCGGGCGTCTGTGTGCACAGCAGGAAAGAGCGCTAAATCTTCCTTCTTTTTATCATTTCTTTTTACTTATTGCGAGTAGTCAAGCAGCTCGCTCTCTTAGCGCGCTGCTGCGACGTCTTCCAGCGCCTTGCAGTTAGCGGACAGACTGTAAAGTATCCGGGAGTTATGTAGTCACGTGTCAACCAATAACGGAGTGACTCTGCGGGGATATAGAAAAAGGGAGGGTAGATTCACTTAAGGCAGTCAAAGAAGAAATAAATAACACGAGGAACAGGGGTAAAAGGATGGAGGGAGTCGCATACATTGAGAACCTCTCTTATAATTTCTTATTCTATCCGTCTCTTTCCAGGAAGAAATGGCCTGACAACACGCACGGCGGGAAAGTCACACGAGTTGGAAGCCGCTCAACGTTATCTTCGCGGGTCTGCGGAATTAATTAAGACGTCCCGCGTAGCTCCACCCCGATCGCATGCAACCTCATTCACAAGGCCTATTTCACGCCTGCCTCCGGTTATTAATGGACGCTGCGTATGTCGCGCGCTGGGTTATGCGAGTGCGAGTTTTCTTTCTCGTCTCGCAGTGTTCGCGTGTGCTGAAAGACAGGCACCGGGCTCTAGCGTGGTTAGCGGTGGCAAACGGTATACGTGATACCGAGCTGAAAAACTAACGGCGTACCTTGAGCAGGTCTATTTCATTACGTCCAGACATGTGCATTTATACCTTGACCCAGTGCGGCGCTGTGATTGCGCTACTGCCAATTAACGTCAGGAAAGCCGCAAGCCGCATAACTGCATTTCTCATTCTCGTTCGCGAAAAGTGAAAGGAACGACGATGTTATGTCGGAACCGGCCTGAGCGCGTTCATTTGGCTTCTTGACACCGCTTCAGATAACAAAGTTGTTAACTTATTTTCTTGTGTTCATCGCACATGCAGGCTATACATGTATAACGAAAGCGTAACCCGTGATTTCCGGCATAAGGCGGTATAAGGAGTATGCTGCGTAAAGAAGTAATGGGGGATGCAGTGCAGTGCCGAGTAAAAAAAATGGTGAAGCTTGCTCTAAGCCGCGCACACCTTAACACGGCGAAGCCTAATTAAGGGATCCCGAGCTTAATCACACTTAGTCATAGTTGACTTAATTAGATTTTCGTTTATCATACATGACTGTATTATTCACAGCCTAATTATTCAAAATAGAATAATGCTTGGTTTATTTAGTCTTATCTTAATTAGGCTTGAGCTTAATTAGCCCCTACTATGCTTACCTTATATGGCTATACTTAGCTCCTTATGGTTGCTATGGCGACACATGGCTCGGCGAGGTTTTCTGCGGACGGAAGGCGCAACAAATAGCTTAAACAGCTTCGCTGTTAAAATAAGAAACACGGACTTCTATATAGCAGTTAGAGCAAAATTATTTTTTGTAACAGTGGGACGAAAACGCGAGTGGTGGTGTTCAAAGACTTTTTAAAAATATGAAGATAGTATTCTTATGGCTAGCACGGCAGATTACGCTGGATGAATGGATGATCCTTCCAGGGTACTGTAATTAGCACCCCCGCCCCTCCTCCTCCCCCCCCCTTTCCGCGCACACGCACACGCGAATGACGTCAGCGCAGCGCATGTGTATACCAGGTTACCACAAATATTGTGACGCTGACCAAGCTGGGAGTCGCACCACGTCCCACTGCAGGTCAGCGTCCTTAAGCGTCATGTAGCAATATAAAGAAAATGTTCAAAGTGCCCCGTCGCAGTATTTTAACATGGAGCCTTTTGTACCGAATCCTTTCAGGCAATCCTGGTACTGAACGTGATATTTAAGGACGAATGCGGCCAGTGAATAATAATAATAATAATAATATAATAATAATAATAATAATAATAATAATAATAATAATAATAATAATAATAATATAATAATAATGCACGAATAGCGCTGTGAATTCGGCTGCGCGGTCTTGAGAACGTTGCATATATGCGGTGCGGCGCTGACGCAAGTCAGTCCTTGTCGGAAAGCTGACACGAGCAACGTCTCACGCCGTCGAAAGATAAAAGCTGTCGTTTCTGTCTTCCTCTTTGACAGCCGACAAATGGCCCTCTCCTTTTTTTCTGTCATTGAGAGAAAAGCGCTTGAAAACGTGAAAACGCGAATGGCGCGCATGGATGCCAATGAGTCGGCGGCGTAGGTGTATATACAGAGGCCACGGATGCGAATATGCGCCGTGCAGCACTTTTGCCAGAAGTCTTCGCGACTTAATGGTCCGTGGCGCTATAAGGCTAAATGAGCCGCAGGGGCGGCCACGGACTGCACGGCGCCAGAGAGAGTCCTACTGGCATCATTCGAGGAAATTATATGCGGACGAGCGAACGGGTGGGCCCCCACACGGTCGTTATAGTATAATACGCAGAGAGAGAAAGTTGAGGTCACCAAGATGGAAGCAGCTGGCCCCTCTCTCTCTCTCTCTGTCTTCCCAAACATCGAACTGCAGGATAGATGTTCGCCACATGGCCCAGAGAAGGTGATCTTCTCTGGGCAATGTCTACTTTACTGCAAAACTGAAATTTGTTTTCCTTTTCTCTTAATGGAGGAACGAGGACGGGAAGGAGAGATGGTGTCTGCAGGTAAACCTACCCTTGAGAAGATTGCCGGCAGTTGTTCCGTCCGAGAGCCCCCTATCAGACGCAGTACAGTTCCTCACATCTAGCAGCGATTCGCTGCGCGTTTTCCAAATCACTTCGACCCACATATTTCATCACACTCCAATCTGGTATCGCCTCTAGGTGTTATGGTAGCCGAACCACCTCTCTCCTAAATATCTAGTGTCCTTGCTCGAACGAAATGTCACTTGCAGTTTAGTGTAGAGTTAGCCTGCCTTTTAGTCTATCTAATTGTGTTTCACGTTTATTATTTTTCGTCAAATTCAGAGCATTCTAAAAAACCAATGATCAATGCGAGCAATACCCTGCGCACAATATAAAGATGTGCTAAATCATCTCTTGCGCCGCCATGCTGCTATATCTTCGTACGCACAGCCACCAACGCTTTGCAGCGTATACAGCTCTTACATGCGGCATGCACCGCCGCGAAATGGTGACCGCTGTTTCCGAAATATTTATTTATTTATTAGATGCTGAACATCTCTTGCTCGCGGGTATGTCACGCGTCCGGCCTCCGCACTCACACTACGCATGCGCGACTCTCCTCTCCCTTCCCTCTCTCCAACAGCTGCTGCAATAAATAAAGCGGGTAGAGAGCGCGCGCGCGCTTCGCTTCAGAAGTATCTCCTCCTTCTCCGATGAAAGAAGTTGATGGTGTTGTGTGATGGAAGCAACAGTTCCGTCAGCGAGTGGGTTGACGCAAGTACGCATCAGCATCAACCCACACTCTGACAACGGCCACGCGATGCGTGGTAACGAACCGAGTTAACAACGTAATAACACGCAAGGTTCATCGCAAGGTTCACCGCATAGGTAACACCGAAAACACTGCAAACCTGTAAGCATCGCCGTTAAATGCACCGTTGAAACTCCCAGCGATGCTCCGCATCACCCCATGGTCCCCTTCGGGGATATGGTGTATTTATTTATTTATTTATTTATTTATTTATTTATTTATTTATTCATCGCGTACATGTTAAGCATGCTGATGACTGTACTTTGTTGCCTTCAGCTAAAAAAAAAAGAAGAGAGAAAGAAAAGGGGGGTGGGGGTTGGGGTGGAATCGTGAGTACTTTGCTGATACTGTCCGTGTGAAGAAGCATACGTGCTGCAGCGTCTCAAATGCTTCTGGTGCCGCAAAGTACGGGCATCGTCGGAAGCTGTAGTTACGCGAGTACAAGAAGAAGGACTAAAACTACTTTATTTTCAAAGCAGCATAATGTGAGCACGAGTACAAAAGCTTTTTTTATGTCGTCCACTGCTCCAAGGTGTTGCAGAAACTAACTATACGTGCGAACGCTGAGACGCGGTACACAATATGTCTTCTGCGTTAACCCAAGCCGGTATGTCTCCAGCTTGGTATAAATGGCATAGTACCCAGGGACTTCTCTAAATGCGTTTTTTTCATTTTTTTTGTACGAACAATCAACCTCCGTGAGTAATTGTACCAAACTCACTAGTGTCACTACATACTTTGAACAGCAGACTGTAGACATGTAATCTGCTCGTACCCATCTGCACGTAATTCCTTCCTATCTTTCCAGTCCCCCTCCTTCGTCCCAAATGTAGCGTAGCAGACGAAATATTTGTGCTCGTTAATGACCCTACCTTTTCATCTCTCTCTCTCTCTCTCTCTCTCTCTCTCGGGAAACCTCTTGGGAATAAGCTACAGTGTGTTTACTTTGCTCTCACATACAACCGTAAGAACAAAAGAAATATTTACAGAAATAATGCCCCACTATCTATCTATCTATCTATCTATCTATCTATCTATCTATCTATCTATCTATCTATCTATCTATCTATCTATCTATCTATCTATCTATCTATCTATCTATCTATCTATCTATCTATCACTACTTTCACGTACCAACGGTTTGATACTTACAACCACTCGGGGAACACACAGCTACAATTTCAAGGCTGCCCAATGTTGCACCAATTCACTCCTTTGCGCGCGTCACGAACGGCATTGCCTAACACCGGCGACAAACTGCCGGCTCGATAAAGCCTTCCGAAATCGCTCCGTTTCCTTCCAGTGGCACAGTGGACAATCGAGCGCATGGGAGCTGCAGAGGGTACGCCTGTGGTAAGGAGGCGGTTGGCATTATACCCTATACTGCTCCATCCCGCGTACAGCCACGTAACGACGCACACACACGCACAGACACCGCTCGTTCCACATAAAGTGCCGCCAACTGCACGGCATCGTCGTATAATACGCACTATAAAGCTGTCCATGCTCCATTCGGCGGCGGCTGCCGGCCGTCCTCGTCTGGCCTTTCAACCGCAGCCGCCCACCTCACCGCCGCGTCTTATGAAGCAGCTCCTAAGTGGCTATTGTCTTCGGGTCTCTGCGGCGGACGGCGCGCGTATGCGTACACGCTTCAATGCACGGTACGCGCGCGCAGGCGGCCGCTCACGACGGCGTTTACCACTTTCCTTTTACCACTTCCTTTTCTTGCTTTCTCTGTTTGTTCTTTTTTGCGTTTCCTCCGCGATCCACCAGTCCTACCCCTGGAATGCGCAACGGCATACACGCACTGTGCGCAGCAGAAAGAGAAATAAAAGCGACACGGTTACCGCCTCCGTATATACCTTTCGGTATCTTGTATTCCCTGCTCGTTATGCCGTCGTTCAGCGACTGCAGTGGCCGCTTTGGCGACTGCAATTGTGTGTGTCTCTCTCTCTATTCGTATATACCGTCGTGCAAGAGGCCTTGCGGTGGGGACATTTAATGGAGCGGTCTTATTGGCCTGTGCTGATATTGAGAACAACGGGGTCGCATGGCTTATAACGCGAGGGGGCAACGCCGGTTTCAGTGTACATGCGGAGTATGCGCGGAGAAAACATTAAGATCTGCCCGTGTGTTGCAATGACCGTGGCTCCGAAAGTTCCCGCGTCCTTTGCTGGACGCGTGTGGCAGCGCACCACGCTTGTCGAGGTCGCACCACGTGAAAACGGGACGGTTCCCTGACCACCGGCGACTGAACAACGCGGCACGGTGGCAGTATGTATATACGTGTAAGCTCCTGTATACAGCAGTTCTATTCAAGAGATCTTTCTATAGGCTCTGCCATTGTATGACGGTCTCTACGCAAGTTGCATCGTGTAATGGAAAGCAAAAAAAAAAAAAAAAGGACTGCAAAAACTGTCTGGTGTCTGTGCGTGGTCATTGTTATTACATAATGGGAATAAAATGACGGCGAGCCGACGACATTCCGTCAGAATTTCTTGAGCATTTGGTCTTGTAACATTTCTCTTGAAGCAGGACTTGGATGCGATATATATCGGTGTAAATGGCTACGATGTATATCACTAATCGCGATACTCTCTCTCTCTCTCTCTCTATATATATATATATATATATATATATATATATATATATATATATATATATATATATATATATATATATATATATATATATATATATATATATATATATATATATATCATAGCCAGCCTGAAAACTGTCTCCGCACCTGGGCACCGCTTGACACGCATTTGAGGCACAGGGTCGATCGCATGGATTTGCGTAAACAGGGGCACATTGCCGAAGTTCTCCCGCGCCCAGTGACTTTCTCCATAGTGCTATTAGCGCTAGCTGCTCGTATCGTACAGTGCATCCCCTCCAAGTTATGCTCTTCCACCCGCCCTGCGGCTGTGCAGTTCAATATGGTGCAGCTGCGCGCAGCGTTGAGAATCTGAAAGACAAGCAAATCGAACGACCTGAGCAACTTGAGAAGCAGCCTCAAGAAATGTTGCTTTTCTAGAAGCGAGAGTTCGTCGGGCTGTGTACAACCGTTTGGTACAAGCGGATACAGCGTCCAACTCCGTTGAAATATTCAACTTGAAATCCTGCGTGCACAATATATAGAGCTAAATCACGCACTTTACACCATGCGAACTTTGTTCCTGTCTGTCTGTCTGTCTGTCTGTCTGTCTGTCTGTCTGTCTGTCTGTCTGACGGGCACCAAGCAGCGAGAGGGCCATACGTCCTCATCAACAGGTCAGACATTTAAGACGCCCTTGTGGGTCCAGGGAGAAACCCACGTACCTCCCCACTCTCCAACTTGAGTATCTAAATAGCCGCAATATACTTAACTTCAGATTAAGGTCCTCTTACTTCCGGTGTCTCCGCTTTCAGCACCGTTAACTGTGCGTCCGGAGCTCGCTCGAGAATAATGCCTGGGCGAGCGAGCACCGCATGGGCGATAAATGGGTTTATTTCGAGCACTAATGCACCGCGCGTGAATTCTTGGGCGTACCCCTTCATGGACAGTGACGTACGGCTCAAGTAGGAGCCAGCTGCAGACCCACCGGAGCGTTAATAGGACCGGCGGCTCAACTGAGCCGTTCAAGTCGCACACAATAGGCCTGTCGGCCTTTCTTCTATAACCTTACACGCACGCCGTCATCTGACCGCGGTGGACGTTTAAAAATAGTACCGCTATAACATTGCATGAATGGCAACGTAAGAGAAGGCAAGGTGGAGTATACGGTTATATGGTAGAACAACGTATAGATACGTGCTTTCCATTGATGCTGTCCAGAGACAGTAGTGCCAAGGCACACCGCTATACAGAGAGCGGTTTCATTAAAATTTTACGACGTTATGTGCATTCGCAGTGGCACTTCCGAAGGCCTTTCCGTACAAGTGGATGCGTTAAAGGTCGAAGCGAGAAGTCAAACTACCTCAGCTTCAACCTGATGAAGTTAGATCTGGCACGGAACAGTCGGACAAATTATATAGCACGGGGTGTTACTGTTCGGAATGTCGTTTCTGATTCGATACATAGCGGCCAGTGCCAGTGGCTGGAATATCTAATGGAAAAACCGTAGAAGCCTCTCGCGGACGCAAAGTGCCCATTTAAGCTTGATACATAATACATTTGATGTACCACGTAAAGATTCGGATTTACCCATACATGACTTGCTCATACGTTTATACGAAAGAGAAACAAGTTTTCATTTCACACTACGTTTTCTAAATGTGATGTGAGTTATTCGTGTAGCGTCATGACAGCGAAGTCCACTTTGTCAGGGCAGCACTGGTCCGTCAGTGCTGCCAGAGAAGCAGATACGATGAAAGACACAGAAGCTAAGTTGTTCCTGCTCTGCTCATTCAGAGGTATACAGGCGCGCGTATACAGCCCAGCTATAGTATATTTCTAGGCACTGTAGCCCAGCACAGGAGAGCTCCCCGTGTATGGCAGCTTTGTGTGAGCATGACGCTGGAGAATGTTGTTGTTGTTTTGTGGGGTTTAACGTCCCAAAACCAGTTCTGATTATGAGAGACGCCGTAGTGGAGGGCTCCGGAAATTTTGACCACCTAGGGTTCTTTAACGTGCACTGACATCGCACAATACACGGGCCTCAACATTTCGCCTCCATCGAAATGCAGCCGCCGCAGCCGGGATTCGATCCCGCGACCCTCGGATCAGCAGCCGAGTACCTTAGCCACTAGACCACCGTGGCGGGGCCGCTGGAGAATGCGCTACTGTCCTCCATTTCGTGGGTGATCTCCAATCGAATAGACTCTATCTCTCGGAGAACATCCTTTGTTATCGAAGCTTATCAACAGAAATGCAGTGTAAGAGGATGTGTTCGATATTGCAACCCGGTATGCTATCACTAGGGCTCTTCCGACCAGCACTGCTACGGACGTCGCCGACTTCTTGTTGCGTGACGTTATACTACACCACGGTGCCCCTCGCCAACTGCTCACAGATCGTGGCCGCGCATTTTTGTCGCGAGTAATCGACGATCTCTTGCGATCCTCCTCCACGCAGCACAAGTTGACCACCTCCTACCATCCCCAGACAAATGGTCTCACCGAGCGCCTCAATCGTACCCTTACGGACATGCTTTCCATGTACGTTTCATCTGACCACCGCGACTGGGACCTGGCCCTACCGTACGTCACTTTCGCCTATAATTCCTCACGCCATGACACCGCCGGTTATTCTCCATTTTATATGCTTTTCGGCCGCGAACCGACCTTACCACTGGACACCCTCTTCCGGATGTTACCGCGCCGCCTAGCGAATATGCTCGTGATGCCATCGCTCGTGCCGACCACGCGCGTCAAGTCGCCCGCTCGCGGCTGTGCGCCTCGCAAGCAAGCCAGAAGCGCCTTTATGACAGCCGCCATCGCGATGTTGCCTTCTCACCCGGTTCCTTAGTACTACTATGGTGTCCTTATCGACGTGTTGGCTTGTCCGAAAAGCTGCTATCAAGATACACTGGTCCTTACCGCATTGTCCGCCAAGTAACGGACGTTACCTATGAGATTGTTCCCGTCTCCCCGACTCTGTCTACTGCAGCTCCTCCCACCGACATAGTTCACGTGACCAGACTGAAGCCTTACTACCTCCCGTCTGACGACCGAGTTTAAACTGCGCCGAGACGGCGCTTCTACCACCGGGGGTAATGCTACGAAGCGACCATAGTATCTGGGTATGGCTCATACCATCGATGAAGAAGAAGACGAAGACGGGACTGGCTGATGCGCGGACTGTCCACCATCTTGGTTGTTGCCTGGTTAAAGCCTCCCTGTAAATACATTGTAAATAGCCGTCCTCTGTGTCTTTCTCGTAACAATATTACGCCATCGCAACCGAGGAACATTATTTTAGAAGCTACGAATTGATCAATAACACGTTTCGTTACCACATTGTTTGATTGATCTATTGATTCTCTTATGGAGCTTAACGTCCCAAAACAACGATATGATTATGAGAGACGACGCAGTGGGCTCCGGAAATTTCGACCGCCTGGGTTTCTTTAACGTGCACTGACACCGCCCAGCACACGGACCTCAACATTTCACCTCCATCGAAATGCAGCTGGCGCGGCCGGAATTCCATCCCACGAGCTTCAGATCACCAGGCGAGCGCCGTACCACAAGACCACCATGGCGGGGCTTAACACATTGTTGGTGTAGTGCTTAGGCAAGTACAACATTGAAGAAAGGGGTGGAAAATGAAGGGGGAAGGGTGGGTTGCAGTGTATCAGACATGCGCTGTCCGCCTTATCGTGTTACGTAGTGACCATGATAGCATGATCCGCGCGTTCGACATTGAGACTGCCTCGACCCCACCACCCGTATAACGGCGTGTTAATAAACCCTGCCATTCTTGTTCCCGTCATCATGTAGGTGCCTCTGTCCTTGGTAAGACACGCGACACATTACAGGCAGCACCATAACGTTACGGCAGGCATATTCATCAGCTTTTGGCGCCAGCCAAACTCGCAGAACATTCACTTGAACTAATGAAATGATTTATTTCCAATGAAACGTGTACCTGATATAGCTTCAACGCTATACGTATAGGAACTACAGCCAAGCGCTTTCCTAATCTGCTGTCTAATGCAGTTCTCTACGAGATAAACTAAACTTCACTTCTTGACCAGGCTGCTTACTCTCGAAGGCCTCCTCATTCCAAGCAGCCATTGGCTTAACTGGGCTGATAGCTTAGCCCTGTTCAACAGCTGCAGCTGGTCCTCGTTACTTGGGCTTGTTAGCTGTGCCTTCCACTCATCTTCTGCTAGCGACGGAATAGGCGTTGTCCTCGTCGCATGCAGACCATAATCCTGCCGAATTTGCTGCCTCTTGTGTACGTCCCTGGGTACATTTCATGAAGTGAAAAATTTTAAGGTTCTTTGTGGGCACCTGAAATGCGATATGCGACGCTTGCAATATGTTGCAAGATGTACATGGTAGAAAAAGTAATAAAAGTTAAGACATTTCCGCCCCACCCGTTACTCTCTGACCGATAAAGGGAGGGTGGGGGGCTGGCTCGCATTGCCACCTCAGTTGCGCATGCCTACGCTGAGCTGCAGTATCGTAATGAATTACTTTTGTGGTATATGAGGGTTTATTGGGCAGCAGCCACCTCGACATAAGATCACGTTCTACGTGACGCCTCCTGGCTGTAAGTGTGTGCTACACCCGCCGCCATGGCTACGAGTGGCGCTGCCTAACACTCCCAGGATTCCATATACATAAACACCCAGTAAAGTGGACGGGGGGGGGGGACCGCCTTCGTAGCTCAGTAGGTAGAGCATCGGACGCGATATCCGAAGGTCGTGGGTTCGGTTCCCACCGAAGGCAGTTTTGTCTTTTCGTCCACTTTAATTCCTTTCTACTTTCCCCAAAATTACAATATCATAATCACAAATTGGAATAAATTCCCCTATGCTTTCCTAGGCTTCAGTGTTTGTTGTTTCATTAACTTGCTTCTAACAGATAAAGACGAGCCCTTGACCCCCTTCCCTTTCGTTTTGTGGGCTGGTAATTTAATAATGTCATGAATTACTTCAATCGACTAACTTCAAGAAGGTTACTCTTTACTTTTCGATTACTTTTAACTAAAAGATTGTATGTCCGCTTAAAAAAGTTATGACATAAAGAAATTACCAAGTGAAAATTAGCACGGACATGTTAATCTGAGTGAGAGACAGACAGAAATTAAGGAAATCCGCTTACCATCCGAACTCGAAGCGTGGAATGACTTTGTTGGAAGGCCACTCACTACCTGTCGATCGAAACTTAAAAAGAAAAAGGTCAACGACGACACCACATAATAGCTGACTGTCGGACAGCGTAGCAACATGTTGCAAATATTTGAAACGCGCAACCATGTCCCACCACACTAGAGTGCTTTCTTTCATACAAAACTATAACAGATTCTGTGGACCCAGGTCAACCCGCCACCGGACTATTCTTTACTCAAGCAAGGTCACGCAAGCGTCGAGACGGGTTAGAAAGACGCGTCATTAGAAAATTCTCGTCGTGGTGGTTTAGGTGGTATCTATAATGCGTATATGCCGCAAATAAAATGTACGTGAGTAAACGCATGGATAATGAAATTTCGTTGAAGTAATTTCAAGCTAATTGCATCACTTTTCAAAAGTAATAGCAGGACAATGTCATTACTTTCGGCCAGCTGTAATTTGTAATGTAACTTACGATCACGTTCGAGATAATTCTAGAGATGTATTTAGTAATGTAGCTTAATTACTTCTTGGAACAAGTTCGACAAACGCGTACCATCAAGTTGTTAGTAGGCGCTTGTCCTGTCACCATCTTTGTCTCGCGCTAAATTTTTTCGCGCAGTTTCGTTGGCGATGCAGTACCAACTCGCCCAGCAATCAATTCTTCTAAATTACCTTTGCCACATCTGCTGCGGTGGCTGTAAGGACTGTGAAAAAGAAAGGGGGACAGTCATCCTCTGCTGTAAACTCAGAGTCACTACAATTTTTTTTTTCCAGCGACTCTACTTTCAACGACGCTTCAGTTGCTTGGCACTGCAAAAGACGTCGGTGGTATTACTGACCATGCCTTGGAGATACGCGAAGAGAGACATGGCTGCCTCACTCGTGCCTTGCCTTCTTCAACTTGGATTCGCTAAGACCCTCACGAGAAAAAGAACCAGAGGTCAACCGAGTGTAAGACATCACCGATCGGCGGTACTTAAGAAGTAAGCAAAAGGAAGGAAGAAAAAGCAGTTGAATTAACTATCTGTGCGCGTAAGCGATGTGTACGTTACAACAAGCAGCTTGTCGAGGAAAACAGCGCTATTCGTTAGTGCGGTCAGTTCACCCAGACAACCGGCTGCAGCTTTCTCATCTCGCTCCTCGGTCCAGCTAGAGGCGGTTGCCCCGGCATAAGGGAATAAGACATTCGGAGGCGTTTCTCTTCTTGATGCTCGGGCAAGCGTTGTATACGGCATGCCCGAGCGGAAACGTTGTTATCGGTTAACGAGCGGACATTCCCACAGCGTTTACCCTTTGTTGCGACGGCGCTCTCCGAGGCGTGACGAGCGAAGCCTCCCACGCACCTTCTTCTGCGCTCCTTCGAGAAACGAAAGCTCGCAGCAGCCGAGGATGGACACGCATTGGAAGCGAAGCGTGTAATACGCAAGAGTAATTGCGGTCACTGCTCCGTGGCGCCGGTAGTACGCATCTATCTAGAAGAAAGAGAGGGCGGGAAGAGGGACGACGTAACCATGGTGCCACCGTATAGACGTAACAAACCAGTCAACAAATGAGGCCAAATACGTACCTAAGTGAAGGGCCATGATTGTCCGCCTTAATGGTTTTTGATATGCAAAGCAGTCGATGTGAAAAGGCACTTCCTCATACAAAAAGCGGCGTGTGCATTATGGGTGACGCTTTCGTCACACTTGGATAGCTCGTGTGATTGCGGTTCTAACGCACAACTACCGCGCAGCGCTAGCATGGAGTTTGCGAAATGGTTGAATGAGATCGGCTAATTTTTTCCTCAGCCTGGGTGAAACAGATTATAGGCGAATGTGAAGTCGGGTTAGCAGAGCAAATTTTGGAGAAAAGCGACGTAAAATGGGCAATTTAAGAGAATATATGCGATGCAAAACTGAAAATTAGGTCAGCAAGCAATATGATAAACAGGCCCAAGTAATTACGAAGAACGATGTTCAAAAGTAGCAGAACAATAAATTTGGAGTACGCTTAAGCGTATACCCTTTAACAGGGGAACGCCATAGCGCCATTGGACCCCGTTGCGTAGCTTTTCACGGAATATTCATTAAAGTTAGCGCCTTCCCTTATGAAATACTATAATTACTTGAGTTTCCTCGTAACAGAAATATGCTTTATCGTGCACTCGAGCTACAGACCAAACTATTACGTGTGTAGGTTTAAGCCAGGTCGTACTCTAAAGTTTTTCTGGCGGATTTCACTTTGATAAATTCAATTCTTTGCACTAAGTCACCTGCGCAACATGGCGGATGGCTTATGTGATCGGCTGCTTCGGGTTCCTGCGGCGGTTGTTTGGGATGATTATTTCCGCCGTGGACGCCGACGCCGGATCGACGCTCTGTAAGACCCCAGTCTAGACCGCAGTGTATTGTTGCTGTTTTTTTTTTTTTTTTTAGGTTCGAAGCTCCTTAGGGTGCGGGCCGTTCCCTCCTCTGTAGTAGTATGTATGCAGCCACCTCGCGCCGCCGGGAGGCTCGCGCTCGCCCTCGGCGCGTGCGTCCCGGCGCGCGAGCTCTCTCACTCTTCCATCTGCTGTCTTGTGAGAGAGACAGGGAGAAAGAGAGAGAGAGAGAGCGAAAGGCGCGCGTTGACTATGGAAACGCTCTTTTAGGGGCGAAGCTCCTTAGGGTGTGGGTCGTTCCCTCCTCTGTAGTAGTAGTAGTAGTATGTATGTATGTAGCCACCTCGCGCCGCCAGGAGGCTCGCGCTCGAGAGCTCTCTCACTCTTCCATCTGCTGTCTTGCGAGAGAGAGAGAGCGAAAAAGCGCGCGTTGACTATGGAAACGCTCTTTCTTCGATGATGATGATGATGATTGTGGTTCGGTTAGGAAAGGACGCTTTCTGCAGCCCGTGTAGGGAGCACGGCTAAGCGTCCGTGGGGGTGGGGGGAAAGGGAGTGAAAGAGATAGAGAGAAAGGCCGTAGTGGAGGGCTCCGGAAATTTAGACCACCTGGAACGCTCTACCAGCTCGCAAAGAAGGAGAACGCGCCCTCACCCGCGAGAGACAACGTTGGCGCAGGCAGCGTCTTCTAGCGAGTTTCTTGATTGAATAATACCGACTGCTCGCGCTGGAGAACCGTTCACCGGCCACCCATATATATATATATATATATATATATATATATATATATATATATATATATATATATATATCTATATATATATATATATATATATATATAAGTCAAGTAGATCCTCCTCCGAACAGTACAAACGGAAGGTTATTTGATGCGACGTTTCGACCGGAGTCCGGTCCGGAGTCCGGCCTGAAGAAGACCGGACTCCGGTCGAAACGTCGCATCAAATAAATCTTCCGTTTGTACTGTTCGGAGGAGGATCTACTTGACTTTACGTAACGCCGACGGCCACTCCTCGCCATCATGCCCGCCTATATATATATATATATATATATATATATATATATATGGCACTGGATCTTGACTTGCAATGAAGTGCCGGTGGGAGATTTCACTTGTGCGTAGTTGAACCATAAGGATTCGTAGCGTGCGCGTTAACTAAATTAATCCGGAACTCGGCACGATCTACGATGAACCTCCGGAGCTTCGTCCACTCATCATCATTCACTTTGTGGATATGCTGTGGATTTTTTTTTCTTCGTGCCACCTTTATTCTTTCTTCCTTATTTTTTTAGCGCGGCTTTTATTACGTGATGTCGGATCAATATACTTAAATACAGTTCAGTTCACGTCACTGTCACCGAATTATTTTGTTCACGCCCACTGAGGTTCGATTTGCCGATGCCAAAACATCACAAGTGCTCGTTCACTATGCCTGTCCAACAGACGAAATATGGCGCTCAGATATGCCTCAAAAGAAGCCGATTCGTCTGTTAGTGAGCTGCATGGATTATAAACCACTTTTGTCAGTTTATTCTCTTGTCATTTGCATCACTTTAGAGGCCGCAACTTCACTGTACCGTGGCCTCGTGCGTCTATACAAGAGCCAAGAAGCGGTTCTGTGTTTCTCGATATTCATGGACTTGGTCTTCAGATGGGGCGCACTTGCATACATTGTTTTCTGATCTCCACCTCCTCGCTAACTCTCCCCGCGCCTCTTTTCCACTTCCCGGAGAAAGGTACACAGCCGATCGGGCACGCAGCAATGTCAACGCGCACGAGGTTCCCTCCTCAACATCTGACTGAAACTTCCGTTTTGTCATGGCCTCCGAGATTGCTACAACTTTCTCAGGAGATATACATGGTGCAGCGTGCCACGCGCGCCGATTGGCTCTCGGAGGCCATTGTTCTTCGCCGCGATGTTTCGTGGTCGTCATTCAAGGACACGTCAACACTAATGAAGCGACCGAGTCACGTCAACGACTGGCACGAGGAAAACGTATACCAGTCGCGTCCCCAGCGTGGACGAATGGGTTGTTCTGTACATTGACGTAACAAACCTCCTTTTCACTTGGACATTCTTTAGTTTGTTTGCTTTCACTTCCTGTCGACAGGTGTAGGGCGGAGAACGTCGGCTCCCTTTAACGACTCGCACGCGAACCATTTCCGGCGTTCATTTTTTTCTCTCTCTTTTTTTTTTTTCGCCGGCACCGTATTGCGTGTATACGCCAAGACGGCCCAACATTTACTTTTTTTTTTTTGGTTCCATCTCGCTTCTTATTTGTTTGGTTGTTTCTATTTGCGCCGTGATATTCTCCGTGCGTCGACGTTTGGGTTCGGAAAGGAAATGACGGTCGCTAGTTGTGTATATCGCGCGTGAGCACAAGACACGCAGCAAGAACACGGCCACGATAACGCTCGAGGAAATAAAGATAATAAAGGAAGAGATGAAGAAAACACACGCACCAATGCACTGGCGGCGGGAATAAAACATGAAGCCCGTTCACTGCGCCGCAAGAGGACGCCACTCCCACGGCTGAATCATGCTGCTTGTACACGAACGGCGCGCACCGAAGCGTTCGCACTGCGCCTGTACACGTGTGCGCAGTGCAGCCCTCGTACCTTTCTTTCGCTAGCTCGCGTCACCTCTTACGAGGCGTTGCATACACGAAATACGCGTATACGAAAGGAAAAAAAGAAATGAAATATTGAGGAGAAGGAAGCGGTGAGAATGGTTCGGAAACACAGTGAAATTGCTCCGTAACTGCTGCGAATCGTGGGCGCGCTATTCAAGGAGGGAAAGGGGGCGTATGAGGGAAATCGCGTAAACGAGCTTGCGAGAGAAGAATGGCGAGAAAAAAATAAAAGAGTAGTCATGGCGCGGCGTTGAGCGTTTATTTTTTTCTTTTCCTGCCCTTCAGAGAGTTCGTTCCGTTCCAACCCTTTCCCCAGCCCGCCATAATTTTTTTTTTTTTAGAACTTATATGCCGTCGTTCTCGATTATGTTGCTGTTGGAGAAAGTGAGACACGTGCCATTGATGGATGTGCCCGCAACAAAGCCCGAGTGGTTTCTTTGCTTTTTGTGTTCTTGAACATTTCCCGGGGATTGTATCGATACGGAATCTCTGCAACCTGCGCTGTGCGGCGGCTTACGAAGAGCGCTAACGATGGGAAGATGACGATGTAGCTCTTCGCATCGAACGCGACTACCGCGATTAGGATTACATAGATGGGCCAACATAATTTTTCCCTCGCTTTCTTTTCTCTCTCTCTCTCTCTCTCTCTCTCTCTCTCTCTTTTTTTTTTTTTTTGTTGTTGTCTGAGACGGGGGTTAGGTCATGCCATTCGTGCCATAAGTGTATGTATGCATTTCACATAGTAAAAAAGAAATGCAAGATGACCATACCTCGTATGACCGTATTGCTTAGTAGATTTACCGTGATTTTGTTTTAAGAACGCATCATTCGCGCACGATATTTGGCTGCAGGAGTTAGTAATAGTTGTCAGGTGTAAGTGAATCCGACAATGTCGGACGGGGTTCACTTGCTGGGTCAACGCAAAACGCTGGCGAGCCGGGTAGAACGAACGTCGAGGCGAGTTTTGTCTTATTGCCAGCAAGAGCTCACTAGCCCAACCCCATGTACGATCAGCTCATTGTTTAACTCGATGTGATCCCGAAGTTGTATTGCGTTTTATTGTCTTTGTTATTTTCTTCGGGGGCGGAAGGTCATACTGTGACGCTATACAGTTGGTACGCCTGCAACATACATCAAGGGGAACTGGCAGAGAGAAAGAAAAAAAAAATCTGCTGTTGATCTGTTGCCTGCGACGGAGTGCTACCGAAACCCCACAACGTATCCTGTAGTCAGAATTTCACGTAATAGTTTCGATTAAGGAGCATCGAAATATTCGTGTCTAAGAGTTCCGTCGTCCTTTTTTTTTGTTTGCACTTTCTATTTGTAACGCTCAACCTTAAAATCCGTATTTATGCTTCACACGTCCTTCTGGCACATTTGTATTCCACAGTCAGCTTTCTATACATATTCAACTAACGCTGCAGTGAACCATAACACCACGCATTAAGGAATTCGCAAATCGCTGTTACTCCCGTGCAGCTACCTGTACTGTTGGCCCAACAAGAGCTCGCATTTTGCTGTTGTAGTTGTTCTCTACCGCATTATCCGGGAAACAAGCGTCCACACCGCGACGAATAACCTTCGCTGCGGCAGCCATTGTGTCACCATCTCACGCGGGAGACGCATTAATGTCAAGTGGCGGTGCGATAACAAAGACGGTCATAGCTGCGTGCGATTTCTGTGCTCTCCGCAGATGCGAGTGTAATAATCTTCCGTGAAGGACGGGCGAACGGGAGCAGCTGTAGGCGGCACAAGAAAGAATTCCGCGCGGAGAATCACGCTGCCGCGCCGCGAGATTGAAAGAGCACGGCAACGTACCTTGGTACCTTTCCCAACGCGACAGACGGGAGACGCTATCGCGCGTGCCGTATTTGCTGGTTTTTAACACGCGTACACGCGAACAGTGGTGTTTACATTAGCAAAATTTATCATGTCAACCTTGTGCATATGGTGGCATCGTGGCAACGTCAACCGACACCCTATTAAACAAGGCTTCGAAAAACGCAATGTGAGAAATGCCGTTCTGTATAGATAGATAAGAGAAGTTCTGATTTGGACATCATTGTGTATAACCGATTTTCACCAGCCGGTCGAAGTCGAGAACGATTCAGCCCTTACTTGATCAGAGTCTTGCGGTGATCCCAAGAATCTGCATCTATCTATCTATCTATCTATCTATCTATCTATCTATCTATCTATCTATCTATCTATCTATCTATCTATCTATCTATCTATCTATCTATCTATCTATCTATCTATCTATCTATCTATCTATTCGAATCTCCACCAACTTCGCATGTATGGTGGTCGCACGTATTGTCCGCATTATCAATAATCTTCGCAGCAGCTTTCTTGCGCGGAGGTCGGTATGAGAGTGCTGGACGTTAGGCGTATACACTGCGTCCAGCAATGTTGAAAGCTGGGCGATTTGGTGATCGATAATTGCAAAGGTCAAGCAGCGTACAAAAGGGACAAGAACGCTACGACACACACTGCATTATTCGTGCAAGCAAATGTGATTTTGCGTTTTTATTACATTTCGGAACCGTCGGAAAAATTGCTTCTTCGTTGCGTTTATTGAATTCTTGGGTACACATTAGTGATGAAAAAAAAAAAATAGAGAGAGAATGTTGAACACAGGATACCGCTGAAGCCAACGTTTCAACAGGTGGACTTGCCTCCGTCAGGTGGACTTGCCCCTGACAAAGACAAGTCAGTTTGGGAAAATGCTGGCCCTCTAAAGTCCCTGTATAACAGTGATTATACAGGGGCATTGGCTCGAGCGATTTTTTTTTTCTTCCCTTTAGACTCACCTCACCCTGATCTTTGATCTTGTCTCAAAACACACCCGTGTACACCAACTCGACGTCGACGTGGTCGGGCCATAAATACGATCTGACTAAGGTTGAACCCGACCGCATCTCGCGTCACGCGGCTCCCAAGTAATTTAATTGAGAACAGCACATAGGGTAACTCTAAACAGGGCAGGTCAACCCACCTCTCACGGACGTGTCCACAATTCAACTCAAGGCTCGCTCGTCTCGGTGCGACCCTCTGTATGGCGGTCTCGCGGAACCGACGAGCAGTTTTCCAACCGGCAAGTGTCAATGTAGCTTGTGCGGCAGCAAAGGCGGTACAAGTGCACAGCAGACGCGGCGAATCGCCATACTCTGGAAAGATTGCCGTGCGCGACAAGCAGCTATATAGCCTAGCCGGCTTCTTCCGTTCGTGCATTGCGGTATCGAGCTAGGCGCGCGATATGGGCTACTGGGAAAGCAGGTACGATCCCGACAGAGACTACGCGGACAGAAACAAACAAACAAAAGAAAGAAAACAAAATGTAAGGAGATAGGAGGAAAGAAATGGCTGGCCCATATCGCGGGCGGAAGAGAAAAGACCTATATGTCGCGCACTATATACGCGTGTGGGGGGTGCCCATATAGTATACACACTGCACGCAACTCGCACTGCCGCCGCTGCCGCACGTCTCGCGCGCCCTTTGTGCGGCAGCTCGCGGCGGTTTGACAAACAACACTCACAGCCACCACTGCCGCTCCAAGCACCGACAGAACTTGTCATGCGATAGACGGAAATACGCAGATCGCCCTCCTCTCCTCCTCGACAGTGACGTAAGTGTGGGTGTGTCCGCGTCTGCAGACGGTCTCGATTTGACTTCGCGGCGTACTCGCCTTGTGTTGCTATGCTTACTACATATGCTAAGAAACAAGATTTTGACTTCTAGAGAAAGGAGGGAGGAAAAAGAAAAGAATTTGGCGTTTAATTACGGCACGATGATAGTTAGATTGAAGCGCATGCGTTGTTCTTCTGCCGTCTTTAGGGATCGAGAAATGAGCTGAAAGAGAATTTAAGAATGTAATTATATCTACGGCAAATGAAAGGGCGGTGACAAAGCAACGGATTCCCGCAATTTAGAATGTCGTGGAAGTGCGTTTCTATCAAAAGTGAACATGTCAAACATGAACATCATTGAGCAATACTGCATCGAGCAAAATTACATACGACAGACTTAATGGGTGAAAATAGACATTTATGTGTAATGGAAAAACTTAAATCCACGAATGTACGAGAAAGGTTCGTGTATATGTCGTATGTTTGGACTGCACAACTGCGTGTTAAATGTTTCAAGTTAAATTCATATAAGCAGTGACGAAAATCTCGAAATCCCTTCATATATTTGCTCAAAGGAAGGACCTAAGCATGCGAAAATAAGCCACAGATCCCTATTCTTTCCTGCCAAGGCGTTCCGGATAAACTTAAGTGATACATGCCCACATGAGCATGTTCAGCCAATATAATGCAGACACACAATTCCGCACCGCGTGGCTGCCCTAGAAATAATCTAAAATATATTGGTGATATGGTTGGATGTCATGAACCGCAGGGTGGGAAAAGGCCAGAAAGTTTAGTAGAAAACGAAATTTCATTGCATATCGCACCGTGTGGTAATTTAGACGAATGCGTTATTTACGGCGAACTTATCATTTTTTTTTTTTTCACTCAAAGGCAAGGGTGCCTGACGAAAGCGTACAGAATCTATAGATTCTGTGCCGCATCGATCGCTTCGTTCCTCGTCTGCTCGTCCTTCGAGTGCTCGTGCTCAAATCAGCGCTAAACAAGTTCACGGTGGTCCCGATACTTTTTCTGCCCATGGATGCGCTGGGCGCCGTTAACCGTGAGAACTGATGCGCCGGTGAGAGCAAAACAGAGCGAAAATACGCTAGACAAAATCAATACCGGGTGAGAGAAGGAGGAGGAGGGGGAGGAGGGCTAGTAAGAGGAGCACGGAGTGTCGGCAGGATGCGATCGGGTAGAGGATATGGAGTGAGAAAAAAAAAAAAGAAAATAATACTTCTGCTCTGCCCCCGCGGCGCATTTCGACACTATCGGGTCGTGCACTCGAGGCAGACGACCGCCGACGCCCACACCGCGGGATGACGCCAACTACGCCAACTACGCGACGAGTGCAGCAGCGCGAAATCTAGGCCGTTATCACGCTGGGAGGAAGAATCTGCCGCACACCGCTGTCACTACATCCTCTCCCCCCCTACAGTTTGTGTGTACGTGCATGCGTAAGTGCGCGCGGTTGTGTGTGTGTGTGTGTGTGTGTGTGTGTGGCATGAGCTGCACACGGGAGCCGACATTTCCCCGCCGGCCGGCCGCTGCACATGTAGAGCGGCTCGAGGCGCTGCTCACGTCACGTGGGGGAAGGCCGGGGGCCCCGCAGACGATACAGCACGCACGGGGCCGCGTTCGTGCGTGCGTTTGTGCCGTGAGCCGTCGTGCACGCCGTATATGACGGGTACACCGCGCGTACCGTACACTTACGACGTCAGTCAGTCACCCGCCGCGTTGGGCGGGGCTTCGCCGCGGTGGCAGCGGGCCGCACACGCGTCTGGTGCCTTTTATTACTTCCTTCTGCCTTTATTTTTTATTTTTTCACTTCCCCTTTCCCTTCTCTCTATTCTCTTTCTCGCTTGTCTTTAGTTCGCCTGTACCTGCAGCCTCTCATTATTGGCACATGCGCCGGCGACACGGTCTGCGCGGACAACGAAACGAAGCTTCCCGATTGTTGTCCTGACAGCAGGGCCCTCTCGCTTCTGCCGAGACGAAGAGGCAGCGGCAGCTGCGAGCCATATGGCAGATATGGGTCGAGCGGTATCGAGCGTATGTAAGCACATGCACGGCCGCCGGATAAAAAACACACGGTGGCACATTCTCGAAAGCGTTTTAACACGCGGCGTCTATGCGGCGATGAAGCGGGGTGGCGGATGTTTAGCTGGGATTACTGGCCCGGTGAACCTGCTTCCTGCCGTGGGAAAGATGAAATCGGAAGTTGGCCACCAGATACACGGGGTTGGCGTGCTACTGTTTCCGCGTCACTGATTGCGGGATGCAGTTATCGGGCGTATTCGCACGGAACGGGTGCGGGGAGAATATAAAAAAAAAAAGTTACGAAAGTTCGGTATGTCGCAGGCTCTCAATTGAGGGCCCTTTGTTCGAGCATCAGTGAGCGTTGGTATTGAGGCTGATAGAAGCGGTCGCAAACAAAACCAACGGAATAACGATGACTGAAAAAATATCAGACGCGGCGCGGATGCGATCCTCGCGGTGTCGTGCATGTATATGAGTAGGGAATGACATTCAACCCACCTCATCAAACAAAAACCCCACGTTTCTAAGAAAACGCAGCACACCTGAATATGAGTCACGGGGACTCGGATTTTCCTCATTTCCCGCTTATTGCAGATGCGGGTTACTCGTCCTCCGAGAGAGAAAGACATTTTCGGAAAGGAGAGACAATTGGAACTACACGCTAATTGTCCCTCGACTGAGGACACCTTAAGCGAGACACTCACAGGGGAAAGGGTAGTAACACGAAGGGGAAGGGGAGTGAAAGAATAGAGTATAAAGAAGAGAGTATAAAGGAAAGGACACCTTCTAGAGACAGGAGATTATCCACACCACCGAGTGTCAGGTTGGGATACACCTCTTCCCATTAGAAGAACCGGTGAATACAACCCGCTGCCTCGTTCGGAGGCGGACACTCCAGCCACTTTGCCACCGCTGCGGCAGAGCGAGGACGGTAAATGCAGGGATGTTAACAAGAGGCGTGTCCTGTTTCCTAACCTACATTGCATAATAAAGGGAAAAAACAAACAGACATATCTGATGCGAGCACATGACCTTGCCCTATAACGAAGTAAACTTTGGGCGCCTTCTCTGCAACTCGTTTAGCACAAGAAAGCTTTGACGTAGCCTGCTCACAACATGGGTTCTCTCTCTCTCTCTCCATGTACACTGCAAGGAGTGATGTAGGAATTTTATTGACGTTGATTTCAGTAAGCTTGTGGCCTTATACGTATCCACGTTTCCCCAACATGCAATCCGCCGTTATCTGTCGCAGGAGTTACGATGCCAAACTCGTAACTGACCCTGGACCGTAACCGACCGTTTTGATCACAGAACAGTGTGGAGATGATGCGTCCCCAGGAACTGCCGTGGTAATCTAGGGTACAAGCCATGGGCCTGTATCGTGGTCTCTATTTAAACATTCCGACCAGTGATGTGAGCGCAGCGACTCTGCTGGACAGGGGCACTTTGGGAAAGGTACTGCATCGTTCTCTAGTGGGAGTATCATGACGACATGTAGGTAAATGGGAGCGATTTGTCTGCATGAAAATATAGCAGGTATTTTGTTTATTGTGCGCAAGTACTGTCTACAAGGGTGATTTTATTCTGTCGTCATCTTGACTATTTTTTTGTTTATTTGTTAACGTATGCACCATTATAGTCAGTTCTTTCTTCTTTCGTGATATTGTCTTCTTTCGTATCCCTGTAACAATATGTTGGCTGCGCAACATTTTAGGCTGCGTCCTCATAGCAGGTAATGAGGCCATAACTTGAGACCTCTTATCCTCGTTGGTCCGAACGAACCACTTAGGTAGCGAGTCACTCTGCACAATCTATTCGTATAAAAGCGATCTTCCCTGTTAGTGCCTGAAAGCGTGCGGACAATGTCGCTTACAACAACAGATGTCTATACGAATACCTTGTGTTAAACAGAGTGAAACCAAACATATGCGTCTTAGTATTCTCTAAGGAATGTTTTCTTTAGATAACACCTTCAAATAATTCTGCATTCAAGGTCAACATACTCAAGTAACTAGGATGGCTTCACTTGGTACCTTTTTTCGTCTCTTCGTTTTTCGTCATGATCGTCCAACTGCGACTCGACTAATGAAAATATGTGAAAACGCGAGGAAAACAAAATTTTCTTTCCCTTCTTGCGCATCGTCTCCTTCCGATACAGGCAGCTCTTGTTTCAACTCCGTCTCATGGCCTATAAACAGTGACTTCTGAACGAGACACATGCTCAGCCATGTAGCGTCTCTTTTTCTTTTCTTTTTTTTTGTTAGAACGTCTTCCGTAATTAGGCAAAAACATTTATTGGTTCATTAAGAAGATAATGACAGCAAGGTTAACTATACTACCTTGTACGTGTGATGGGAACGGACGTACTTGGATATAAGCGAAGAAATTAAATCTCGCATAACAACTCCATCATTACATTCCTGTACGTTGTTGTGCATACACGGATGCGCGTAACTCGTGGCAGCCTGAAAGACATGTAGCCTTGAAAGGGTGAGAGCTGGATCCTCGGGGCCAGATTCACCATTGGAAGCGGATAATCCTCTCCCCCCATTTTTCGTCTCTTTTTTTTTTTTTTTACTAGCGGTAAATAGGGAACACGCGTTTTTTTTCTTTTTTCTGTACGTCACATACACGCTAAATTCTGAGTTGTGCTTTGTCTTAAACGCTGAGTTTGTATCACGCTGAGTTAAAGTGGACAAAATCAAAGCGTATTATATTTTAGTTCGTACCTGAAATGAGCTTCCGCGCCGACAGTAGCGTCGTACACCAACAGTTTCTCCTAATGGATGTGGCGTTGTTACCCTGATTATGCTGCTGGTTCTGATTACTAGGGAACATTCGGAAATAAAAATGCGTATCGCACGTACTTACAA
Organism: Hyalomma asiaticum; assembly: GCA_013339685.2. Classification (NCBI taxonomy): domain Eukaryota; kingdom Metazoa; phylum Arthropoda; class Arachnida; order Ixodida; family Ixodidae; genus Hyalomma; species Hyalomma asiaticum. The sequence goes on along the minus strand of CM023482.1, from coordinate 109,835,654 downwards.
TGTATGCTGACTATAAGGAACTTAAGAATGGAAACATGCATGCTCGCTAAAGCTACAAAAAGACGCAAAGCTTCTGCATTACAATTTCATTTTGAGTGTAACTGACAGAAGGAGCGCAGTTCCGCTCCCGTGGTTAAATTTATTCTACACGTTATTCCTTGTGATTGCTGCGGTATATAGGAAGGCCGCAGTGGTCAGCGCGGTTCCAGTGCCGCAAGATGTAAGCTACGTTTGGATGAGAAGCCGCATAACACGTCTGGGAGTGAGTGAAATGCCTGTGTGAATGTCGATATCCTTCGTGTGCTTTTATTTCGAGTTAGCAAGTCGAATAACTTAATGTTTGACAGCGTCAATCTCGAAAATTCTTTCTTGCATTTACCTCGGGACAAGGGAGCTCGTTTCAATGCAAAACTCGGCGAGTGAGGCTTGGCTTGAGGGCCCTTTTAAGGACATAGCTCCTTCCATTTTAACTCTGTTTGTTTGTTTGAAAGGCACGTGTACAGACGCCTTTCCAAATGCCCTCTCTTCTGTAAATGAGTTCCGCGGTTTCATGTTACACGACATGGCCATTCGCAATGGACGATCAGCTGCTGTCGCGTTGCTTCGTGTCCTTGGTGTTCATTGTGAAACGTCAGCCATCCGGAAACGTTGTCGTCCTTTTTTTTTTCATTTTTTATATTTCAACGTATGAAGGAATCTTTCGTAAAACGGAGGTATGCGATCTCTGTCACGCGGTGATATTGTGAGCCCGTATGACAGGAAACGGACGGGCAGACGGGAAGGCCTCGCAATGTGCGCGAGTTCCAGGGTCACACAGAAACCGAAGAACTGAATGCGCATCTCTCCTGCTGAGCCACGAATTAGCAACGAATAGCGACGCCGGGTGAAATTCGAGCAGCGTGTACTCCAACGAACGTGTATGCGTACGCGTGGGACCTTAATTGATGCACCTCCAGTGTTTTTGATGGCAAAAGAAAGAAAATTAATAAAGAGAGAAAAGAAGACGACAGAAATGGTTACATGAGAGCTGATCGTCAACAACGGTGGTCTTCTTTTTTTCTCGTTATATATTTATTTTTTTATTTGAAAGGGCACGAGTTGAATCAAGCTTCACATATCCGTCTAGCTCAACTTTCCGCTATAAGTGTCGGGCTGCCGAGGTGACCTCGACGCATAATCAAAGGACTGTGGTCACAGGCATGAAATCGAGCTCTGCATTCAACAAAATTCGAAGCAACGCACGCACGCACGTATGTATGTATGTATGTATGTATGTATGTATGTATGTATGTATGTATGTATGTATGTATGTATGTATGTATGTATGTATGTATGTATGTATGTATGTATGTATGTATGTATGTGTTGGACCCTTTTCAATGTTCCTATTTTCATGAAGCGTCAACCGCTATCCTATCTTTCTTAGTGCTTCCTGTGTGCCCCCCCCCCCCTCTTCTTTTTTTTTTGTTTTTCTTTATATACATTTCTTCAGTAAGACAATGAACCCCGCCCTACAACGAGTTTTACTGGTACTCGATCGTTGACAGCGTGCAGCTGAGATGGGTTGTGCAACCACTAATATTTCGATATCAGCAGTCGGCATTTAGCATTTACTCCACGGAGCAGCACAATAATTGTAGTTACACATACTTGAATAATGAACAAGAAGAGGTGGAAAACACGCCAAATTAAATTGGTTCATAGTCAATAGCATGAGATCACACACACACAGATACAAAAGGAAAAAAATCCACGCATATCCACGGAGTGAATGATGATGAGTGGGCGAAGCTCCGGACGTTCATCGTAGATCGTGCCGAGTTCCGGATTAATTTAGTTAACGCGCACGCTACGAATCCTTATGGTTCAACTACGCACAAGTGAAATCTCCCACCGGCACTTCATTGCAAGTCAAGATCCAGTACACACATACACACACACACACACACACACACACACATATATATATATATATATATATATATATATATATATATATATATATATATATATATATATATATATATATATATATATATATATATATAGGTGGCCGGTGGACGGTTCTCCAGCGCGAGCAGTCGGTATTTTTCAATCAAGAAACTTGCTAGAAGACACTGCCTGCGTCAACGTTGTCTCTCGCGGGTGAGGGCGCGTTCATCGAAGAAAGCGTTTCCATAGTCAACTCGCGCCTTTCGCTCTCTCTGTCTCTCTCTCTCTCACACAAGACAGCAGATGGAAGAGTGAGAGAGCTCGCGCGCCGGGAGGCACGAGCCGAGGGCGAGCGCGAGCCTCCCGGCGGCGCGAGGTGGTTACATACATACTACTAGATACGTATATACTACTACAGAGGAGGGAACGGCCCACACCCTAACGAGCTTCGCCCCTAAAATAAACCGAAAAGATGGGAACACACATGATCGGAGCACAAGACGTGCTCTTGATCTCCATACTTCCTCCCACATCGGAATTATCATGCGGGCGGACACAGCAATAACACACAGCTGATACCATCACCACTGGTAGACTTCTTCCAATCCCACCAGCCCACGCATTGGCGGCCGGCCAGCATTTTCGAGGTACTCCTGTACATGGCGGCGAGAGGAGGCCGGAAGCAACCCTCCAAACACGGTTCGACTTCGAGTAGTTGGGTGTTCGACCTGCACATTTAACTGCAATGGTTTCTGGACATGGGCGAAAAAAACAATTTTGTTTTCAACAGAAATCGGTCCGCCTATACTATATGACCACACCTTTACATATATTCATTCTTGTACCGATAATACAGCTGCATCTCTTGCTCTCTTATCTCTGCCGCCCTCTCACCCGTTTTACTTATACGCCGTCGACCACCACTCGGGTGTCGAGACAGAGCTATAGTGTTCAATCATAAACTTGCCACTTCTTTCTTATATAGTTATACAAGGAAACTACCACAATACATATTATATTCGCATCACCACACCGCCATAGTCATCACAGCTACCATCTCCTAATTGCATCATACATTCAACCCCTATTCTTTGGCCTCGTACGATAGGCTCGTACACTGCGTGGTTGCCCATACATAAAGCTTGCCGACATAGAAGTACACGGGACTTCAGCACTGAACTGCACCACCTTGGCTGTTCACGTACGAGAGGCGGTACGCGTGAACCTAGGGCCTAAAAAGAAAGAAAGAAAGAAAGAAAGAAAGAAAGAAAGAAAGAAAGAAAGAAAGAAAGAAAGAAAGAAGGAGGAGCTGCGCATTTTAATTGGCGTTGAAATTTTTGGCACAAACTGTGCATAATGACAGCGTTTTCGGCAAAACATATGTCACCACTGCGTGTTCTTGCCGCTTCATCCTTGTTCAGATTTTTGTTGCCTTGCAGTGACCTTCAACACGAAGTGTACAAACAACATCAATTGTCATTGAAATGAAAACACGGAGAGTTGCACACTGCGTCGCAGCTTATGCGCTCAAGGTGCAAAAGTGGGCGGAAAGAATTCTGGGAAGGATACAAAAGCAGTCAATTTCGCCAATGTTATGCGGGAAACAGAGCGCGGCCACACACAAAAGCTGCCCCGACCTCCTTCGAAAGGTGCCACAAGGGCTCATAAATATTTCCTCTCTACTAAACGCAAACATTACAAAGCTGCCCTCTCAGCCATTATGACAAAATAAGTTAAAAGTGTGTGAAGAAGCACATTGCATATCAAGCACGGCATTGCGTGTCAGTTATTTGTCGACGTAACTAAACAAGTACGTAAATATATCCGAAAGGACAGCACATTTTGTCAATATTTCCCCCCCCTTGTCTGTTCGTAAAAGGATAGTCTTGATGCACTCTAGTACATATTGCACATGTGTACTAGAGGAATAAGTGGGCGGTGCCCCTTGTCACTGATACATAAAAAAAAAAAAATCCGTCAGATCCCACGCTCTGCTGGAATCGACCTCATGCGAAGCATTCGGTGAGCAAATTGCCTGTGCCGAATTTTCTGGCATTCAGCCGAGCCTTACGAATAGCGTCAACGTCTTTGGGCAAATTGAGTAAATCAGTCCGTAACGTGGGCTTACTAGGCTCGTCGACAGTGATGTGGCACACGGTGGTGCAGTGTGGTGCCTGTACACGTTAATGCACGCACTGCTGTTTTGTCGAAGAGGCTCTAACGGAAACGCACGCTATACGGTGCGCTGATATGCATATGATAAGCGTCGTTTTTTCAAGCATTCCTGCGAGGTGAAGCAAAGCTGCAGACAACAGCCTGCTGAGTGATTGTAATACTTATGAATTTTTTAACACATTGCTATAGGAGCGGTTAACATGCACCCCAACCGCGTGGCAGCAGCCTATACCGTCGACGATTGGTAGCTTGCTTGCTTGGCACCGAAGGGGCTCGGGTTCGATTCCTATCTCCTACAGCGTGGTACGTTGCTTTCATTCATAACAGCTCGCGTGTCTGTGTCTGCCGGGTGGAGAGAGAGAGAGAGAGAGAGAGAGAGAGAGAGAGACCTGCTCATTTAAATGCACAGTACTTAGCCTGCACGGAAACGTCACCGACTTGCAACTCTGCGAGGGGAGGGGAATTCGGGAAAGACAAGAAAGGAGCAAAATATAATAATAAAAGGAGATAAACCATCATAAATGGCATTCTCTTGTTCAATTCATGCAAAGTGTACTCTCGTGAAATATTCAATCTGCGTTTTTGCTGGTCCCTGATTGATAGAGGGCTGTAAGGTGAACATGCATTCTCCTGCGGCGCATACCCTCACTCTCCAGGCGGGTATGAGCCACATGTGATGATGTTATCGCCAACTATTCAACCCGAACCTCAACCTTGAACGAGAAGTGATGAGAATACTGTAGGTGCACTGGTCTACCCTGCTTTGCCATAAGCAAATGCTATACGTTCGTATCGCAACTCTCATCGTCTTCACTATCATTTTGAACGCGTAACCTAAGTTTATACCTTTACGCAGCTTTATTAGGGCATGAACGGGAGCTAGAAGGCGCTCGATCGATGTACCGCGGCCAACAGTATGAACACGAACGTATAATCACCGCGTAGAGCGTCACTGCCCGTGCGGCTTCTCTGTGGACAATAATGGAGGGAGACATATCTCCGCAACAACGCATGCAAATTGCAGGCTTTGGCTCGCTGCCATGCCTCCTCATTCGAGGAGGAATCCGCATGTATACAAGATTCGTATCGCGCGTATGCTCGCGTGTATAAGCGCCATCGGGATTGTTCGCCGACGATGCTTCCCACTCACGCAGTACGTCCGTGCATACAATAGAGCAAGATACGAGGTTTGAATGCACGTCGCATTCGTCGTCTGTGTGGCATTTTTCTTTTCTCTTCTTTTCGCAGTCACGCGGCGATGCGCCCACTTTTCGGGACCGTCCCGTAAACGAATGCGCGCTTCTCTGGAGCATGCGTTTAAGCGATGTACGGGAGGGTATACGAAGGGGGCCCGGGCTTTCCGCCGCCTTCGCAGATACAGGTATGGAGAAGGGCGCGCGGGCGGGATTCCGCTGTTATCGGTGGGCACGCGGAGGCGGCGGACACACGGCGGAAAGCACGCCGCTGCACTCGTCGGTGTCGCGGCGTTCGACGCCGCGCAAAAATCGTCTTCGTGGAACAACGCTCGTGGCGGCGAAGTGCTGTGTGGGAGAAACCGCTTGCGTGCTTCGCCAAAGGACGGGGCAAGACTGCGGCCGCGGCCGCCAGCGGCTTTCATGCGTTTCTTGTTGGGAGGACGTGCGCTCAGAGTGTAAGCGAGAAGGCAAAGCATGAACCACGGAAGTAGGGCTTCGGCCGAAGGCACCGGATCGCTGTATGACGTGAGAGCAAATCAGGTCAGCCACGAAGGAACGTCCATTCTGTGTTAGTATGACTGTATATACACGTGAGCTGCGTTGTCAGCGGTAGGGCTTCGGTGCAGGCAGAAAGGCAGTAGGGGAGAGAACCAATCGATCTGGCCACGCATATATGAGATCATCGCTACCCGGTACTTTCCTGGCAGACCTTCCAGGAAGCGAATTTAGGGATGTGTTGCAGTGGTGGTTGCCATGGCCGTGGCCGGAGAGGTGTTGGGGAGGAGGATTCGACCTCCCCCTCGAAAACGTTTCAGCTTGTACGTGCATGTGCGCACGCGCAAATACGCGCCCGCACACACTTCCTCACCGTCCCCGCTCACTCACTCACTCACTCACTCACTCACTCACTCACTCACTCACTCACTCACTCACTCACTCACTCACTCACTCACTCACTCACTCACTCACTCACTCACTCACTCACTCACTCGTACGAGATCCGAGACGGTGCTATTTAGAAGTGCCTTTCGACATATCGGCCATATTCACAAACGGAGCGCGTATTACATCTCCTACCGTGCGGAATGCCTTCTTGAACTTACATTAACAGGAAAGCCGTGCTGTTGCAGAGCTATAATCATCTGCATATACGACGAGGTGATTAGACCTGTGATTTTGGCACACAGCAGAGCACTCCCCATCGGGAACGCAGCAGGTTTTCCGGCATGCGTTGTCAAAATATAAAGGTAATTTAAGTTTAATTACCACTCCGCAGGAAAGTCGCACCTACAGTTTTTAACGAGCACGCTAGGGATCATCGCTCACGCTTCTCCGTTCATTTATTCACTTCACGCTTGCTCACGCAGACAGCCCGGTGAGGTCATACCGCAAATGAAAAGCGCGTGCACGATAAAAGGACGGCAGGCGGAGTAAATGATCACGTCACGAAGCTTGTTTCGCCAGCTTGTGGCCAGACGCGAAAGTGTACCCATCAAACGCTTTGTTGTGTGTCTAAAGCACAGGGCCAATGGAGAGTGCCTACGCACACCACAAAGCTCGCAATATAAGAGTCGTGGAGAAGAAATGCAATAAAGCGAAATAACGGCCGGGTGAAGTGCACACAATGCCATTAGGCCGTCGGCCTCGTATTTACCTCTATTTTTTGGCGCACGGTATATACTTGTGTCTCTGACACAACACTCAAACATATATACAGGCTCTTTGTTTGCGTGTATTCGGGAAAAGGAAAGAACTCAATTTCGAGTCAGAGTGCTCGCTCGGCGGCAATTCTGCGTTGCGGTGCTTTGTCCTTTCGTGGGCGTTGTATATAGTTATACAGGTGGCCTCAGCACTTTAGTTGAAGCTGTGCATACCTGTTTGCTGTGCCACGTGTCAGAACAATTTTTCAGCAACTAGCAAGACAAACGAGTGGAAGGAATGAAGAAAAAAAGAAGGAAAGAAGGAAGGAAGGAAGGAAGGAAGGAAGGAAGGAAGGAAGGAAGGAAGGAAGGAAGGAAGGAAGGAAGGAAGGAAGGAATTCTGTCGTATCATATCTAAAGCTACAACAACGATGAAGACGCCATTGAATCTGAGATTTCGAACCGAAGACAAGATCCTAAGGTCTTGTCTTCGGATCCTTACAAAGTCTTCAGCTCGTGTTGCTGCCAGGACATTGCAAAGATTTCTCCGAGACACTGAACTTTGTGACAGATGGTGATTGTGCTCCGACAGGTGACATTGACACTGATGTGTCGCCAAAGTCTCTCATTTCCCTTTTTCATTCCCCGTTCCCCAGTATATGGTAGCCAACCGGAAATCTCCTCTGGTTAACCTCCCTGTCTTTCTTTTTTATACCTCTCTCGAACGAAACCTGTATACTCATTTTCTTACACGCACACAAAAAAGCGAATAAAAACATAAACACAAAAACAAAACGAACGTACCTTAATTATGTGTGACATTTTGTTAGCTTTCCATTACCTCTTGCGTAAGAAGATGAGGGCTACCGCGTTGGGAGATGTCGGAAGGCTACCTGGCGATACGTTCGCTGTTGGAGACCTTGTAACCACAGTGTCGGATGTGTATTTTTTCTGTGGTAGATGACTTCTTTATGCAGCGTGCCGATCGAGCAGAGAGAAGATAGTTGACGGCTTTCCCGAAACCTTGCATTGATAAAGAATGAATCGAGGTTCATCGTTAATAAATGGGAGACGCAAGCTATATATGTATGTGGGAAACAGATCGGAACTCAGCTGGACTGCGCGCAATACAATGGTTCCTAACAGGTGATCACGTCCTAGGTCAGGGATTCACGTCTGCGCCAGGCCTGCGCGGAACCGCAGGATAGTGGCAGTGAAGCTGGAGGACCGATGTTCTTAAAGGCCATTTTAAACGCTTGGGGAAACCATCCGCAGCGCCATAACTCTTATCATTTCGCCAAGTAGGGAAGTACCCACTACGCCATAATTACTGCGGCATTGAACGTACAAATCTGTATAACTGCACATCTTAGAGAGTCTCTTGGTGTCGTTTTCCCGAGAACGAACCGAACTCTCGGCCCGGCGTCGACGGCGAGCTGCGGTTTCGGCTTCTCTTTGCACAGCTGTCTGTTGTGCCCGACGTTGCCCATGCTGCAGCTGCGCGCGTAGCTCTGCGATTCGCTTCAGCAGCGGTCCGCACCTTACGAGGAGGCGCCATCAAGTATATCGAAGAGCCAAGTCGGGTTGCTGTTGCACGATACGACACGATAAAGGGCAGCGGTTCGTAATAATGCCGACGGAAATGTTGAAGAAGATTGTTTCATAATGATGATGTAGATGATGCCTCTGTAATGGGTGCAGAGCTATACGAAGCAAGCACCCCCGTGTCCTTTGAAATTATTCCTCGAACTCGTTATGCAATCCACTTTCCGCGACGTATGGTGGCGTATTATTATTCTGCCACGTAACATTACGTTTGTTAATGAGATCCCTCGGCAGACGTTATACCTGTTTAGGTCTTTTAGCGATGATTTTTCAAGCACAGGCGTATCTCAGTGCTGGAATGCTCGATTGCCACGCAGAAAGTGTGGGTTCGAATCCACGCAGAGGTCGAGTTGGAATACTCCTCGGTCCTGGTTATTCTTTCTAAAATTTGCGCGATGTTGGTTACGGACACCGGCGGCGGCTGCGGACAACTACGGCGCAAAAACGACCCTTGTTGTGATCTCATAACAGCTTACGCTGTTGAAGAAGAAGAAGAAGAAGAAAAAGTATTAGCACGGCTGGCGACGCCGCCTGTAGGTTATCGCTCTAATCTGCGTGACGTCATAGATTCTGACCGCAGCTGCTGGGGCCCTACATAATTCCTTACAAGTGAAAATGAGTTACAACGTGTCCTAAGGAAGCCGCTTGTTATGACAAGATTGAGAGTTTCATTGAGACCATGTAGGAAAAAAAAATCACCAAGAAACACGAAAAGAAACGTTGAAATCCGTATCGTCACCCATTCGGACATTCAGGCGCTGAAGTGTCGGCGCGAGAATTAATAAATGAAAATTTTACGTTCACTTTATCTTCTAAGAATAAACCTAAAATTGTGAAGTCGCTCTCAAACAACAAACTGTCACTCTAAACTAACTGAGCGTCGAGGTGCCGTCAGAGCAGCTCTCGAACCATCTGCACGGAAGAGCGTGCAGGCGCTCAAGCACTACTGCTGGTCGGTATACCGCACACGTGCACGCGCTTCACTCCGATCAACACGGAAGGAAGGACAGCGTATATAAATATAGCGGTGATCCGCTTCGACGGCGATGCGATGTGTACAATGTATATAAACATATACTGTGCATGTACGTATGTACGCAGTGTGTACACTAACACGCTTGGAGAGTGAAAGAACCCGGGTGTGGGCAGATGCGGATGTGCAACTGTTTGCAAAGCAAACTCAACATCGATAGCCGAAGAGGCAGGCGTCCGTTCACAGCTTGTTTGGTGTGACCTATGGTGTGATACACTGCAGTGTTCGGAGGAACGCGCGGCATCACTGCAACCAGAGGCATCCGACTTCTCCGCGCAGGAATGACTCCGGGAAACGCTAAAAAGTACAGCGTGTTCTCTCAATTCGCCTTTTTTATCTGTTTCAAAGCCACAGGGGTCCTGTACTAGGTACCCCTTTTATAGAGTTTGTAAAGGTCTGGCTGTCTCTCTTTTGCAATGGTGCTAATAAATGATTTTCACCACCACCATGCACCCTTTCGGAGTCGAATATTTTTATGAACAATGTTCTAAAGGCTAAACGAAAAAAACAAACAAAAGAAAGCGGCGGAATCTGTCAAATACACTAGACGGATTATTATGATATAGTCGGAGAACTCCCAATAGTCCTCTATCTTATTGTGTTCATAACAAAATTCAGAGGGCTGCCGTGAGTGTCATTCATTGGAGGAGGAAACAAATTCCTAAACAAGTTGTCTTAAGGCGTGCTTTCGCGGCGACTTCGCTCGCCCAGGTCACCAGAGCCATCTTCGTCTTTCCGTATGGTGATCGCACAGGATCTCCCTGGCCTCTGCGGATGGAGTTAGCGGTAGCTCCCTAGGTGGGGGAAGGCCCTCACATTCCGGGAGAGCGTGTTTCCGGTTGGCTATTTTGTTTCTGTCGCAGTTACAACAGATCGGCTCTGCTTCACCCCTCGTGAAAATGGACAGTAGGCAGGGCACAAGAAGGGAAGGCAATGGAAGAAAAGTAAACACAGGGAAATGAGATTATCGGTGAGTTAAGACAAGCCCTGGATATGTGTAGTCTGTAATATGTTATATAGTAAATTTTATCATATGCACGCCCGCTTTTCCACTCCCTAGGCCCTTGTTACTGATGGTGGCAGTCTCAGGTTTCCTGTTTTAAAGTCATTGTTACTATTACTGTTGTTGTTGTTGTTGTTGTTGTTGTTGTTTGGCGCCTGTGATACCTTGTGGTGCAGGCAGTGCGTGTATTTTTGTTTTTTTTTATAAGCCCACACCATTTTCTCTGTCTTCTCTCGGTCAAAGTAAATCAATATACCATTTCAGCACATTAGAGCGTTACATATTCACATGCACATATGAGAGCAAGCCACACGACACAAAATTCTTGCTAATGGTACGTCCCTTGAACTACTTTTCAGTACACAGTGCACATTCGACCGAAAGGCGCGGTTCAGGCTAGACAGGCCGGAGGCAGTCAAAATTTCCGAAACCCTCCACTACGGCGTCTCTCATAATCATATCGTGGTTTTGGGGCGTGAAACCCCCGAAATCTAGACAGAGTGGTTACACATGCAGAACGTTGAAAACAACGATGGATAGCTTAAAAAAAATTCTATACACCTTAATTCTTTTCTTAAAGATAGTCGCCACTTGATAACGCTTGGCTATACTAGTTGTATATATGGGAAACCGCACTTGGCATAGTTTTGGACCAATTCGAATGTATTAGGGATCTTAGGTCGTCAATAGCTCTATCGACACAGCAGCAGATTCATTGGTTCACAGCGGGCTGAATGCCCGAATCAACGGTGGGAGCTACAGTGCTGGTCTGCTCAAGTATAATTGACCACCTCACTGATCCGCACACCGCGTGATCGCGGTTCAGAAGCCGAAAGCGAGCCACCAAGGCTCTGATCCGAGTCCATCGCGTTCGACGTCTTTCTCACGCTCTGCTGATGCAGCGTAAGTATATACAAACCGCCTTAAAATAAGTCACTGGTGCTGCAACAGTGAAGTGCCTCTTCGGCCTCCACGGCACGCTGCGGAATCGACGCAGTGAGCGCGGGTATCTCCTTCACTTGTTAGTGAACAGCTCTATATGCAAGTGGAACATCGCATATGGGTCCAGGTCTAACAGCATGTAACTGCCATGCTTTTTAGGGGCGAAGCTCCTTAGGGTGTGGGCCGCTCCCTCCTCTGTAGTAGTAGTAGTAGTAGTAGTAGTAGTAGTAGTAGTAGTAGTAGTAGTATGTATGTATGTAGCCACCTCGCGCCGCCGGGAGGCTCGCGCTCGCCCTCGGCGCGTGCCTCCCGGCGCGCGAGCTCTCTCACTCTTCCATCTGCTGTCTTGTGAGAGAGAGACAGAGAGAGGGAGAGCGAAAGGCGCGCGTTGACTATGGAAACGCTCTTTCTTCGATGAACGCTGTACCAGCTCGCAAAGAAACGTGCCCGAGAGACAACGTTGGCGCAGGCAGCGTCTTCTAGCGAGTTTCATGATTGAAAAATACCGACTGCTCGCGCTGGAGAACCGTTCACCGGCCACCCATATATATATATATATATATATATATATGCATGCACTGGATCTTGACTTGCAATGAAGAGCCGGTGGGAGATTTCACTTGTGCGTAGTTCAACCATAAGGATTCGTAGCGTGCGCGTTAACTAAATTAATCCGGAACTCGGCACGATCTACGATGAACATCCGGAGCTTCGCCCACACATCATCATTCACTCCGTGGATATGCTGTGAATTTTAAAAGCGGAGCATTTCTTAGTCGCACGATGTCGCGCTTCGGCGTCGGCGGCGCCGTCCACACCCCCTCTGCGCATGCTCGGCTCGTCTCGTGCCGGCCCAGGAAGACACCCGCAAAACTGTCGCTCCAGGGGGGCGTTCAGCAAGCAGAGCATGCGCAGTGGGGGTGCGGACCTCTCCCCCGTACTCCTCTCCCTCGAACGCGGGCGGTGTGTATATAAGCGGCGGAGCACGCGTTCGAAATTTAGTCAAGGGCGTCTTGGCTTTTGCGTAGTGGGGGTGCGGACGTCTCCCCCGTACTCCTCTCCCTCGAACGCGGGCGCTGTGTATATAAGCGGCGGAGCGCGCGTTCGGAATTCAGTCAAGGGCGTCTTTACTTGGCTTTCGCTTGACTTGACGCTTTGCTCAAGAATAATAAAGACGAAATAACAGTAAGCTTTCCTAAACCATACCCAATTACGCAACATTCACGCGATACCCCCACCACTCTGCGACGCATTTACTCGAGTTCCCCCCGTGGGAAGATGCGGGCGTCCATTTTTTCTTACCCTTCAATCGTAACGACGAAAGCAAGACTAGCCAGTGTATGTGACCCATAGACGTCGCGACCTACCTGGCTGCTGGCAACGAAAGGTGCTATAAAAATGAAAGAAAACACAGTAGGAGCCGTATTTAGCAGCACAAAGACGCTCGCACCATATGGTGGCAGCCGAGGCGAACACGCATGGCGATAATGCGACGTACTGTCGCTGCTCCTCGTCTTTGTTTCCCGTCGTCTTCGCTTCTCACCTGCACGGCGCGCAGTCAGGCCGCAGCCACGACAATTTTAGAACGTCACGGGAGCGTGAACGCTTCGCACTGCCGAAGAACGCGAGTGAGGTCCCCCGCTGTCTCATTATGCGCTGGGATGGTCCCACACCTGTGTCTACACAGTAGGCAGAGCCATGAGAGGAAGCGCCACTCTGGCACAACGAAGGAAAAATAAATAAATAAATGCGGGAGAATGCCGAGTATTTAGTGAGGGAACAGGCGTAACGGTGAAGCCGAGAAACGCAGTGAGAAAGAGCGAGCACCGTTCTGGGCAGAGCGTAAAACGGGGCCTAGGGTCAAGCAGCAGAGACGTCGCGGCTGCAATTTCACCGAGACAACTAACTCTCTCGTGGAAGAAAGCCCGCTTGGGGACTTCGCTATCTTCTTCACACCGGGACTCAACACGGAATAAGAAAAGAACTGGGAAATAAAATGCGTCGCGGGACGCGTGCGACAAAGGCATCACAATATAAACAGCAAGGAGCCGGAGTGCTGCCCGCATGCAACAGGAGGACACCGACAATAGAGAACCGCAAGCGGTCAGCGAAACAGGACGAGAGAAAGAGCGGGACGTGAAGAGAAACGACAGCACCGAGCGCACGCCGGCAGCGTCTCTGCAGCCTGGAAGAGAGGGCCTCTTCCTTCGTCCGGGCGGCGGCGATCCTCTTGTCCGGACGGCAACGCAACACCGTTTAGATCTCACACGCGCGAAGTGAGAGCTCGCGTGCCTTTTGAAGCGTTTGAAAAAGTCCCTCTCGCACGAAGAAACGGCGCGACGCTCTTCACTCGGCATGCATGCACGACGCGCGCGAGCGTTCGCTCCGCTAAGCCTTATCGACAACGCGCGGGCGGTAACTTCCGCGCCGACCGTGCTTCGCTAAACAATGGGCACGAGACGAGATGGCAAATAAATGACAATAATAAAAAAGAAACAACGAAAGGAAGAGACGTTTGACACAGAAGCGGTCGCATTGCAGGTGAATTGGAGTATAAGGGGGATAGGCTGAGACGCAGGGCCGGCGAAGGAGAACATTGTTGCTGCTTCTTCCGATAAGATCCCTGGACGTCTCTTGCCCTCGATATAGCTTGAACGTCCGCTGCTGCGCGGACTCCGCGGTGGTTTAGGAAGACGCCGCGCGCCATCTACGTATATACAGAGGCGGGGACGCGGCATGTATGAGGACGGGAACGAAGTTGTAATGATCATCGCTGCTGCTAAAACGGACTAGCGCAGATGCCACGCCACGAGAGATTGGGAAGAGGCCCCCCTATTAAATATCGCTGGGGCGAGTCTCTTGCGCGGATAAAAGACACGCATGTGTAGATGTTGTGTGTCAGTAGCCGGGTTGGCCGGCTTTGCGCTGCTCGGTCCTGTTCAAGCCGGAAGAAGGCAGGCGACAGCTTCTGCTGCACTAATATAATTATCCGTCTAGTGTTGGAAATGTTGAACTCATTCTGCTTGAAGCCTCAGTGCCAGAATAAAAAAATAAAAAAAAACGAAAGGAATAACGTAATATGAAGCCAGTTCCCCGCTTGTGCTGTCTGAGTAAACGGCGTATAGCTGGCAGGAAACAGCGTGTAGCTTTGTTTGGCAGAGAAATACTATATATGGAGCGCACACATTAGAGCTTGTGGCGTACAAGCATTTGGTATAAGTTTACACCCAGCGGTGGTATGTCGGAGAAAAGATTATATATATATATATATATATATATATATATATATATATATATATATATATATATATATATATATATATATATATGGTGGTGTCGCGAAAGTAGTTTCCACATGTACTGTATTAGCCAATTTGTTAATTCGTTTATTATACATTTAGAATCTTGCTGCAAGTAATGTGCACCGCTCTGGTATATAGCGCCTGCCACTAAGGCTCTAGCCATGTCCTCGGCCACATATTCAAATCTTATATTGTCAAATATAAAACGAAAAGCCATGTATGAGCTCGGTTAGCATCGTTGAAAGTGTGCGCAGTCAAGGTGGTAGTAGTGGTCTGCATGTGAAGAAATAAACATACAAGAACATTCTTTTTCTCGTGCAGTACCATCGCCGCATTAAAAACAATTTGAGAAGCTTTTGAAATTTAAATTCTAGAATTATGCGCAACGAAACTACGATACAATAATGTTAACGAAAACGCTTGCAGAAAAGCCACCGGCCCAGGCGCGTAATCTTCAAGTGGATGGTGCACTTAGGTGAAGTTTCCTCGTATCGATCACATCTCTGAAAATTCTGCCATTTGAAAAGGAATGTAATTTTAACGGCTCATCCGCTATACTGTTTCATATGCTTGCGCAATGTATAACGGGATTTTCATTTCGGAAACTTTGCATGGCCGCGTACGTCCATGCGGTTTCATAGCTTTCTTACAAAAGTTACAACGAACCTATAGGCAAACAGGAGAACGAGATTTACAGAGCAAAGCGCTTATCACCCAGCAAAGGCAAGCTACACGAGTGTGAGGAAACAGCGTTATCTACCTGCTGCACACAGTGAGGGCACACACGCGAGATAAGGCGCTGCTTAGAGATAACTGCCGGAGCGTGGCATTCCCCTACAAAGCCAAAATTGTTGCACCGCGTATCGTAAAGAAGCCCGCACGCTCGGATGGGAAGGGGGTGGGGGTTGAGGGAGGAAGGCTTTGTCATATATATATTGCGATACCCGCTGCAACCTATCTGCGGGCACCTGCTCTTCGATATGTATGGTCCTGATTGGCCACGCAAGAGACTACAATGCGTTTCTTTTCTTTACGTCGTTGCTATTCGCGATGTATTTTCTCGTTGAAACAAAGGATGTGCTCCTGCTTGCTTAATCACTTGTAGTGTTAATGCTTGATAGTTTGTAATATAAAATTAAATGCAGTATAGATTCAAAATTAAGTGTGTATATTGAATTAACACCAGTATAGCGATTGATTGACTGGATGAGTGACCGGCTGAGATGGGAGGTGAAATAGACTTTAGTGAAATGGGATGACGGTAATTTAAGTGCCTGAGAAGGGATCCCTGGGTGACAGAATTAATCTGCAGAGCTTCGGCTGCGCGATTGCGACGCACTCCAGCATGTCGTAGTTTCGGAATCGGAAAACCAAATAGAAAAAAAATTAAGTATCAAATGCCCGATGATGACGGATTTAGTCACATGAGGGAAAATAACACTCGCTTAGAGTGTACTGTACACTCTATACAACTCGCAGACTCGGCTGTAAACCGCGGAAGGGGCAGTGAGAGCCGACGGAGGTCGCGCCTTTCCCTCAAATCCACGCGGCAGCGCTTACCTGACCATCGCACGGACGCGTCGCAAGCAAAAAAGCAAGCGCAGAGAAAAACGAACGCAAACCCCATCAAATTCCGGTTTACGCGAGTCCATTGCGCATGCGCCACTCTTCCGCAGCGGCCGCCGTCGCTGGCCGAGCGAAAAGCAAGCGCGCAAAGCAAGCAGCAGGCAGGCGCAAGCAGCAAGCTGGTTTGCCGCTTCGGCCCAGCCGGATCGCCGAAGCGCCGCAAGCGCCGTCCCCGGTGGAAAACGGCACCAGCGCAAGCAGCGAGCAGTCGCCGTCGCAGCCGTGGTGCGTTGGGGTGGAGTGCGCTCGCGCCTTGCGTGTGTTGTGCGAGTTCGGCTCGGCTCCGGATGGGGTCACGGTGCTGCTGCTGTTGTTGTGGTGCTTCCCGTGTCTTGGTGGTGCGCTCGTTCGGATGACCAACGCTGGGCCAACGTGCCGACGCCGGTTGTGATATGTGCGCGCTCGATGTGTTGCTAGGAGGACTGCGACGACGACCAGTTGGATACCTGTGCGCGACGACATGTTCCGCTTTCTGAGCAAGCGCTGGAGTCGGCAAGCCAGGGCCGACAAGGGGGGCGCACCGTCCCCGAAGAATGTCTTGCCCTGCAAAGTGGTCTTACTGGACGGCACTGACCTTAGCGTCGACGTCCCGGTGAGCTAGGCCTCGCCGCCTCTCCGTCTGTGCTTTTATTTCTTTTTTTTCTGCGTGCTAGACATGCCCGTTCCCGGCCCCGCGCGGCAGTTTTTGTTCGTTTGTTCCTTTTCCGCACTTCGCCCTGCTCCCGCGACAGCAACCGGTGACGATGTCATTCACGCCGCTCGCGGGGTCTGTGCTCTGTGCTGCTCGCTTTTTTGTGTGCTTCTTTCGCGCGCCGTGCTCCGTTTTTAAATACTCGCACGTTTGGTTGAACAGTCCATTGCGTACAGCGCGCGCGTCTGTTGGCAAGCTCCTAGTGATACCATCCATGAGGGGTTTATCCATACCATGGACAAACAAACATTTACCTTTGGTGTTACTGTAAACATAAAAAAAAAAAAAGTGAGCGATCACCCCACAAGCTCTTATGGAGGTTCCCACGCTCCTTCTCCGCCTTTTAAAAACACCTGGCGAGGCAGGTGCGCTAGCGTTTGCCGTAATCCCCGCGTCATGCACGCGATCGGAACGGGTGGTCGGTGATCTTTGGTAAGGCACCGATTTCCAGCTGCTGCTGCTGAAACGGAACGGTGAATTCCGTTCTCTCGGCCGTTTTTCTTTCTCTTTCTTTCCTGCCTTTAGTGTCCGCATTGAATGCGCTTCGCAGCTTTTGTAGGATACATATGTTCGTGATCCACGTGACGCGTCGTTGTTGCACCTGTAGGTGGTGCGGGTTGATGTAACTTGTGCCCGACAAACGCCTGTGGAATAAATGGCACTTAGAATAATAACATTGAACGGGGATTACAGCGGTAGGACGATCGCGTAAGTTTCAGCTGATGTGCTTTTAGGCCGAAACAGAAAAGACCGCGCACATTGTTGCTCGTTCTTTATCGAAGCACAGTTAGAGTGTACTAGAATACTTTTTCTAGTACACTCTAGCACAGTTGTCAAGCCGCAGGGTGCCAGCGTCTCAGGCTGCGTGCGCTCAGCGCGATGTAGCTGTGGCACTGGACGTGACAACTGTTCTTCTGTAGCACCACAGAATACATTCTGCAGAGCGCTGCAGCGTTTCTTTGTTTTGGTCGGCGTATGTGGATAGTGATCACCGTGTCGGCTGCCGCGATCGCATCGCTGGCGCCCGCGTGCTTCAAGGACCGCCACAATGCACCATCGATTTCCATTGGAAAGAGGAGTAGAGGCGGTTTCAAGAAGCGTGTTATTGATGAGTTATTTACGTAGTCGCATCGCCTTGAGGACATCGAGCCTTTAGGGCTTCGTGTTAACGCTGAAGTACGGGCTCGTAAGGAAAAAATAAGAGAAGCGTGCAGCACTTTAAATAAACTCTGCGATAAACTCGAGCCAAACCGTGCGTGTTACCTCATTAAGAAGCCCGGTGGATCAACAACGGGACCGCATATTTGAGTTTCGGTGACCGACCTTCTTTATGGAACGGAAGGGCTGAGCAATTCCTCACGCCGAATGCGGCGTGCTTTTCAAGCTCTTTGTCAATAAACTGAAGTTTTCCATCCCTTTTCCCCATCTTTATTTTGCAGAAAAAGGCCCTTGGATCGGTGCTTTTAGAGCAAGTGTTTTATCATATTGACTTGATTGAGAAGGATTACTTCGGATTGCAGTTCACGGATCCATTCCATGTCCAGGTACCATTCATTTATCACATTACCTAGATAATAACATGCCATGCACCGCAGTGACTGAAATGCCAGGCTGTGTGCCTGTGACAACAAAAGACTTACAGCAATGGTCATTCAGCATTTTTTTGCTCTCCTTTGCAGCACTGGCTTGATGTGACGAAACAAGTTCGGAAGCAAGTCAAGAGTAAGTTTATTGTGCATAACTCTTGCTAGAGTTTCTACCGCGACCTTGTACAGGGTATTCATTGTTATTTTTGCAGTGGAGTAGTGGTGCATGTACTGACAGCTCTGCTCAAGAATGTCATAGTGATGAAAGTTTTGTTCCATCAGAAGAGTATTGGTGGCTTCCACATGAAATTACAGATAGGAGAATATCAAGGGCCATTTTGCTTTTTAGCCATTGAAGGTATATGTTATTTGTCAAGTTACCTGCTGCTCACTGCACTATGTATGTTTAAACAAAGTATAATTGAAGAGCTATGCATAGTATTATATACTTTGGAGGCCTAGTTTCTTCAACAAGCTTTTTGTTTGACCACCACACGCAGAAAAAACTTTGTTAGATTAGCCACAGTGCCAGATGATGTTACAAATCGTAGTGAGTGAGGCACACTTGTGCTGCTCTTGGTGCTCTTCCCTGTAAATTTTCAATTAACTGTATTAGCTTTACTGCATGTGTAAATTTCATTGCTATTAAATTTGTCATGAGGACCTTGGCTGACATTTTCATGTGGCATCTCAGCGGGCTAGTCTTAATTCCAAGATTCTCGGTTCCTGCCTGGTGCAGTCTCTTAATCTCTGCTTGTGTGAATTGGCCATTGTGGTGTTGTGACTGCAATAGTACTAAACTGTTGCCTGTTTCGAAAGGCAGCATTTATAGTGTTCTCAATCTAAATTTTGACATATCACCTGGGTGTATGATATTGTAATGTGGCAGTGGAAATTATAGATGCCCATTTAAAAGGACCCCAGCTGGTCAAAATTTCCAGAGCACTTTACTATAGAGTGCCTCATAATCGCATAATTGTTTTGGCACATCAATCCACAGCAGTAGTTATTGATATTATAGTACCGTGCTGTTCTGCTCACCGTATGTGCCTCTACTCATTTTCAGTTGGGCCTCCATACACGTTGCATTTAAAAGTGAAGTTCTACTCTTCAGAGCCAAACACTCTGCGTGAAGAGCTGACAAGGTGTGTTGGATAAGTTCAATCACATTTCAAACCTGCTTAAAAAAACAAAAAGGAAAGGTTTAGGAAATGGTGCATCCAAACTTAGTTATTAGCTTTTCTTCATTTGTTACCTTTGTTTCATTGTCTTTCTGCTTACATTTCTTGGGCATTGAATTTGCAGGAATTTTATTATGCTACTTAAAAAAAGGATTCTGATAAAGACAGCACAAAAGTACTTGCTTTCCCAAGAATAACCACCAAGTTCAGTAGCAATTGTGCTGACTGCAACTCGTATATCATTAAAAAGAAAACCACATGGTAGTGACCAACTTAAGTGCACATAGTAAGAATATATAAGCAACTGGGGTTAAGTGCTGTATTGTCATTCGTGATAATCATTGTTCTTTTTATTAGCCTGGGCAAAAGTCTGAAACTTGAAAACAATGTCTTAGTGCTCAGGAGTGGTTAACATGTTTGTATTGTACACCTCTGGTGTAATGCACAGAGTATAATCTGGTCATGTTAATCTTTTTTTCTTGGCTGCTTTATGGGAGGTTACCTTTTTTCATAGGTGTGTAAAGAGTTCTCCATTAGGGGAAACATGAAGGTTAATTTCAGCGCCCCTCTTCCAATGAGGCCATTTCAGTCAAAACACAATGCGATGTAAAGGCACGAGTCAGACTTGGCGCCCCTCTTTGGCTGGTTAAGGGAGGTGGCCTACGCTGTGCGTGTGCCTATGATTTTTTCAGTGTAGTAAATGGTTGTTTGTATGAGGAAATATACATAGGAGAGAGAAAGAAAAGGGAAACATTACTGCTGTCTGTTTTACTTGTACTGTCTGGTGTGAGCAGCTGACACATGAATGGCGGTCTGCATGCAAAGTAGGTTATTATAATAAGGTTAGCATTCCAGTGTAATATGTCAGTTCTTTTATTTTATGGAGAACTGAGTAACTTTTGGAAGTTGGTAGTGTTAGTGTTGCATTCCTTTCCTTGTGCTTGGTTAGTGATAGTTGGCAAGGTCACATTTCTGGGCTCCTAAATTCTTGATCAAAATCAGTTACTCTAAGAACAGCAACTCCATTATCTGTAAAACCATGTAAAATGTTGTTGGTACACAAGCATCAAGTTACAGAATTCAGGAGGCTCAAAGTTGCATGGCACATGTGGACAGCCTCAGAGTTAAAAAGAAAGTTGGACAATTCATGTTTCATGGCCACAATACAAATCTTTGTTTTGTCTTTGTTAAAATTAAGTGCTTTTGATTATTCTCAAGCTTGGGCTTCCTGTCACAACTGATTGAGGTCTTTTAGCACAATGGCATGATGCAATAAGCTTGTAGAGTCTAAGTTGCTCACCTTAGTAGAGAGAATCATGCTGTGAGAACTGAAGCAAACTTGTAAAAAGTTCGTGCTTAATAAATGTCTTGAGATGCAGGGGAAATGTAGCAAAGTAGTGAGATTTAATGTCTTTCAAGGTAGAGGCAGTAACATGATGCTGCCATGCTCCTGAGGCCTTTTTGTTGCGATTCCTCCTCCCTGTGTATAGCATTGTGTAGGTACCCACACATATGGCAGCAAGATTTCCTACTGTCTGTACAAAAAAACTAGATTTTTTTTTTTTTAGCTGCAAATGGTTCCTACTGTTGGAACACTTAATGTTTGCCAGCACTCCAGTCACCCGCACACTGTAGTTGCGCTAAAGCCTCACCTGTTGGTGACATACTTGATTAATTTTACAACAGATGTTTTAATATTAAAGAGGGTTTTTTTTTCTGTGTATCTGTTTGAAAGCTGCGGTATGCTCTCATCTGTACATTTCAAATGCTCAAATATTAATTTTTTGTGCTGCTTTCTGATCACGCCGCTAGTAGTGTCATTTCTGTGTACACTTCTGTACAATATATATACATCTTTAATATTGCTGTTTTCAGGCTATTGTCAAAACGAAGTTCTAGGTGTTGGTGTACTGAGGATGCTAATTGTTGGGGTGTGTAAAATAACGTAACAAATTGTGCTGAATAATGTAAAATGTACAAGAGATTGATACAGGGTGTGGAGCTTTGATCATGTAAAGACACTTGGGTGTGTTATTTCTAAAGCTCCTGATGATCCACCTTTAGATATGTTCGTCCATAGAAAAACCTTCATGCTCTGCTTCCCACATTGATTTATGGGAGGCATCGTGGGCATTCTCAATAAGCGTGCTTTTTGCTTATTTAGAGACACACTGCAACTATGCCTTAAGACAGCCAAAAGCTGTTGACATGCAGAGAAATGTGGCATTATGCTTGAGAGGCAACTAGTCACAAATTGTTCCTGAGCACTGAAGGGTAGAGAAGATAGAGGCATTTGTACTACAGATAATATAAAGGAAGTGGTAGCAGTCTGTCATTTGAATTTGAGGCATGCAGGAAGAAGGCATTGTGCCGACCTGGAGCACTCACCCAAGCGTGGCATCGCTTTCATTCTTTTTTTCTCTTCAGGTATTTATTTTTCCTGCAGCTGAAGCAGGACATCCTCTCTGGAAGGCTGCCGTGCAGTTACCAGACGGCAGTCGAACTAAGTGCCTATGCTTTGCAGTGTGAGTTCTTCTTTTTCTCTCTCTCTCTTTTTCTTCTTCTTTTTTTTTGCAGGTAGGTTGTCTAGTGCAGTTATTTGTTGCCTGCATTAATTATGCCATTCCCATTATATAAATCTCTGCGGCAATTGTTTTGAAGTTGTGCTAAACATTTCCAATGTGAGCTTGGGCCTCATAATGCATAAGGTGTAGCTGCATTTGTGCTAGTGCTTTACAGATTAAACTAAGGAGACAACACCTCCTCTCCTGTAAGTAAATCAACTCTTTCGCTATATGAAGAGCGCTACCCTTGCAATCAAAGGATGCTTCATAGGTCAGAAAACTTGCAGGAAAGTACATATGGCCTCGCTGCCTGTGTTTCCTCACCAAATGTGGCTGCATTCTTCATCGATAAAAGTAAATTGCATTATGTTTCTAGGTAGTTGGAGATTTGATAAAGCATGTCTCAGGAAATATATTGAGCCAATGAGGCTAAAGCATGAGAGAGACTGAATTCCTGTGGCATCACACTGACATTTATCACTGAGATTACATCACGAAATTTGAAAGTGAAGCTTTGGCTTAATTTTTCCTCTTAATAATAAACTTACTGTGGCAAACAGCGATGCAATTGCAAAGGAATGATACATCAGTGTAAATTGATTTAGTGTTCCTTTCAGGTTCATTGTTTACTGCAATTCTGGTGCATCCAGAATAGTGCTGCTTTAGTTCACTTCTTTGCAACAAGCCAGGATTCCGAACTCCTTTCAAATACAGCAGTTAATTTTGTGCTATGGTATCATTCTTTACACTGCTTCCAGGCGTAACATTTTGGTGACAATATTAATTTTTACGCATAACAGATTTTTTAAACGATGGCCTAATGAGTGAGAACATGGCATAGCAACAATTTTAAATTCATAATCATATCCTTAAAGAAAAAAAAATTTTTTTAGGTAAGGAGATCAAGATGCACACAGCCCTGGGCACAATCACGAGCAATGCCATTTCATAAGTTGTCATGTCAAGTGCTTGCATGTGGACCCCTTATTGAAAACCTCCTGCTGCTGTTATATTGTTGCAATGTGTGTATGATGTCTTAAATACTTTTGCAGCTGAATTGGGCGACTATGACCCTGAGCAACACACTCCAGAATTCGTCTCAGAGTTTAGGTTTACGGAAGACCAGACAGAAGAGATGGAACTGGACATCATTAATGCATTTAAAGAGCTGAAGTAAGTTACTTCACTCTACCTTATTTAGTTAATTTATTGTGCTCTCAATATCTCTGAAGGACAGTGAGGCCTAAACTGCAATAAATTGCAAACTTGTGCACAAATGAACATATTTACTGCACTTTACTGTGTTTTATTTATTTGTGCTACTCTTATGGCTCAGAAAGGCGTTATAGAGGAGGTGCAACGCACCTGCAACACATCTAAACAAATGTAGTTTTTAAAGCTTAGGATATAACCGATTGTGCAGCCTTGAAAGATGATGCGGCCCCCATGCAGGCAATAAAAAGGAGGTTCCACTCGGCACTGGTTTTGGCAGAAAATAATTTGAGAAAACATTTGTGAGGCAGATAGGGATGAAAACATGATTAATATGTGACAATATGTATGGGGGTTCTGAAATGGGATAGTGCTTAAGTGAGTTATTTCTACAAAGGATTTTTTTTTTTATAAATGCAGATACAAGAGACCTTTTTTTCAAAGCTGCAAAATTTAGTTCGAGGCCTGATTTCATCTATGAAATGATAAGTCTTGTTCAAGTGCCCAATTACACATGTCATGGAGGTTTGCAAAGCGATGTGCCAGGAAGTTCGATGTTTTGATGTGAAAGGCTTTGTCGGCTAACCAGAAGTAAGAACTATGGAAAATGTTGCATTTCATTGGTCATGCAAAGCGCAGTGTTGCATATTAATCGATATTCCATAAAATTTAATGAAATTGGAGATGCTACAGGGGAAAAATGTGCCTTTTGTGGATCACAGATATCTTAGCAGATATTTACAGATATTTTAGCAGATCTTAAGCGTATTCTTCTTTCCCGCTAATGGTTCATGAACTCTGTAGAGGTTTTCAGCCTTTTGGTTTCGTTTGTTGATGGATTGCAAAGCCACAGAAGCAATCTTTGTCTTCTATTGTATCCCTGCTCATTGCAAGGCCAGTCTGTTAATACTTGTTATGCTGTAGTAGGATGGAAAACAACAGGAAAAAGGAGCAAGATAGGACCTGTCATGTTCTTATTATATCGGGCCTCAAGTGTTCATGAACTTTGCTTGAATTAAAATGCCACTGTTGCTGATGTGATTGAACTTGTGACCGCAAGGGCAGCAGCATGACGCCCATCACCACAAATTTGCTTTGGCTGCCGTGTGCCGCACTGTTGCATTTGAATGGTAGGATGAGATGTACATTCATGGCTGTGGGTACTTCTCCCACGCGCATGCACACAATTTGCTGCAGCCGTCTCTCTGTGCTAAAGATGTTGGAAAAGCCTACGAAATAAGGCAAGCTTCCCTTCTTTGTTTTGCTGTTTGCCAGTAATTAGTTTAGGGATATTTCTTCGTAGTGGCTCTTTTCTCAAAAACGTAATGTAGGACAAAGTTTTTGTGGATTAACATGACAAAGAAACAGTGAAGAAACAATGAAGGTAACTGACAGGGGTGGCTCTGTCTCTTTGCTATTCTTTTGGTTTGTTCCGAGATGCTCTAATCCACGAAAAAGTTCAGCTACCCTTAGTTGTCCAAACTTCCATGTTTTTGATGTAAAATAAACATAGCTCAGTGGCAAGCATATGATGGCAGAGCGCAAATTAATTTCTCAGTGTGAAGGCTAGCTTTAATCTTAACTTTTAATGTGGCCAGACATGTTGCTCAATCATATCTACTGCTTGTGCGCCATTAGGACTTCAGTTTCATACGATATATTTGCGAAATGTGTATGGTTGCAAAATGCTCAGCAACCATTGAGATGTTCTCTGTAACATACTACTGGTACGTACACTGGTTTAGTTAGTTACTGACTGCTAATATGAGTTGTATTAATTAATAATGGTTCACTCCTTTATTTAACAGGGGTCAGACGCCTGCTCAGGCTGAGATGAACTATTTGAGCAAAGTTAAGTGGCTCGAAATGTATGGAGTTGACATGCACACTGTAATGGTGAGTCGTCTTCTTTTTCTTGTTGTGGGGTGGACTGACAAAAGTGAATGCACTATGAAGTGTTTTCAGTGTTCATTTATTTGCATGAGTGTAATGCACCTGCAAAGTCTTAATCAATGAACATCCTTTTTTAAAATTGCATGTGACTTTGAGTGTGTTTCAGTCTATAAAAATGTGTTGCTATATGATCACCATGTATCAAAAATACTGTTCAGATTTTGTGAGCTTACTCAACCCAAAACATGCAAGAAGATAGCTTGTATCTTGTAGTTGTTTACAGTTTGCTTTGCAATTTTACAATGTAGAATAGGCAAGGACGTTGCTGAACTTTTGGTCTTAAGTTCTCATTGTTAAATACACTGGTAGTGAAGGCTGTGGAGTAATAAATTTGAAGAGAAGTCTACTTGGTTTGTTCTACTTGGTGCTTGGATATATGTGCTCTACCGATGCCCAGGCACACAGCATTGCTTAGTGCGACACAGTAAGTCACATAAAGATACGTTACTGGGTATTTATCAAATGTAGATATTGAGGACTGCTCTTGGCATTCACTGCAGGTGCCGTAGTAGTTCTTGTAGGGCAGTAGGACAGTTGTTTAGAAATAGAAAGGTAGAGGCTGTTTTGTAAGCATCTCTTTTAAGCTCCTTTCCTTGTAGTTGAAACTCTTCAGATGACTCTTCTGTAAGAAATTTCTTTTACAAAGGTATGAAAAGTATCTAGAAGTCATGGGGCTGAATCTGCATTGTGTTGTTTACTATATCTGAGACGGAGCTCTTCAACACAACATGCCTCAAGAAGCATGACTGTTATTGATAAAAAGGAGGGAATAGCTATTTCTTTAGTTGAAGTAAATGCAGAACACAATTTAGTGCAACCACTGTGCCTCTAAATACAAATAGCTAGTCATGTGAGAGCAATTGACATTGATATCTCTATCAGATCAGTAAAATACTTGATCATTCAGAACTATATTTCATAAGCCTCACAGAACTATATTTTCATAAGCCTCACAGCTGTGGCCCAATTCTTCATTGAGAAAATGAAGGAGAAAGTCAAATTTTTAAAATTTTGTGCTGGCAATATGGCATAAATATGTCGCTGTGTAAGTACATACTTCAGTGTGTATCAAGTCTGTTTGTAATGCCATGGGGGGAATGTTCATGATGTCCTGGTAAGTGAGCTGGTGTGGAAATTTCAGGGTGGCATTGCCACCTGTCTGTTGTTTCTAGTTTTCTTTTCTAGCTTATTGTCTTAAAAAAGGAGTGGCCTTAATAGTATTGTAGGAGACTACTTCATTACTATTACTCAAGGTAACACCTTATGTTGTGGCTAAGGAATGTAGAAATACTATAGACTACACTTGACAGTGCTTCAGTGTGGTATACTTGGGCTGTGTGTTGCAAATGTGTTCCCACACTTTCCTCCCTCCCTCGGCTGCTTTATATGTGGGTCTTGATGTGCTTGGTGTGCTTTCCTTCCAGGGGAAAGATGGCCAGGAATACTCACTGGGCCTGACTCCAACTGGCATTCTAGTCTTTGAGAAACAAACCAAGATCGGCCTCTTCTTCTGGCCAAAGATTACGCGGCTAGACTTTAAGAGCAAGAAATTGACGCTTGTGGTAGTGGAAGATGATGATGAGGTGAGATAAAGTGCTTTATTATGCATTTTAAGACATTTTCTGATGTGATGTAGTTTGTGCTGCCGGCACAACTTCGTGACTAGCATAATGTATGCAAATTGGATGACCGAAACTGAAGTTTCATTCGAAAGCAGTGATATTATTTGAAGCTTGTGAAAGAAAAGAAGCTACATTTAAAATACTTCAGTGTGGCCTGTGAACGTACTATCATTCTGCACTGTATGTGATTTAAAATTGGTTCAGCTGAATTCCCACCACAGAGAAGAACATGAGAACATTTTGTTTGGTTTTACACAAACTCGAATGTAGGAAAAATCCAACAACCAAACCACTTCGGAGTTGCACTTCTGTTAAGACAAGTCTGCACAAACCACCACCCCTGGTAGCTACTCTAGCAGTCTTTGTGGTGCATTCAGGTGACCATTCAAGTGACCAAAGCAAGGAGAGAGAAAAAGAATATGGAACAATATTCCCTCTCCATCCACTTCCACCACCTCCACTCTCCCATTCCCTCTTTTTACACACTGATGAAGAAGGTCTGTATGAATAAAGCTGCGAAGTCCCTTACTTTCCCACCTTGAGAGGGGCAAAATGAAAGAAAAAAAAAAAAACGTAAACAAAAGAGTGTGGGGCTTGCAGCCTGCAGGGAGTGTGGAATGGCAGAAAAGAGAACAGGGACAAGAAAGTACCATGGGGACATTGCCTGCCAAATTGTCAAAGTGCATGCCAAAGGAAAGTTGCCCCGCCCCCCCGAAGATATCAAAGGGAGTAGTTCTCCAGCTGCACAACAATTGGGAAATGTTTCTTCTGGCTGAAAACAGAAAATATCTGGAAGTCGAAGGCATGCTTGTGTACTTCGTCAAGCAACTCCATGTAGGCTGAGATTTTCAGTGTAAGGTTCCTTGAATGGGCACATGATAGAGGCGCATCCAACAGTGATATTGAAGCCAGAAAAACTGGGTCAAAGGAGAAAAGGAACTGCCAGGAGAAAGAATTTCCCATTCTATAAAGGCAAATGGTACTTGCATCTCTTTATTTTTTTATTGGTGACACATGGGCACGTTATTTTTCTGTTTTTAAAATATGCTGTTTACGTTCAAAAACATTTCTCTTTTCAACACGAGGTGATAGGGTGGCAGTTAGATTGAAGTAAATAATTACATTACTTGGAAACAGCTGAACAAGCTTCCATTCTCCTTTCGAGTTTTCTTAAATGGAGTCTGCTGTATGTGACAGAAAACTATTCATACATTTAGTGTAGATTCCTATCATTGATGGGCATAACAAAAAGTGCTTACTCTTCATGATCTTTGTATTAACATATGCACAATGTTGACTACTGTTATTGTTCGCCATGTTGATGCAAGCAAGGGAGAATATAACTGGGCATGTTTGTCTCTTGTCACATGCTGCTTGTATTTTTTGAAGTGTGACTTGTGACACCTACATGAGCTGTGAGTGACGTTGATCGGACTCAGTTCTGACGTTTCGTCAGAACTGTAAGGATATGCAACTGAGAAGATATTCTAAGTCAATTTTAAGACACGTCCCACAGAAGTCAGTGCAAAACTCAGTAGCTTGGAACATCTACATCAACTTGGCCAGCATGTAAACAAACAACCATCTTATGGCATGAGTCAATGAGTCTCTAAATTCATGACGCAGCCCTCACTGTCTCTGGACGAGGAGGATGACAATGCAGGCGAAGACATTGAAAAGTGCATGTGCACATGTTGCCACATGTGACACGCACATTGTAATTGTGTATGTGGGGATGACCAGCTATGTTTACATTCCTGTCACCCTGGCCACGCCTTCTGAAACTGAAACTGTGATGGGGGGCTAAAAAGTGTCTCCAGATAATTTAATGTTGTGTACTAGAGCAGTTGAAATTTTTAGCAGTGGCAGGTGCCTATTAGCCAATTGATACAACTGAACAAACGAGATGTAGAATTTTTGCCAATGCTTCCTTATGTAAGGAAACATTGCTTTTGCATTTAACAATCTTTTTTTTTTAAACATAATGTATGATGTATTAAAATTGGTTGCTGTTGTTAAAATGAAAATTACTTGAACATGTGTCTAAATGAATATAAAGTTAAACTTTAGCTGCTGCTGTTGTTTTTTCTTTCTTAGCCATATAATTGTCCCCGTTTAGAGATACAGTAAAACCTCATTATAATGAAGTTGAAGGGGAGCCGTAATTTTGTTATAACCATTAGTTCATTATAGCCAACATCCATTTCATATATGGGAATTTCAAGGGGAATTGCAATTGCTTCATTATATCCAATATTTCATTATATCTGGGTTCGTTATAACAAGGTTCCACTGTAGTAGTACATGTAAAAGTGAGTGCCAGGTTTGTTTGTATATTAGTGTATGCCTAATACATAATGGAAAGGTTGTAATGTTATGCTTTGTTTTGTATAAGGGTCCTGCAATTGCATTAAAGGAAGCTACTAACATTATTTATTGGCGATGATATGTATCGGGTGATGCCGAGCTGTCACATTATTCAGTCTTGTCATCGTTGTTCCAGTTTAAAGGTGACCATTAAGTTTGATTTTGACCTTTTCTTTTTGGTGGAACACGTGCATATTTTCATTGCAGGGAATATTTGTATATGCATTCAACTTGCTGAATCCCGATGTCCATGCTGCCTTAGAAATGATGTTACCTTCCATTTCTGTAGGGTCGTGAGCAAGAACACACATTTGTGTTCCGCCTTTACAACCCCAAGGCAGCAAAGCACCTGTGGAAGTGTGCTGTGGAGCACCATGCCTTCTTCCGGCTCAAAGAGACTACTAGGGGACCAAACACAAGGCAGAATTTCTTCCGCATGGGCTCACGTTTCCGATACAGGTACATAAAGCTTAGTGTGCATGGGTGTATATATGTTTGTATGTGTCTTGAGAGGGGTACAGAGACATTATTTTTGTTCTGGGCGTCACAGTACATTCTATAAAACCAAATACAGCTAAACTCACATGTATAGAACTTGTGTGTATAGGCGATGCGCAAAGCGCCGACGACGCCATCTGCCGCCATGGCTCTGTTATGAAGTGCGGCTCCTTTGCGCACACTATCGCGCCAGGAACGCACTTATAAAGGTTTCCGGTGCTATTCCATGAGCGAGAGCGACGGCGGCGGTGGATTGCGGCTGTACGGCGCAGGAGGAAAGCAATCCCGCTTTGTTTACGGCAGTGTTAGAACGATTACCGTGCTTTTATTTTTCCATTTATGTCGCTGCATCTTCAGCGAAACGCTACTACGTTTACACTTTGTCGCCTCGCCTGCATTGTAGACGCTACAATGCACATGAGGTTGTTATTACTGATAAGACGCGATGAGGCTCTCTTGAAAAACGAGTGGCGCGAAGCGCAATGCCAGAGAATGTGGGGCAGGTGACGGCTCCTTTACAAAAGCGCCGTGGAATCACACGTGTGCTGCACGAAATTGGCTGCATTCTACCTATTGATGGCACGGGAATGCGATCACCGGTGCAGAATGTTCGCTGTGCGGTCGCCTCAATTATATGCATATTGGCTGTAAAGCATGGCACCTGTGCGCGTTGAAGGCTTTGACGATCACGTAGAACCTAACGCCATTTTGCAACACTTGGTAATAGCTTGCAAAAAACCTATCAAATACGTAGCCAAGCTGCTATGACAAGCTAGGTGACCACCAGCTCTGTAGTGACTCAGTCACGCGCCACTAGCGCAAGCTGCTGACATATTTTGACTGCTGCATTGTCGGCTGCTCAAACACACACAAGAAAAGTCGCCAGGAACGCACTTATAAAGGTTTCCGGTGCTATTCCATGAGCGAGAGCGACGGCGGCGGTGGACTGTGGCTGTACAGCGCAGGAGGAAAGCAATCGCACTTTGTTTACGGCAGTGTTAGAACGATTACCGTGTTTTTATTTTTTTTTCCGTTTATGTCTCTGCGTATTCAGCAAAACGCTACTACGTTTACACTTTGTCGCCTCGCCTGCATTGTAGACGCTACAATGCACATGAGGTTGTTATTACTGATAAGACGCGATGAGGCTCTCTTGAAAAACGAGTGGCGCGAAGCGCAATGAGAGAATTGAAGTGCGGCTCCTTTGCGCACACTATCGCCGCAAAAGTAATTATCTGGGACGCGCACAAGTGGCAAATCGCACGCGCGCACCTCCGTCATGCTTGCAGTGAAATGAGGCATCTGCTACGCGACCCACCAGCGGTTCCAACGGTTGCCACTACGCGGCTTTCAGTGGCGCCCCTATAGGCGCTGCGCATCGCGTATAGAATTATTGTCTGTATCAGGCAGTTGTACAAATGCCTTGGAAGTCCCATGTACAAGTGTAACCCTTTATTACATGTATGTTGAAATATTTCACATTCAATATATCAAATTCAGCGTCCCTACAAGGTGCTCTTGTCCATATGGTATAATAACATTGAGTCATCGGACTTGTTGATTGAAACATAATGGGACTGTTTTGCAGATACTGTTAGACCATGCACCATGCGTTGAATATGGAGCTAGTTTGAGTGCCATGAAGAAAAATTTGGCGAGGCATGTGCCGTCGAGAATATGGATGGTGTGTGCAGAAAGGGTCTTATTTTTGTTTCGTGGTGACTGATTTGGTTTAGTAAGCTCCACTGCAACATAGATGTGTAATGCAGTGAAGCATACTGGTAGTGAAGAGGAACGGCCATGCAGTGAGGACCTACATGAGCACATTATCGCTTGTATTGAGTTAAAACTATATCTAAGTGTTTGATTTTCTTCAGATTAGGGTACTTCTGTAATGGTGTGTACACACTGTTGATGGGTTGTTGCTCCTTAATATATGTGTGCACGTTACAGCTTTGCCCTTACAGCTTTGCCACTAAACACAGCAGTCGCATGAAGGTGGAAAGCAATAACAAACATCACTGGTGGAGCAGAAAACATTTATATTGCACCCTTACTTTTTCGTAGCAGCTGTTTTAGTCTCTTCTATTCTTTATGCTGTATTTCTTCTTTGTTGGTGTCAAAAAACTCTCTAGGAATGAGAAGGGGGCATTTTGTTATGCAACTTCACCTTATTTGGATATATACTGAATTAGTTCTATTCAAAATGCCATTTGGCCAAAGCAGGTGCTTCAAGAAAGTTCCTGGACTATCGGGTTGTCTTTTCACTGCTCCTGGAAGCGAATGCAGCTGCTTATGCAAGCGACGTTGACGGCCTGAAAAATAAGTTCTCACCAATGTACGCATTTTCTGAAATGTATGTGCTAAACACTCTATTAGATTTATCCATACCTAACAGTCCAGCATCATATTGATGAACAATAAGTAACTGTTCGATGACTTTCAAAGCCCATGTTGGGAGTAATCTCAATGTCTCTACCGGAACAAATTCCTCTCTGGAGCTGTCATGCTGAAACTGTCTGTGGGTCCGAAAATGTGCATTCAGGCATATTTATTTGCATTCTTACACAGTCTTGATTATCTCACCTGTGAACAACACCAAAAAAATTCCCAGTGTCCTTGAACATTGACGCGCGTCCTTCTGCACAGCGCTGCTCCAACATGGGCATGTGCTGTTTTGCAGGCAGGAAAATAGAAGCGCCGTGGTGTTATTCTTCAGAATAACCTCGGTTTACTTTATTGAGGTCCTAAACATAAGTCATAGATCAACTATGAAACATATTCTTTATACACATACAGCGTGAAGCCAAAAAAGAAACTTGCCTTGGAGTGCTTAGTGCAGTCTGAGGACCTGAGCTGGAGCTAAGGTTGAAGCTTGGACTCCACTTTGAGCTGGAGCGTCTTCCTCAAAACTATAGTCTGACCCTTCCTTACTATCGCTGCAGTTATCACTACTGCCAGGGTCGCAAGAATAGGCAGCAGTAACAGCCAACTTGCTTGCTACTGGGGTTGGCTTTCGCGGCATGCATTGCCATGGGCATAACATTGTGATTGTCCTCTTGATCCAGAAAATACCTACAGTATTGATAACACAGAGCTTGTTTATCACCTGCTACCGCAGTATGTTGCACCTGCATTTTGTTAGTTTTATGCGTCACATACTAGCACTGTTACGAGCCCTTTGATGGCATGTTATCAAGACATAGTTGTCGTATTTCTGGTACAGCATGAAACCTTTTGTAAATGTCATTGAAGTTAATTGTTTTTTACAGCTGTATTATTCAAATATTCTTGTGGCATTTCCATGTAAAAAAGAATCCTTCAGCGACTACACCTTGTATAAAAGCACGAATGTTAGCTTAACGAAGCTTTACTATAATGAAGCAAATTGCCAGTTTTACTAACTTTGTTGCATTGAGGTATAACTGTACAGCAAAAACCTAACAAAATGTAATGGGAGTGCCGGTTCTTCTGTACACTGCTAACACTTAAGTTAAAGATCATTTTAATGTTTAATAAGTGGCCTGTCTCCACGTTTGTTACATCGTAGTTAACTTGCCAGTTACTTTATATGAGATCTGTTGCAAAACTTGCCATTCTGTCCTTGTGCAGTGGGCGTACAGAGTTCCAGGCCACACAGAAGAACCGTACAAGGCGTACTGTGCAATTTGAGCGGCGCCCTAGCCAACGATATTCAAGGCGCACCACTAGAGAAAGTCGTCATCGAGCATCACTTCCAAACTGTGTGGCCCTCAATGCTGTGGACCCAGAAAGCAGTGTTGAGGTAGCCCCAGTAGCACCACTGGATGTAGCAGTGGGACCACTGCTGATTGAGAACATGTAAGTTTTCGTTGGATATATTTTCTTAAAACTGATCTGCGCATTACCATTTAATAATGAGGATGTGGGATAGTTCATTGCACAAGTGATAAATATTCGGGCTGCTATCAACGCACGCTGCTTCAGTGTTTGCTTGCTGGTTCTTGTGTGGGACTGCTTCATGTGTCTGTTGCCTGCAGAAATGAAAGTAGAATTATTGTTACCCTGTTGGCCCAGACGTTATTTATGTGCCGCACATGTGCAGCTGTCAGGAGTGACGCAGGAAACCTTGCTACACAAATTTTCCCACTAAAAACTGTTGCACACATATGGTACAGCACTTCTGTCGACACTGCATAGGTTTAGCTTATGATGCACCATATGTTGATTGCTCGGGATTATCGTTGGCACGCAACAGCAGGTACCATCTTTCAGGGGAGTGGCACCAGTCTTCACTTAGTAACAGATAGATCGCTGTGCAAAAGGAGACACATGCAGGAGGGGAAGCTCGGTAGTAATCCAATCTGCTGTCGTGATTCCTGTTATTGTTTCATGCGTGCAATCCTTCTGAATTTTGTATAAAATGTACTAATTCGGACTTTTTCAATAATCATTTTTCTCTTCCCCATGCAGCCCAGCAGATGCTGTGCAAGCTGCTAGCCCTGTTGTGGCCACAGGGGAGGCTGAGAACAGACTGGACACCCTTATTCGGTCCCTTGCCAAGGAAACGAGCTCTGCGTCAGACACCAGAAACGACCTGACTGTATACAAGAAGGGCGACATTCCTGCAGACCCGGAACCAGGTAAAAAGCCAGTGTGTGCCAGACGTCGGCTTCCAGGTTATTTTGTGGAATGCATTTGGTTTTTCATTGATAGGGAGCTTTAGCTGTATTTGTGTACATTGCCCACCTCCTGCGAAATCATACAAGGGACATCCTCTAGTCCCAAACTGTTGGATACCCGCATGTAATGTTTAGGGTGAATACATTGTAATAAAGATCTTAAAACTTGTAATTTCGTAATATTTTGGCTTTGTTTGCTGTAATACTGAAAACAAGCACTGAAGCACAGCCATGTGATTGTGACATCTTACGATTTTGGTTGCAAACGGAAAGTACATTAAGAATGGTTTTGCTTGGCATTTGTCTTCTTATAGGGAAAGATAAGCAACCATAAGTATCCTTATGAAAGGTAATGTCACTGGCAAGCACTTTCATTCTTACAAGTAAAAAGGAGTATCGGTTACTGCAAACAGGGTTCTCTATGTTTGGGTTGCAGTGCTAATCAACGTCACATTATATCTGTAGCATTGCTGATGTCTCTGCTTCCTTTGCCACTGTTGTGCTAAAGTATGTGTATTATTTTTATATGCAGTTATTCTTATTTCTTTATAAATGATGATGATCAGCTCAGTAAAAAAAAAAAGGGGGGGGGGGGGGACTGGAAGCTGCTGACTATGAAATGAAATTATTTGTAAGACTTTGCTGTTTTTGTAAGTTGTGATTGTGCAAAGAGTATATTTGCTCTAATGAAACACAGGTCTCTTGGACTACTAGTTGCACACTGTTGCTATAGGTCAAGCGCACTTCTGGTTTAATCATTAAATGTTTTAAGTCCTAATATTGTATAGTAAGAATCATGACTAAACAAATAATTGACCTGGGGAGAAGCGCAGACAAGAGAAGAGCTACTGATAGGTTACCAAAATGTTGCACCAAATATATCTCTCGTTAGCCAATTACATATACAAAAATGTAAATTTTTTACTTCAATGGTCAGACGGAAACAAAGAAGGGTTACGCCATCAAGTAAAAGCAAACTTATGTTTGGGTTATTTTGACCACCCATAGACGCTGAGGAGCTGAGTAGGAGGCTAAAGGCTCTGGACAGCAGCTGCAGTGGAAGTGGAACCAGCTGCAGCAGAAGTAATAGCAACAGGAGCAACAGCAACAGCTCAGCAGGAATGAGTGGTGGTAGTGGCAAGGACTGCTGTGCAGCTGGCACTGTCACTGTGGTTTCGTGTGGAGTCAAGAATAACCAGGCCAAGACTGGTGCCAGCAGTGGTATGCCCAAGCCCATACCACCAGACCAGATGAAATGCAACATCCTCAAGGCCAAGGCAGAAGAAGACAAGCGTAGGGGTGAGTCGGCGACTCCTGCTGTCACTCATGCTCTGTGTGTTAACACATTACGTGTTATTGTTTTGAACGCAGATAGTTAGAGACATATTATGTTTCTGCTCTCTTTCTGTTTATATTAATTTGATTTGTAGCTGGGCACAAGTCGACCAGATTTTCACAATTCCATGTTCTGTTGAGAAACTCCACACAAATCTGCCTTTATAGCAGCACACTGTGTTGCCTGTGTCTGTGGTGAGCCTGTCAGCAGTAATGATTAGTATCCCTGTGTCTGCTGCTGAGACCTTACTCATTGACACCTCTAAGAAACATAAAATTTGCGTCTTGTTTTCTTTGTTGGAATAAGTAGCTAATAATCCTCTCACAATGACTGTGCACCTCTTATTCTTGAGTGCGCAATGCTTACTTATCGGGAGCCATTCTTACAGTGCCTAGTTGCACTTTGGGTTTCAGGCAGCACAGAGGAAGGCAGTGCTACACTGGAGGCAGTGTAAACACAATTGCCCATATGGCCATGCTGAAGTGTGAGCATTGTGTTGATAGATAGTCTGCTATGCTTACACATGCTTTGTAATGTCCTCACCACCTTCACTGTTGTGCTCGACCCTCATGCTTCATTGGGCTGGAGTAAACCAACAACATTGATCTGGAGTCAACAAATTCTCCATGGGGGATGCGACCACGATGGTTACCTAATGGGGTAAAACTGCCGGAACAAGGCTCTCTCTCGATAACCTGCATGATCTGCACTGTGCACATTGCGACTCACTCACTGCAACTCTGCAACTTGTACACTCCCAGTGGTTGGAAGGGGTGTTTAGTCATTTGCTGGTTGTTTACATGCATACATAGTTGATGTTGATGTCCTGAGGTGTGCCATTTTTTTTGTTGACATGTGTAGCATACAACTTAACATTTATTTTTAATATGTTCTAGTCTGCATTTACCTTTGATATTTTGTAGACAACATGTATGTGTGTGTGTGTTTGTGTGTCTAAAAATCTCTTGCAAGTTATCTTGCTTTCAAAATTTTGTTAGTACACCTTTAAGGAGGCACTAGTTTTAATTGCATAGTACATTGGTGTTTTTAGGCGATGTCAGTGCATGTTTAAGAACCCCAGTTGGTCAAAATTCCCGGAGCCCTTCACTATGGCATCTCTCAATCGTATTGTGGTTTTGGGACTTAAACACCACTGATCAGTCAATTAATTTATGGTGTGAATGATTTGGCAGTGACGTGGCCTTGTCAGGTGACACAATGTAAAAAAAAAAAAACAGATAACCTTTCTGTAGCTACGCGATTCAAGGAAGGACAGCAATGGTGAGGATGAGGGTGGCACAAACAAGCGCATAGATGCCTTAATGTAAGTTGTTTCGCTTAATATATGGTTTGAATGATTTGGTAGTGATGCGACCTAGTCAGGCACAATAATAATAATAAAAGAAAGTTTCGGGGACGTGTTAAAGGGTCCCTTAAACCTTTTTTTACATTGTGCCACTGTCTAGGCCACGTCACTACCAAATCATTCACACCATAAATTCAGCAAAGTGCCTTAAACAAAGGCAGCTGTCCCTACTGAGGCGAACAACCGCAGTAGTGCTAGCCTCTGTAGTATTGCTCCGGCGACGCGACAGTATTGTTATTTGGCCCTTCTGTCCTCACAACATCAGGTGAGAAGATCGATCGTTGCATGCCCATTGCAAGGCCCGCCAGCAGGGGCTCTTGAAAACTCTTCAGGTTTAGTCGTGTTTATCTTTCACGGTGTGCACATTGTAGTAAATTACATGCTTAATGCAGAGTGCTGATATTGGTCTGTTAATGATGAGGGACTTAAGCTACCGGTGCAGTGCATTTGTGTAAAATCATCAAAACTGTTTCAGGGTCCCTTTAAGAAATAAAACAAATAAACACAAAATATTTTAACAAATGAATATAACAAACAAATATAAAATATGTTAAAAGCCATGTCATGGCAGGCTATTTAGTCTTAGAACTACAAAATTACACTTACATACATTGTAACATTGTATTTTGTGAAGAGGTTGTGCGTTGCCGTATTTGTTAAGGGTACTTGAGTCAGTCAGTCAAAGAACTTTATTAAAATGTCCTACAATTGGTGGGACAGGCAAAAGGTTCTTCCTAAGTAGCGGCCAGGGGCTCCGCTGCACAGGGCACTTGAGACCCCACAGTTTTAAAAATGAGAGAGCCATTGAATGTGTGCTGCTTGAGTACATTTCTTCAGCAGCTGTTAA
This sequence comes from Hyalomma asiaticum, assembly GCA_013339685.2. Taxonomy (NCBI): domain Eukaryota; kingdom Metazoa; phylum Arthropoda; class Arachnida; order Ixodida; family Ixodidae; genus Hyalomma; species Hyalomma asiaticum. The sequence goes on along the minus strand of CM023482.1, from coordinate 109,797,316 downwards.
ATATGATACTGCAGGCATCACTAAATAGTACTTTTTCTGCTAAGTGACATAGAGTAGGCATCTTAGCATATTTTTCATTTATGCTATTTGTTGCAGTCACTTGTAAAAGGCCTCTTTTCTTCACTTTTTTTTTTCTGTTACAGTGCCAACTCTAGGAGTTGTTGGGGAGAAAGTGCCGTTGCTTTTATCGGATGATGAAGATGGAAAGCCACTTGTGGCAGAAAAGTACAAGACTGTCATTCATGTGAATGGGTAAGCTGACATGCCACGTCTTCCAAAGCCTGAAACAAGTTGTCTAACCTTGTCATAAGAAAAGTTCATTGAGCAGAAAAAGGTTTGCTGTGTTTGGCATCCATTTAAGCATAGGTTTATTGCATGCTCATATGAACAAGAAAAATTTCAAATTAGCTTCATTACATCTATGTCACTCCTGTCAGTCCATAACAGATGGTGAAGTAAAGAGTATACTGTTACTCCATTAGTCACCATGGAAAGCTTTTCACTGAAGCAAAGCATATTTGCTTATGTTGACATTACGCTGGAAATGTGTTGATACTGTATAAATGCGTGTAAGGGCCGCACTTATTATTTAAGATACGACGGCAAATATTCAGGGTGCGGCCCATACACGCGATGTGTAATTTAAAAAATTTTTTTTCCGGGTAAGGACAACATACCAATTGGCAAACAAACAGCGTTTATTGCAGTATCCATGGCAGAGTCACCATAATGCTCAATCGTTGTCACTCGCCAATTCCTCAGACTCCGAGCTGATGCTCTGTTTGGCACACACTCATCAGACCAAAAAAAAGTCATCTTTGCTGCTATCCAAGGTGTTGAAGATACTGGTGACTTTGAAACTTCGGCATACGATGTCCGTTGACACCGAGTTCCACGCGGACAAAATCCATCCAAACACAATCGCACTCTTGAGCCATCCAGTCAGCGTCTGCTCATGGTCGCCGCTTGCCATCCATTCGGTATATTGCCTGCGGAATTCAGCCTTAAAGGCCAATTCACGCTGATATGCTTTTCGCACGTGCCATGGCTTGAGCCTTCATGCGCAGCATGTCTGTTGTCAGTGCATAGTCATTGTTGCATACTTCCATCACATAGCAAAGTAGCTCTTCTTCCAATTCTGGAAAGTTGCATGGCTTACCTCGGAAAGCGTGCTTCTTGCTACTTGTGCTCTTCAACGCTTGTTTCTGAGTGCACCATTGTCAAACGCTTTTCTCGTCCACGTCAAATTTTCTGCCGGCTGCATGCTTCCCATGTTCGAGAGCAAACTCAACCACCTTCAACTTAAACCCAGCCGTGTAGCAGTTTAGGCGCTTGCCCATTGTGCAAAAATGTAAACGCCTCGATTAAAACACGCCAGCGGTACAAAATAGTCAAATGGCATGCAAAGCACAAGCAAACGACCAAATGACCCAAACAACGCACAAAACTGGAGTTAGTGATGCTAATTCCGATATGGATAGCGAGAGTTCAATGGTGCAAGTTCGCCATCTGTCGACGGTGCATGGAAGCTCGGAAAGGTGCAAGCATTTTGAACACGTGTGGTTTGAGGAAATGGGAGGTGCAGCCCTTACGTGGACTTTTTTTTTTTTTTTTTCGGATATGTATTCTAAATAGTGGGATGTGGCCCATATACGGGCGTGGCCCATGCGCGCGTTTATACAGTATTTGTGTTAATGTACAAGGCCGTCCACTCTTAGGGTGAACACGGCGCAGCGTGGCTACCTTCTTTAGAACGCCAGCGCTCGCGATCGGACGGCGCATCGACGCTAATATAGTGCAGGCGTAGAGGGGCTTGGATCACTCTGTGCGCCTGCACATTATTAGCTTCGATGCATGCCCACGTCGCAAGCACTGGCGTTCTAAAAAGGGAGCCACGTTGCGTCGTGTTCACCCTAAGAGTGGACGACCCTGTACGTATATAAATGGCATGTACATATGAAGCCAAACATGGCATGTATTATGAAGCCAAACAAAGAAACGCTGTGTTTAGTTCAACAATTCAGCTTGGGGCTTATGGGATTTCCGCTGTGCTCAAGGAACAAAGGACGCAGTACACCACACTGCAAACCAAGAAAAAGTGCTTTTTTTTTTCACCTCTTGCATCCTAAGCACTCAAGTTGAATTATACACCAACAAAATGCCAGTGAAACAGACACGGCAGAATCAATGATGTTAGACTCACTGCAACAGGGTGCTGAGAGAGTAAAGTTGGTGCAACAGGATACTGAGTGAGTCAAGTCTTACGAACAAAGGTGCAATAGGAGGAACGGAAAGGCATCCACGAGATCGTATAGGTAGATCTTGTCGCCATCAAGCACATGAGAGTCAACTATGCGTGACGATGTTCCAAGCCAAAGAGCGACGAGTGTTGCTCGTGCTCCTGCGAATCCCTGCCGCCAGGTAGTGCCACCATGGCACCATCACCAGCGTGGTGGTGTGCGAACGATGATGTCACAAGATTCTTTCCCAGGGGAAAGCTGGCTTTTCGGACATGTGAATGCCATGTGGTAAAAACAACTTATCAGGGGATGTAAACATTCTCACTGGGTAAAACATTTAAATTGGCCATTCTTGAATTTTGGCCATGTTTGTGTACTGTACTTTCCATAAATTTTCAACCATCTGTTGTGAAGAACAAAAGCTTCATCATATCAGGGTTCTGCCTACGATGAGTGGCACTGGAAATACCGCCCATTTGCTCCGCTTTTCTGCCCATCACTCTTTTTCACCACCCACCACTTTTGATCGATTGTCCATTGCTCTGATTGGCCTCACAAAAATTTTAATTGCATGCCTGGTGAACCAAAAATGGTAACTGTGCATGCAATGCGAGCATGCCAAGGCAGGTGGCCTTGTTGCCTCAAAGATTGCCAACTCCAGTGTGATCGCTAGAACGCAAGCACCCTTGCTTCCATTTTCAATGTGCAAATCACCTTTCGGAACAGACACTCGGGCATTGCAGGCAACAGATGCGCGCCATAGCTGCTGGAAATACACCGCAATTGGGAATGCTCGTTGTGTCTTAGTTTCTTTTAGGAGCTGCCACTTTTTACGATGTCACAGTGTGACAATATGCTTATTTAATCAGGGAAGTCATGTGACTGAAATTTAACGTTCCCCAGTTTAACATCTTGAGCTCCGCCTTTTCAAAGGTCCACCGCTAGGAAATTTCCGGGGGGAACCCTGGTATATATATATATGTATATATGTATATTTTTTCCTTGCAGTGAGTCCAGTGAGTTTGCTGGAGCTAAAGCAGCTGTGAATAGGGAAAAACCAAGACACTGGTGAGTTTATGGGGCCACATAGGCAGTAATTTCTTGGGGTATTTTGTAGGGGCTTGTACTAATGATAGCTGTGAATATGAACTATGCATCTGTTTAAAATACATACTTAACACTCTTGTAATACAATAGCAGTGCCACTGTTAAGGCTGAGTTGCTACTTTTTTTAGTGTTACTTGCTGTAGTAAAAAGTTTTCATACTAATATGATACAGTGGTTCGTGAACATGCAAAAAGAGTGTGTTACAAAAAAAAAAAAGAGAAAAAAGAAGGAAAGGCTACATCATCACTACAAACCAGGGGCAAAGAAAAAAGCGATGAAAAACCAAGTAACGTATGTCTAGGGCGTGATACCTGACTCTGTTTACATGCTTTTGACTATAAAACTAAATATATATAAGAAAGAAAGATGTGGCTGTGTATTTGCAGTGATACGAAGGATCTCTTGGCCGATAGTACTGCTGTTCTCAGTAATGGACATGCTGGTGACCTAGTGGCTGCACTGGTGAGTGGAACTGCTCCTGCCTTTTTACTATGTACCCTGTGGTTACATATATAAATAAAAGTGGCTACAGTGAGGGGGCCTGTCGCTTTAATCACCGCACTGTGCCAACAAAGCGGCAGCTGCCATGCAGGACCAGCAAATACCCTTAATAAAGGCCCTGCTGTTCGTGATATGTGGCCTTGCGCCAAAGCACTTGGGCTGTGAAGTTCAAATGTGTGATTAATGCTCTGTGATAATTTTTTTATTTCCTGCATTGCGACTTGCTCATTGCCATTGACCTTCGCTCTAGGAGTAGTGATAATGGCAAAATACTAGTGAGTGCCAAAGGTGTACTTTGAACTTATGTTGCGCCCCAGTGGTACGACAAACCGCCGAAGCCTGACAGCTGTTCTTTTGCATTTGTGGACTCTATGTGGGATGGCACATGACTGTGGCTGTCATAATGGTGGCTCGGCTAAAGTTACAACTCCTCTCGCCATAGTGACTGCCTATTTAAATTGCAAAATTTAAACAAGCTGCTTATGACACTGATTGAGGAAGCTCACTAAATGTTCTGCTGTATCAAAGCACAAGGCTAATAGTTTAGCAGTGTCGTAGAAATGTTACAGAGAAGGCATCGTCACTGATCGCTCACTCATGCCTTAGCCTGTTGGTGAGATTTTAATGTTTTTCACTTTCTACTGTGGCAGTTATCATTGCTTGCCCTTCAGTTTCCGCACTTGTTCTCGTGCATTGAAGAAACCTTCTGCGATGTCTGAAATCCTTGCTTATTTACAAGGTATCCTTTCAAATTGAATGAGTAAAGCAAATAAAGCACAGATATTTATTCATAAGCTAGGCCTTTGATAAATCCCATGGGCTTTGTTGGATAAGTCTTTTGGGTTGTTGTGACCGAGAAGTGTGTGAAGATAGCATGTCTGTACTCTGCCTACACCCTAAGCCTCCTCATGTTATTGAGTGGTAAAGTGTGCCCGGAACTATTAAGTGAACCTTAAATGAGCGGTTGAGTCACTGTATCATGTCTACTCCATCCCCCTCTTTGCATCATTGCAGCAAGAACATATGTTTACTTACATGTCACCAAAATGTTTCGTTTGCTTCGACAAGGCAGCTGCTGTACTACTGTACTCACTATAGCAACCTGATGATGTGCTAATTACATTTTGTAAAACAAGAAATTGAAATAGCTGTCTTATAGAATGCTTTGCACTTCCCGCCATCTATGGACTGCAGTGGAGATCCCTCTGTTTCTATGGATGGGGGGAGTGAATAGAAAAAATTTGTGCCATGCTGATGTTCCTGCTTTTGGCAACAGCAGCCCAAGCCGTCTCTTGGTTGTGTCTTAGGGGGCTCCTGCAATACTTCTTGAATGTTGTCACAAAACTCTGTTAATATGTAATTAAGGCTCCCATGAATGTGTCAGCCAAATATTATCGCACTGCATCCAGCAGGTGCTACAGGTATTGACTGATTTCATGAACGGGCAACCTCGGGGCCCACGTACCACCGCTTATGTACCGAGGCCGCCCCAAGGTGCCTCATGCACAAGTGCTGGGCAAATATAAACCAGTGGCGGATACGCACTCAAAAAAAAAAAAAAGAGAGAGAGAGAGAGAGAAAATACTGCAGGCCATCACATGTGGCAACATAGCTTTTTGCTGGCACACTGCCTCCTTGCCAAGCACTTATTTTGTTCAAAAACTCTGCTTAAACTTGGTTTAGGCTTTCGGCCTTTGTAAAGGTGAAATGTTCGATTTATGCTCTGTGAACTTCTTTTCCCCCGACATTACGATGGCGTTAACACCTGCAACATTGAAAAATATTTGTGTCTGGATATATGTTACACAACAGAGTTCATTAGTAATGTAATGCTACGACAACATCAAAGGGCAAAGCCAGGCCCCTTAAGCAGGCTCATTTGCTTTCCTGAGTCTTATTAAATGAACCTTTCACAAAGCCAAAAAATTAGTGCCTAAGGTCAGCGGTAGTGTATGCTTAGATTCTTATGTACGCCTGCACATCCTACAGAGCTCCTATAAATTGCCATAAAGGTGCAGAAAATTGAAAGCACTTTGGACGAATGTTAGTGACTGGCTAAATTTTTAAAAACTTTTCCATGGTGGAAGAAAATGGAGTCACCGCAGTCCTTGACGACTTTGAGAGTGCATTGGTACGTTACAACCTTGGTATGGTTGTGGGCAAAAAGCATATGGAAGCAGTAAAACTTGGTAGTCTCCCATTGTGGCTAATGAATTGTGCCACTGTGTTGCCAAGCGAGACAATATTGCAACTGCAAGACCATGTTCTAATAAGGATGGATGTCAGAGGCCCTCAGATATTTGCAACAATGTTCGAGTGCATAATGTATAAGTACTTGGTAAAGGTTGGTCCGGCTAGTCCATTTGGCCGTTTTTATGTAAGATACTTCGCATTGGGTGGTTGGTCAGTGACTGCTGCCCTTTTTACTAGCTGCCTAACTATTGAATTGCTCATTAAGGAACGAAGCTTGTTACGCTGCATGCTGTTTATGACTGTGCCTTAGAGTGTGTAGCTTCTGCATCCTAAACAACTAGAGTGATTCCCTCCCCATTGTGTCTGTGTCACTTCCTCCTTTCCCTCCCTTCTTACCATCAGCCACAGGGGTCGTCTGCCGGCAGTGGCGCCGCCAGCGCCGCAGGCGGCTGTAGCCCGCTGCCGGCATGCATGCACCAGCAGGCACCACGTGCCAGCAGCCCTGATTCCTCGCAGCTACTCATTCAGTTTGATAGCGAGGACGAGGAAACGCTGCCTCCAGCAGGCTGCAAGGCTGACCCCGCACTGCTGCTTAACAACAGCAATCACAGCAATCCCCCTCCCAACACCCCCCTCCTGCCATCCAAGAAACCCATTAGTGCACCCGCTGAACATGCCCTCCCTTCTCCCACCACTACCCTTGAGCCAGCACTGCCACCGCCACCACCACCACCACCATCCTCACCAACACTCCCCAAAAAGAGCTCCGATGGTGTGGTGCTTACTGTAAGTCCCACAACTGCACGCCCTCACTTTTTTTTAAGAACCATTTGCTTTCGCCTATGCTCTTTGGACAAGTTCAGAACGCTTTAGGCTTCACCATGTATATTTCGCAAACATTACGCTAATGCAGCCTGTGGGCATGTGCCACAGTGGTAGCTTAGTGGCTAGCATGTTGCGCTGCTCAGCATGAAGGCACGGGTTCGGTGCCTGGCCACAGTGCTTGCATGTTGATCAGAGCAATAAGCAAAAATGCTAAAGTTCTTTGTGCCCTTTAAGGAAGCCCTGGCAGTCATAACTAAACTGGTCTCATCACTATGGCATGCCTCATTATAACACAGCTTTGGCATATAAGCCCTGTAAATTTAATTTTAAAAGAATATGGTGGTATCTGCTTGTCACCATAGATGCACAAGTGATGACTTCCCATTATTCTCTATTAATGCAGCAACAGTGTACAGGTTCTATTACTTGTGAAGGCTCATTTTTCAAGAGAGAAGGGGCACTTATCTGTTCTGAACCAGTTCACAAGTGCAAGGCAAGTCGAATGGACCTATGCAGCCCTAATCACACTTCACTTGAACAAGGACAGATTCTTAGCAGTTTGTTTCCAAAGAAAAAACAGACACGCAAGTCCTAAGGAGCAGATACTGAATTGTTTTAAATGAGGATGCTTAAAGCTAGCACTTTTGAGGCACCCTACAGGGGAATCAAAAAGGCACCCAAGAACTGTTCAAGTGAAGTATGGTGAATGTTGTACTGTCAGCACGAAATGAAAAGGGGGAAAAAGGGGGCTAGAGCCTGCGGGGATGCATGACTATTTCAAAGTGCAATGTAATGTTGATCCAGAAATCATGCTGGTGTTGTGCACGCTAGCTCTTGCCTGCTAGATCTGCAATTTTTCCATAAAGCTTACACATTTGGGCTCATTCAGCAATTTTGTAAATGTGCTTGAGTTCATTCATTCTCCCCATTTGCTGTTCTCTGATCATATGCTTGTGACAGTTTCAACTGAAAGGGATGCCAGAAGGGTGCTTGCTTACAATTATTTTATCTTTAAAATTTCCTAAACCAAGTGATATTGGCAACACTAATGTATCTGTGGATCTGAATACAGTTTTTCTTGTCAGTTTGTTACATGAAAAGTTTATTGCTGCTTGTGTGCTGTGTACCTATATAAATCACTGTCTAAATGTCTGTCTTTCAAATCTTTGGGCAAACTGAAGAAAAAGAAAATGTGTGCTTTTCATTCTTTTTTGTTGCATCTGTGGGAATTTTATGAATTATAAGTTTTCCAGGTGTGCTAGCAAACAGAACAGCACAAATGCATTTCAGTCTACTTTCACATTTTAAGGACCTTGTGTCAGTGGTGCTTCTTGGTGCTTCTTGGTTTTTTCCACCACTCCCTTACCATTCTTGCCTTCTGCATAGTGCTTTTCTTTGTGTTCTGCACTTAATGTCTACTCGCTCTCACCGGTTGGGTGCAAATTGACTTTTAGAACTTGGGTAAAGTGAGTTTGTGATATTCCTGATATTGTAGGTGGTCTGTTATGCCTGAGTAGCTGTTTCACATGGTGTAGGTATTGATTAATAAAATACAGACATTAATGGACTTTAAATAGCCTCAACTGTCTTTGTGTTCCTAGCTGCTTGAAACACACTGCAGAATATTCTAACTTGCAGTAGCTCTTATCCAAAACTGTATCATCAAATGGTTTCAGTGTCAACAAGGCAGCCATTGACATAACTAAATCTCAGAAAAAAACAGGATAAAAGATATGTTGCTGACGGATAGATATTAACCTGGCATCTAAGTCCATGTTGTCACATATTTCAGCATTGCTTTGTGAGACCATGCTGTTGCTTATTGCTCTAAATGAGTGTGGGAAACTGAAACCATGTTGTGAGCAGCAAATATACTGATAACAGTTTTAATTCTTGCCTGACAAGTTTCCTGTTGTGATTCATAGTCACTATTGTAAAGCTTTTTTCGTAACTAATGTTATAAGACTTGGAAATCAGTTTTATTTAGAGTTGTGCAAATAGCAAGATTTTGAGTGCGAAGCCAATTCGAATATTTATGTTCAAGTGCGAATCGAATCGAATACTTTTCCAATAATTTCTGGCAATTTTTTAATAATACCATATCTAATTATGGAGAAATGTACTGTTAAACATGGGCAAAAAAATTTATTGCGTGACGTGTATGCCCACAGTGTCATTCCAAGTCCTGAAACAGTGCAACACTGAGCTGTGCAAAAGAAAGCTGAGGCAACTTTGCCGCAGTGCACGTTCTTAGCTTCGCCGCAGCACACGGGTGTTAGCTTCGCTGCAATACGCGAGTGTTAGCTTTGCCGCAGTTCACGGGTGTTAGCTCCGCCACTCTTCACGAGTGTTAGTTTTGCCGCAGCACGTCGGTGTTATGCGGCGAACCGCACTACTTGCAAGAATGGGCCGCTTGTCATGAGACATAGCTTATTTTTTCCCCCATAATTACTAGTTTCTTTACCAACTTACTATACGAACTGTTCATTCGAATAGTAAAATTTAAGTGCGAACTGAATCGAATAGCGAAATTATTCGAAATTTCGAGTATTCACATACCTCTAGTTTTATTGCCCTTATCTGCACAACTTTGGATTGGATTGGCTCTTTGTTTATAGAAGTGCTTCACCTTATTTGATTTTCTCACCTAAGTTGACTTTCATTTTGCCAGTTCCCGCCACTCAGTTAGTAATTGGCTATTGACTACAGCTGAAATATAACTTCAGGGTGTTTCAATTGTGTTTCAGTGTACAGATATTGGTGTAATGCAGTCTGTTGGCCTTATTCCCTTGGTAAAGGTGTTTGAGTTATATCGGCTACTTTACCAGCTAGGGCAATTCCTTTAGTAATAGACCATACTGTACATGTAGCATGCCACTGTGCATCCTACTGTGCTGTGCCACTGGAGCATGCAGTTCATGCAGGATTATTGCTTGCAAGTTCGTTATAAGGACTTGTTTGACATGCCTGATATCATTCTGTATGCGTGCGCAGGAGACGTCATTTGCTGGGGCGAATCCTGTGACGCGCTCCCTTTCCTCTGCCACACATCCACGCATCAGCAATGGTGGGGTAGCTGCGCCCGTGGTGGTTAAACGCACGCTGTCCAACTGCACATCCAGCCAGCTGTCACCGTGGCATGTTGGCTCAACCGATGTTCCTGCCCCCAAACGGCAGGTTGAGCGACGCACTGTCATGACTACAGAGCTCTGATTCGAGGATGGTTGTGTCCTCCTTTTACGGATTTTAGTGCCACGACCACTCTTGGTCGGGCTAGTGTGATGTGTACTGCCACTACATTGCTTGTACTGTGGGACCAGTGAAATTGTAAAAGCTGTAGTAGTTGGTATCGCATGCTAGCTGCCATGTTTTTTTTTTTTTTTTTCAGTGATTGCATAACTGCCTTGTTCACATATGCTGCTGCATTTCAAAATGAGCATAATTTGCATGTGTTAACTTGTCAAGCTGCAATTCCTTGCAGCACTTAAGCACCAGAGCTTCTTCTTTCTTTTTTTTTTTATATAAACAATTGCTCCCGTTTAAAAGAAAGGCAGGTCTCTGCTATGGCATTGTATATTCCCCATAGTCTTCGTGATGTAGCCAACACTTATTTCACAACAGTTCGGTGTCAGCAAAGAAAACCTCCTGCCTAGTCCCTTGTGTGGGGCTGGAGATGCAGCTGCCAGTCATGCCAGCCGTAAAATTAAAAGTGCCTGTTAGCTTTACAACTGTGTAGAGCCGCCGGTTTTGGCCTGCCTTTGTTTGTGGTGGGTTGTTTGCATGCCATCCCACTTGCATATTTTCCACTTCCCGCTAGGTAAGTAATGTTGAACAGTTTCTACTTGGAACATTTAGACAGTGTATTGGAAGCAGCTGCAATTCTTGCCTATATGTGCTACATTTGAAATCACCAGCAATTTTGACATCCAAATAATCAGGAAAAATATTTTAACTATGGATCAATATTGCACGTGTATTTCCAGTGTGCCTGCTTCATCCACCTTGCCTTATTTCCTCATTTAGGACCTGTAATAAGACTGTTGTGCTGTACAGATGCACTAACCGCAACAAAACGATGGACTTTTTCAGGCAATTTTCGTATAATGTTCAAGTTGGCTGGAAGTGCTTAAGTAGCTGGAAGGTCTCTCCTGATGGCTCGGTGACCCTTATTATGATGCAGCCTGTAGTGCAGGAGATGCTGTGTGAAGCTGTATGCTTCTTTCTTTTGTTCTCGTTAACTTAGGGCAGCTATAAAGCATGTTGGGACCTGAGGTGGATAAAGGCAATGATTTGCTTACTTAGGCATGGTCCTTTTTCTACTTGAATGTAGAATCATGTTCATTATGATCTAAAACACTGCGACATAAATGAAGGGGCCTCGAGACTGCTTGGTGGTGCCAAAATACAGAAGAAAGGATGACGGATCACGTTTTCAATGTTTGATAACTCGTCACTGCGCAGCACTTTCGAGGCCCTTTCAACCACGTGTGGTGTGTTTCAGCTCATAGTGAATGCAATTGTAAGTGCTGTGGAGATGCTAAAGCATATCTTCAAAAGAAAACACTTTGCTTAGCTTTGTAGCCTGTAAAATCTGGTACAGCAGAGCCCTGTTATTGTGTTAAAAGGAATAATAACCAAGAAAATGGATTATTTTTTTCTCATTGAGTGATCTTTTTGCAGGGCTTTTTGTTATAATAGCATGACGTGGGAAACACTGTTAAAGTAGGAGCATGCATAGGGGTTCTTACTACATTTACTTGGGTCTTCGCACTTCTAGAATTTTTAAGGAAAGTATAACGTTCCGTAGTGTTTCCATTATTGGACAGTGTTCTTTTTAAGCAGCAGTAGTATGTATTGCCATTGCACCTACCAGTTTTTTTCCTGTTTTTCTTTCGAATATATACATCTCTTTTAAATATTGAAGTCGTGTACTGATCAGAATGGTGGTTGTGATTGTTGTTTTGCTTTTAGCTTTTATTTTTGCTGCATCTGTCTTGGTTTCAGCAGCCAGCAGATTCTTTAACTTGCATTTGTACAGTGCCAGCTGTCTCACTTCTGTACTTCTTTTACACTGACTGTTAGATATTTTTGAAAGGTACTTTATGTAGAAGATATTTTAGCAATATTTGGTGTTGTGCAAGATGTGAAAGATGATTTTTGACATTTTCAAACTGTATATGACATGTTCGAAGGACTACTGTGACTCTTGTACTGCGGTCTCCTAGTTGTTGAGAAGTGGTTATATGAATGGTTTTTATAAGCAACTCACATAGTTGACAGAGTTGAAGAGAGAGAGAGAGAAAAAGAAAACCTGTTGGAAATAATGTACACTATTGTAATAAGGTTCAAGACCCAAGCCACCTGCAGTCTGTGACACGTCTTTTTGGCTTGCTTCAGTAAATTGCTGTAGTCATTTTAAGAATATTGAGTAAATGCTTAAGTGACCTTCAAGGCTTATTCATTTAACTGAGTTTACAACTGGCATGCCATCACAACACTTGTTGCAAACAGTTAAGGGGTTGGTTATCGTGCTAGGTTTGCAAGTGTTTCAAGAAGCAACGTTAAGTTATAAGTTTACGCTGTGTTTGTTTCGTTAGGATTCACATAGGTAGATTTCAGTGCACTAAGTTGTGAATTCTATGACGTTCTATTATTTTCTCAGCCTTGCACTATGCATTATCGAAAAAGTGGCAATATTTTTGCACCTAGTAATTGTGCCACGGAGAGATGAATGCACCTTGGAGCCAGGTTGCATGTTGTAATAATAATTTTGATTCTGTTGAACTGTGGCAAAAGCAATGCATGCATTGGTGCAGATAACTCTCTTGGCTGTCACATTTTCAATTTAGCATTGTCATTTGGCAGTCTGAGCAAATGGCACATGCCTGCACATGTGAGGCAGTGACAGAAAGCAGAAAAGATCATCGGCCATGCAATTGTTGCAAAATTTGGGCTTTATACCCATTTCAGGCTGATTTGACTCTTTTCTGTCAGCGGATATTGTCACTCTTTTGCCATAACTTGGTTAAAACTAAAAATAAAAGAGGAAGTGGCACCTTTACGCACTCCTGATTATGGGTGATGGGTGATGCATAGAATCCAGTAATTGTTATCCAGCTGAATGACATTGTGTTGCTTTTGCCAGCAGTACACCATGACCTTACCCAGCAACAGATGTCCAAGATTGTAAATGAGGATGAGCAGTAGTCATATGTTTTAATAATGACATTAATGACTTTGATAAGCAGGTAACTTTCTTACTCCCTATGATTTTTTTAGGGTGCATAGCATTGATGTAACCAGGGGTAATAACTTTGTACTGTTGGAACTTAAGCACCTCCTATACAGGAGTGTTTATTCTTGTACCTGTGCTGTTTTATTTGTTTTGGAAGTTTTTATTCTTATGCCACAATCTGAAAATATTTCAGAGTGAAGCTTGCACACTGTGCAGCACGCACATTCCATCCACATGATGTGCCTGTTTCATGAGTAGTTTAAGTAGCACTTTTTTTTTACGATATGACCTTGTGCAAGGGAGCTTGTTCCCTGCACAGGTAAGAGTGCCGTCCAGACTAGTTAAATGATTCTCTCTGTGGATACAGGACTAAAGACTATTTTCTAGCAGCTTTTTCTACTGCTTTTTTTTTCTTTTTCAGTATGAACTCATTCCATAAGTGCCATTTTGGGGGGGGGTCGAATATTCCTCGTTCCTTCGCAAGGTTTACAAAAGCTGCTAGTTTCATGTGTATGTATGCATGTTTGTGAAAATAAAATATGAGACATAAATTGCGTTGTTCTTGCTTAGTTTTTTGTTGAGTCGCAGGCCAGCAGTGGTGCTCTCTAACAGAGAGTTGCTTGTCCAATCTGCTTGCAACGATTCAGATAGGATATATGCCCTGACATTCCAGTGTAAGCAACGAAACATTGCACCTAGCAACATGATTGAACATCTAGACAAATGCATAGGCCAACAACTGGTAGAGCATTAGAACTACAGTGTTTTACATCAGTACAAAGTTAAAGGTTATACATAGAAGTTCAGTTACAGATTCATGGTGCAAATTATAATGTATTGTGGGGCTTTACATGCCAAAACCATATGATTATCATGCACGTCCCATAATGGAGGGCTCCAGAGTAATTCTGGTACATGGGCATTTTCTGCATGGTGCCCCCATCAAAATGTGGCCACCATGGCTGGGGTTTGATCTTGTGACCTCAAGCTTCAAAAGCAAACACCTGGTCACTGGTTCATGGAGCAGAGCGTCAAACCTCCTTTATCTGTTTGTTTATATAAACAAAAGGGGAAAGGATCAAAAGCTAGTTCCTTTGTTGGACACAGCCTCTTGAATCCAATATGGGTACAAACTTGGTTAAGACATATTCTTGGATATATAGCACAACATAGGTACCTTTGTTTGGCTTTCCATTGATCCGATGCAAAAAAAATCCTCCGAAGACAAACTCCCTCCCAGTTACCATTTAAGACAAACTTCCTCAGTGGTGTGGATGGCCAGCCCTAGCTTATTGCAGGAGTCCCTGAGGGCTGGGAACCTGTGTTATTTTGTTGTCCTCCTACCAGGGAGAGTACAAAAGAATCCAAGACAAGGCAGGCAAAGCCGCTGAGGCACCATAGCAATAGACTACTTATTTCAGTTTCATTCTTGCAGGGCTTTAAGTGCTAGGGGTACCCTGCCTTCTTAGGTTCCTATGTTTTCTCCCAACCTTGTGTTGCAGTGACTGATTGATTGATTTGTGGGGTTTAACGTCCCAAAACCAGCTCTGATTATGAGAGACGCCGTAGTGGAGGGCTCCGGAAATTTGGACCACCTGGGGTTCTTTAACGTGTACTGACGTCGCGCAGCACACGGGCCTCAACATTTCACCTTCATCGAAATGCAGCTGCTGCGGCTGGGATTCGATCCCGCGACCTTCGGATCAGCAGCCAAGTACCATAGCCACTAGACCACCGTGGTGGGGCAGTAGAGCAGTGATAATGTAAAACAAAACAAAAAGGGAAGAGCAGGGGATCCCACAAAGGGGCAGTTGGGGGAATATAAAATAAGCCATTGATGCTTTATGTCCACAGCAACAAAGTTTATACAGTGTATTTTTTGCCTGCTCTGCACCAGCAGAGGGGAGGGCCAGAAAATTGCACTCCCCTCAATAGAAAGATGGACCTACTTTCTAGGTCGGCCAATAACGGTGTCCTTGTGACGTGGGTGCTTATGTGAAAAGATGCACCCCTGCTCACTGACTGACAACACAACTGATATGCTTGTTGAATAAGTGCTTGAGGTGCCTCTGGAGATATGGGAGGTAGTATATGCCTACTTAAGTTCTCTATTGAACTTTTTTTCTAATGAACTTTTTTTGCAGCAGCTTGGAGGCACTGAAGGATTTTTAAAGTTACCTGTGATGTTATTAATGGCCACTTGCCAATTTGCACAGCAGTGACCAAGATCCATGACATATAGCTTAGACTAAGAATTGGCACTTGAAGACAGCTTTAGAATTGAATCAAATAAATGGTTTTGTTTGTAATTTTTCCTCAGTTAAAAGTTGACCTGATTGACCTTTTGAAGTAATATCTTTGGATCCACCCGGGGGGGGGGGGGGGGGGGGGGGGGGGGATGGGGGGCATGGTGGCCAATCCTTCCTAGCAGGGAACTTCTGATAAGACGAACAAATTCTCATGGTCCCATTGAGTTCATCTTAACAGGAGTCTACTGTGTGCATGTGTGATAGCTCCATTGTCATTCAGTTGAACTACTGCAAGCAAAAGCTGAAATGTGTACGCGGTTTATACCCCGGTATCTTTCTGTACGGCATTGGAATATCTTTTTGTTTGATTTTTATATTCTGCATTCCCCAGTTCGGTGCATGGTACATGTGATGCTTCATAAAATGCTAAAAATCTGTAATTTCTGGTATCAGTCTTTCCAAGTGTGCTTATCAGAGACTTAACACAAAACTTGCTCTTAGATCTTCCTTAAATGTTATCTCTAACTGCCAGGGTCCTGCTAGACTAAATGCAGTTTTAAATCGATGTATTTGCACGTGAGAGAATAACAAAAGTACTAGTAACACTGAGTCTGGAAAGCTGCTACCCAAACCTATGTAAAAATTTGGTGGACCACTCGGTCACTGGACCAAGATTGATGACAATGCTGGTGTTATAACAGTGGACAGCCAACACTAGCTTTCTCCAACAGTTTGCCAATGTTGGCTAATGCTAACCAGTACTGGTAGTAAGTACAACAGTTGAATTTGGTGAGAAATAATCATTGCACCCTGTTACAAATTGTGGATGCCTATGAAAACAATGTCTTTATAAAGTAAGCAAAAATAGAAAGAAATTTGATATGGTACTACTGCTATTCAGTGCAAATGAAAGTCAGAAATTCAAACCTTGGTTTGCTTTTGATTATCCGGTTGTGCACCTGTGTGAAGGTGTGAAGGGTTTTGATTATCCGGTTGTGCACCTGTGTGAAGCTAATGTAACTGTGAGCCGACCCAAGTGGAAGAACATAGAGCAACTTTTTCATTACTTCGTACCTAATGATGTGGGTGCCAAAGAGGCAAATGTACTGCGTCACTCCTGTAGCAGCTGCTATGACAAATGTTCACAGCAACTTGCTTGTGGTTGGTGGGTGATGTTGGGAAGTGGCCACATTTTAAGCCATTTAACAAGTGCAAAACTTGAAAAAGCACTGGACTGAGTGATTTGATGCTCTTAGTGGACCTTCCTATGGATTTCAATTTTGTGAAATAATTCTTGGTAACGTCCAGCAAGCATACTCTTGCTTCGCATGAGTTGTAGTAAATGCACAGGATTAAACAAACAATCTTGCAACTGTGTGACCTTGGGGAAGTATTACGAAGTAGTTTCACTTCTCGCTGTACACCAGCTGTTCTTATAGGAACATAAAACATGATACATATACCGCAGTTTGGCTCGCTACAGTCCCAGTAAACAGTGTTAACTTTCATGTGTCATACGTGCACGTGACTGCGAACCCACTTCTGGTAGGATGTACACCAGAGCTTTCAGTGCCATAGCATTAACCTACTGTGATTTTCCAATTTCCTGAATGAGACAGAGGCCACTATGACACTGGGTTCTGCTTGTTGCTGTACATTGCAGCTACATTCAATGGCCTTTGTTGGTACGAGATTAAAGCACAGAAGCCAGAGCAAGCATAGCTCGTGCCTAGCATGACATTAACACTCAACAGCTGTAGTATTTCTGTATTTATAATAGACTGTACAAGTACACCGACTCCTTTGTTTATCTTGGTGCCTGTATTAAAAAAAATTCTCCATCGGTTTCTTTCATTAACTACGTTACTTTCAAACAAACCACTCTCAATTTGTTTCACAGGGACACATGATTTGTTGGCAAATTACCGTGAGCCCAAGTGTCCTCAATGTTGTGTCCAAGTTGTTGTACCATGGATTCATGGTATGTTCAATAGACTGCGATTGAACGCTGATGGAACACAATTTTGGACTGCATGAAAGCCATTTAATGTAGCACAGGAATGTGCAGAGCAGCCTTGGTAAAAATTTTGTATTCGAAAATATGTGGGTACGTACATCATCAAAAGGCCTTAAAAAAACGGCCAGTTGTATACCGAAAGCAGTGTGAATCGGTGTCGCTCCTCGGACATCCACTGAGATGCAGCATATAAAGCACATGGGAAATTTTCAGAGGCATTTTTCAGGGATTTACATCATGTCTACCAACCACTAGGTACTGTGCATTGTCTGCTCAGGCATTATCTAAAATTGAGCTCAGAGCGCTCGAAAAAGCCTTATTTCTATGCCTCTGCTTATAAGAAAGTTGATATAATTACCAACTCTGCATATCCACCTCTATGGTATATGCAACCAAATTATAAACAATTCAGTTGAACAGAAGTTTTGTTATAGTTAACCTCAAAGGGACATCTGGTTAAGCCAAATCTTTGGATAACAGGAAATATTACCTGAACATTGAATTGCTTTTATAAGAACGCAACGCAAAATGACTAAAAAGACTACCTAAAGAGAACTACTAATTTGATTATGCTAAACTTTCAGCTGTCACTAATGTTACACCTGCTAGTCACACATTCACATGGATTCCAAAATGCACAATCTGGCTGCACTGTTCTTTTTCTTTATTGCCTCTAAAAGCTTTGCATTCTACCTACAATATACATAAAATATGTAAGACTTGCCTCTCTTACCTGAAGATGCAGTGAAAGGCCTTAATGCATGCCAATTTATGCAAATGCAACTTCAAATTCATGGACACATTCTGAAATGGCAGATTCATAACTGCAGTGGTCGGTTGTGGCTGGCATGGTCTGCTAGGGTGTTTCCACATCATCACTCATGCAAAACAATATTATTCAAACACATATCACAGCACATTAAGCAATGGGCAACACCTGAAGAATAAAATCTGGTTTAATTTACATCTACAGGATGGTGCTCTTGTCAGTTCTGCTCAGAGCTTCCTCTGCAATCTCAACATGCTGTTTGAGAGCGTTGAGCACTTTGGAGTCCACATCTAAGTCCTTGAGGAAAAAATGCCTGAGAAAGAGGCACAGCCCTTGTCTCAGCAGTCGCAACTTGGGTGCATCAGCCACCTTAAGGAACACTTTCTCATAGACTTGCCGAGGTTGGTTCAACAGCAAACTGCTAAACAGCTTTTGCAGGAGTTTCAGCAATGCCGGGCTCATGTCCACAAATTGAATCGTCTGTTGAGCAGAAAACAACAGAACAGAAAAATGGAATTCACAATCTTTACAAGAGACTGCTAATTAATGAAGTAACAATTATCATGTGCATGTGCAGTTGGTGACTCAATGCCTAACAGAATAAGTGTAGGGCTTACATAAAACAGTACGACATGCTTCAGTTGCATGTCTACATAGGGTCATTTACACTGTCACAGGAAGATATTTCAATAACTCATTATCTAAAATTATAATCTCATTATGCAAATTAAATTATCATTATCTCTCTATATAGAGGGTTAGCACAGTAGGTTTGTACCTCGGAACAACATGACCAAATTCATAATGTCGCCCGCTGGTATGCGAAAGTACACGAGAACACGGCAGTCCAACGTTCTCACCTTGAGAACAGCTAGTGACAGCGCATCTTTTGACAGCAAGATGACTAGAAACTCGGCAAGGTTGGACAATGCAGTCGGAGTCATTCGGTCCAGCTCCTTGAATTTGTCCCAGACTGCACACTGAAGGCTCATCTGAAATAGAAGTAGCACAAGTGAAAAAAAACACACTACCAAGTGAAAAAAACGGCAAGCAGTGTTCTTGATATCCTGAAAAAACACTGCCAAGTGAAAAAACAGTGCTGTTTCAGCTTGTGTAAACTCTTACGAGACAAATTTTAGTAAATCTCGAGACTTGGAAACCTACATAAAAACGCCGGTCTCGCTTGATGAAGAATCGGGCAATATAAGCATAGAAAGGGTTGTGCTGTTTCTCCTTGAGCAGGCAGTGCAACACAACATGGCACATTTCACGCTCCTGTGTGGGAGTCAGGTTCAGATGCAAGATTCTTCTACTGGCACTCAGGTAGTCCTGTAATTGGAAACAAACATATGTGCATGCTTAACAACTGTTCCGCAACTGCAACAATGACCTACCAAGGCAAGAATACACAAACAGAAGCTGCCGCCACAACATGCAACATGTCCGTGTCTGGAGTCTTTTTATTTTGGTTCACAGATAAATGTTAAAAATTTGGCAGACACCTGAATCATTGGGTAGAGTGTGAAGACGATGTTATAATATCAGAGTGCTGACATTTAGCCAACATTTGTCGACCTTGAGCAATGGGGAAGTGAAGGGTGCTACAGCTGCTCCTGCTCAAATACAAGTATGTACTACAGTTAACTCATTTTAGTTATCGTTCCATAATAAAAATTTTATGATTGTAGCACTCACTATTCACAGACATCATTATCTTATGCCATTCACTGCTGTTATAATTAGGCCATTATGCAGTAACATGACATCCACCAGATGCAATTCGTTTTCACATTGCAAAAACAATTCACTGACAATGCATCATCAAATGTCATATCTGGCCCTTGCAGTGAAGAACACTACCCATCATCAGTGGGTCAGGGGCAGGCAGAGGGAGGCGGCAAATTCAGGTACATATCTTGTGCTACTTTTCAAGCAGGAGATGGAAGAGATGGAAACTCATATAGTATCTCAGTTCAACTGATGATGCAGCACCCTGGAAATGTTGACTATAAATAAGAATGCATTAGGCACCAGCTTAGGAAAGTGCTTGCTACAGTTCCTGCAGTCAAGTTCCTGTTGCAATTGCTGTGTGATATGTAACCTTAAATCCATGTTACACTAGTTTCATGTAGTTTGTGCAAGTGAGCTTTTTTGACATCGTAGCTGTTTAAGTTTGGCAAATACATGGCATGCAACAGTAATTCTGAGGGTATGTGCCACATAAAGTGGGTACGTGCCAACCAGCTTCTAATATAGCATAGCCATGCATAGTATAGTATAGCGAGGGGATGGGAAAGGGAAGTAGAGGTGAGGAGGAAGGAAATGAGGGGAGCGTAAAATATTGCATAACCCTGTATACTATAGTTTATGTGCCACAGGAAGTGGGCATGTGTGAAGAAGCTCTTAACACAGCATATTACAGCAAGGGGGTGGAAAAGAGAAGCGACGGTGAGTAGTGATATGAAGGTGAGGACAAAGAAAAGGAAGAGCAGAAGGGTGAAACATGGCATAGCCTTGCACAGTATACATTAACAAGGGGATGGGAAAGGGAAAGTGATGAGGGAAAGGAGGATGTGAGAGGATAAACCATAGTTTAGCCATGCAAGGGGTGGGAAGAGAAGTCAGGGCGAGGAGGAGAGTGCAATACAGAAAGAGATAACAAAAGAAAGATGACATAAAGAAGAAAGAAAATGTAGAGAGATATAGACAGAAAGATAAAAGAAAGATGAAGAAAGGGGTGTGAACTAGGCTTGGCTACTAGCTAAGGAAGCCAGCCTAGTTTCGCTGTTCCTTCAGACTTGGCACTGCTAGTGTCAAGCTGCGGCAGTTTAAAAAAGAAAGAATGTTTGCTTATATTGTTTTCTGTCTAATGCTTTCTTATAGTGTGCAAGGAAATGAGACAGGAGGGCACTGTCATTCTGCGGGTGGTCCTCCTGGCTAATGTGCCAGCATTGGCACATTAGCTAGTGCTGGCAGCAAGCGTGAAAATATACTTGAATTTTGTCAACAATCATTTTGTACATCATCATGCCCTGCTGCAGGAGGTGCATGATAGAGGCTTCCAAAAGCTAATTTACTAGCAGGAATACAGTGTTCACTATTCTTGCTTCTTTTATAATGCCATGTTGTCAATCTTAACATGCCTGTTATAATCAATAATGCATGACTGTAAATTATTAACTGGGCATGTTAAAAACAAACAAGAACATCAGGATATCAGTCCAGTACTTTAATAAAAGCATACAAGCTCAGTACTTTCTTACCTCAGCAGTCATCAGAATGCAGAAGATGTTCCTCCTGACATCAGTGTTCATGTGGTGCTTCTGTGCCAGTTTCAAGATTTTGCTTGAAAACTCTTGCTGTACTGATGGCATGCTTGTTTTTCTCTCTTTGCAGTGGAAACAAAACACAGAGTTGTCTAAGGTTACCTCAGTAGAATGTAAGCATTACATTAATAAAAAGAATACACTTTACTGCAGTAAGTTATTAAAGGCCCTGAAACACCTGAGTAGACATCAAATTACCTCACTATAGGTGCATATTGACTCGCAAATTTCTTGCTGCAAAAACTTTTTTAATCATGCAAGTATAAGTGAAGTGGTATGGCAGGGCTTTGTCGCTGGCTCTGAGTGCTTGTTCTGCTTTATTCGTCTTGATGAGTGTACTGACAAGAAAAAGAGAAGCTATGCGAATGTGCATCTAGCCCTTGAGCACTTTCTACTTTTTCCCCCTTCAGTTGTCTTAGTGCAACTTCATTATCTACGAGTGCGCACCTCGTGCCCCGTTGTGGCCACGGAAACTATGCAGCACAAAGAGCACTACTATATAGTTGGTTACAACCTCACAATAAATATATGCTCCGCCCATGGCACCACATTGCGTTCACTCTGCAAGCCTCCGCACAGCAAGGGAAGTGGTTCCCAAAGAATGGTGGTAATTTCAATGTATATGAAATTTACTTTGCAATACTGAAATATTATTTAAATACAGACCAGAAAGCTAAACGATATCCTTTGTAAAACCATGGAGTTTTCAAGGAAAACTTCTTTTCAAGGAAACAAATATCAGAGAAGAGTCAGGTTGATGGCATCAACAGTTCACGGTGCAGCGGTACCTCATCTCTCATTACGGCAAATGATGCCATGCTGCATCTTTCATTGGTTCTCCTTTACTGTTACATCATGAAGAAGGGCAACCATAAATGGATGCACATGTCTGCGGATGGACAGCTGTACGTTTTAGTTCTTATTATTAAGTTGACCAGCTGCCGCGAGCTGAACTCTCCGCACTACGGACAAGCTTTCTAAGGTTCAAGGTCAGTTGTTACATTCCAAGCTAACTGAAAGAAATGAGACACAAAGACCCCAATGCGAGTTCGGCCAAAGTTTCAAGGACTGGTCCCTGCAGCTCACCTGAAGGCACCTCATTTCCTGCCCATGCCGACCCAACAACCCACCACTTGCCCCTTTCATGAGCTTTCAGCAGGTCTTCAAGTGAGATGTTTAGTTCTTGCAACAAGCAACCTGCAAAACGAGGGTACGAAAAGAGAGAGAGAGAACACCTTTAATGAAAATGCCTGCAGAATCGATTAGGCTCCCTTCACGCAGGGAGCACGAACTTTCATTGTGAAGTGGCCAAGGGTATGAAAATAAAATAAAAAAGTAACAAGAAAGAAAGAAAGAGAAAAAGAAGGAAAATGAAACACAGTTCAAGTGTGACGGTGCATTTCTGACTGCCAAATGTGTTAACTTAGAGTAACTCAGTGGTGTTCTGAACAACACAGCAAGCATCAAGTCACTCATTTTTTGAAACCTAAATAGGTGCAGATTTATTAATTTACAGCCCCGTCACGGTGGCCTAGTGGTTATGGCAGTCAGCTGCTGATCCGAAGGTCATGGGACCGAGTCCCGGCCGCGGTGGCTGCATTTCGATGGAGGAGAAATGTTGCGGCCTATGTACTGTGTGATGTCGGTGCACGTTAAAGAACCACAGGTGGTCGATATTTCCGGAGCCCTCCACTACGGCGTCTCTCATAATCACATTGTAGATTTGGGATGTTAAACCCCAGAAGTCAATCCACAATCATTAATTTACACCTGTAGGGCCTTGTTAAGAGCATAAGTGTGCCAAGAGTTAACAGCACCACAGTTTCACATAAATAAGATGCTCTTTGATGAACGCAGCTCCATGCATTATGGTATGACAGAGACATTCATCATCCCCGTCACTGCCGTTTCAGTGCAGAATTTACTGACACAGCAAATGAGCAACCATGGAATGCTTCACTATCTTAGTGTTTGGGTACAAGCTGCACGTGCTTTTGAAGGTGGCATTATAGAACTGAAAAAGTATCTAGAAATGTTGCCTCGCAGTGTGGTCATAAAATCTTATGCTGCACTGTGCCTTTATCTTATGCATGAAGTGTGCTCTAGAGTGCCGGTGATTAACGATGCTCATAGATTGGCATAGCTACCAGCACTTGTTCGGTTTCTTGCACGGCAGCGTGGCTGTGGTAATTTCGAGGGCATTCAGCACTTCACTTGTATTATGAGTGCTCGCTAACTTCCCTGGGTCTTTGTAAATGTCTGCATTGTTCTCTGCTATGGCTTTTTCTTACATGCTTGAACTAAGGAACTATTGTCCAGTCCTTCAGTTGCGACAGCCTATGCATTGACAGAGATAAAGCGTCCAAGGCTGATATCCTGTTGGTACCACCTTCAACACAGCTGCAGCTGCTATGCATCAGCAACTTGTGAGGGTGCATGAACCACCCTTGCTCGCTTCATCCACATCTCAAGAGTCGTACATAGCTTTAACACCAGCTTTTCTGAACAAATTAACAACAATATTCTTGTGAGTTGACTGTCACTATGTTCATATAACACTTCTATAGCTCCAAATGTGTCACTAGCTTTGTCCCATGCCTTAAAGTGCCCGACTAGTAAAACTCTCTGGATGATGTGCTCTCTGTATACTTTTACAATACTCTTTATGTTAGAGGTGTGCGAATATACGAAATTTCGAATAATTTTCGAACAGTGTTTGCTATTCGATTCGATTCACACTTAATTTTCACTATTTGAATGAATAGTCTGAATAGTAAGTTGGTAAAGAAGTTAGTAATTGAGGCGAAAAAATATGCTATGTCTCATAGCAAGTGGCCTATTCCCGCAAATAGTGCGCTTCGCCGCATAACACTGGTGTACAGCGGCGAAACTAACACGTGTACGGCGGAGCTAACACCCGTGTACTGTGGCGAAGCTAACACATGTGTATTGCGACGAACACGCGTATCGTGGCGAAGTTTCCTAAGCTTTCTGTTGCACAGTTCAGTGTTGGACTGTTCTTTAGGATTTTGCAAGGACACTGTGGGCATATGCATCACACAATAAATCTTTTTGCCCATGTTTAAAGTACATTTCTCTATAATTAGGCATGGTGTTACTCAAGAATATTCGAAAAATATTCTATTCGATTCGCACTTGAGCATAAATATTCGAATTCGCTCCTGACTCAAAATTTTGCTATTTGCACCGCTCTACCTTACGTACATTGGTATAACCTCTTCACATATGCTTTTTGATGATACGGTGTGGTGCTCAATGCTTAAAAGTGCTGCTAAGATAGTGGTTGTGGGGTTAACTCCTGGCCATGGTAGCCACATTTGGACGGTGATGAAATGGAAGAACACTTACATTTAGATACACAGCAAAATAATTTCGGGTGGTCAAAATAAATTGCAGTCCTTTATTAGGTATACCCAATAATGATATTGCGGTTTGGCATGTAAGACCCAGAATGAAATTTTTAGCCTTGCTTATTTACTCGAAGAAACTTTGTAATAAGCCTGTTTACTTTGTTAAACCATTAGAAAGAATACCATGTGGTTCAATAAAAGCACGAAACGTCAAGAAAAAAAGTGTATTATACATTGGTGAAATTTTTTATGCAGAGGTTCATTGTATAGAGGTTTGACTGGATCAGTACTACTTACCCTTTCGAAAAAGTCCTCTCAGTACTTTAGATGCATGCTCAACCATGCTAGGGTCACAGTTAGGGATCTTCTGTATGTTGTTATTTCGGACAGCGTTCAATATGTCCATCATGAACCTTTTCCTGGAGCTGAAAATGAATTTTAAAAATTATTCAGTCAATCAGCAAATCATGGTATGTATGACGAATGAGTAAGGACAGAAAGCCACTGCTAAACTTCAGATGAGAGGCAAGACACTATTATTAAATGAATGACAGCAGCATAACAGAAATTGACAGCATGACATCAAGTTTTTAAGTGCTCATTCACTGCACATACTGGTTTTGCTAATCAAAGGTACATTCCTCAGCCATGATGCATACATAGACATTTCTAAAGCTTAAAGCGTCACTGCAGCTAAAGCCAGCTCACTCCACGGCACATATCTTAGTAGATATTGTCACAGCATAGCTACAATGACAAAGACATTGATGTGGGGCAGAGGATTGAGCTGCCCTTACAGCTGGTGCGTTCTGTGTACTTTTGCCTGGACAAGTGTAGGTTTATTTTTATGCAAGGTAAATAACGGTCATGCTTACTCTTGGGCTCCAGCAGTGTCCTGGGCACTCTTGCGCTGCAATAGGAGCACTACTTCCTTAAGGGCCAAAGGGTCGTGCTTTCGAAGAGCAAACCCAACAGCTAGAAAAGACATTGCATGTGGCAGATTAAATAAGCACATATTTCAAAAAAAAAAAAATAAAGTGTTTGTTTTCTTTTCCCCCAGGAGAGGCGTGTGATGGTTAATGCACCCATTTACTCATTGAAAAAGGTGGTCTGAAAAACCAGATATGAGAGTGCTTATAGATATTTAATGCATAAAATGTCATGGGCAAATGCAGGTTACTAAATCCAGCTGACGTGCAGCTATCACGGCCACTAAGTGCAAAATTTATTGAAGTACTTTGGCCAATATATGATTGAACTTGGATGAAGTCCAAACTTAGATAACAGGCTTTCTTGCATGCAAGAAATGCAAGCATGCGTGAACATGTGTGCATAGCTATATTAAACAATGCTGCATAATGAAGCCAATACAACCCGAAATCCAAAAAAACTTTCCCCGTGGATTCAGCACTCCCACATTTTCACAGCCACTTAAAAAACAAAGCAAAGCAAAAACGTATTATAAACAACAGAATGCAATATTTTTTTATCTTGAAAAAAATGTTGCACAAACATAAATGGGTGGGTAGGTACAATTGTCATGTTTATATACGTGTATTTGACAATTCTTCTGTATTTGCACTTCTGTTTCTTAAGATATACATGACATGTAACTGTTTATCTTTGTTATCTATATCACATATTGCTTTACATGTATTTGCTCGTTCTAGGCCTTTGACATGTACACCTTTTCTTTTGTCTTTCGCTTTCACTTATTACATAATGTTTCATGTAATGGATCCATTACTACCATGTCTGGCTAAGAATTCAGATGCGTTATCAATGTATTCTTTACAATTTCTATTTTTCAATAAAACATTTTCATTTTCAGTAAATCATGTTTAATACCTATCATCATCAGTTTATGTCTGCTGCAAGAGTAAGGCCTGCCTCGGCAAGTTCCAATTAAACCCCTATAAGAACCACATCATATTTAATCACGCTGTCTACCTCTCTGATGTTCAAATATTATTTCTGTCCTTTTGACGCATTTTGTTACATTAAAACCAAAACCAGCTATCTACTTTTTAACATATTTATTATATACGTTCCAACGTGGGGAGCTCAAATATTGGGAGATACAAGAAACGAAACAGATCAAAGCGAAAGTGCAAGGAGGAGCAGGTGGAGGCATGATGAAAAATCAATAAAAATAAGTAAGCTTGTGCACATTTTTACTTCTTGCGTATAAGGGCCGCAGTAACATTGCAGATAATTCTGAATGACTTCCAGCAAACCTTTAAGACATCGGCGATCATACTCGCAATTACAGTGACCATGTGTAATTAATTACATATGCATGTAGGGCAAAATCTGATACCCATAGAAAGTGGTGATTCCCTTCCTATGTAGCATGCATCACCACATAACACAGTTATGTAGGGAAGCTAACTTTACGTGCACTCGTAACAAAAAAGAAGTTTCTAGTCACGTTACAGGTGACATGCTGAACAGTAGCCCTGCCACGGTGGTCTATTGGTTATGGCACTCGGCTGCAGATATGAAGGTCACGGGATCGAATCCCGGCCGCGGCGGCTGCATTTCGGTGGACGCGAAATGTTGAGGCCCGTGTGCTGTGCGATGTCAGTGCACGTTAAAGAACCCCAGGTGGTCGAAATTTCAGAGACGTCCACTACGGCGTCTCTCATAATCAGAGCTGGTTTTGGGATGTTAAACCCCACAAATCAATCAATCAATCAATGCTGAACAGCAGTAACCAGCACCACAATAAATATGGCGGTCTTGATTCCCTCCTCTTTACATCAGTGGGTAGAAGGGAGGGTCTCGCGGACAAGCTATTGGGGCTCTTCAAGGCCAGAAACATTTTTAGAACTGCAGCCCATTGTTATTTCTCTTCTTCTTGCAGTGGGGTAAAACCTGTTTATAGGGAGATTTATGGCCATGCCCATACAACTGGGAGGACTGGTTAGAAATTGGGAGTCTCACAAGTAAATTAGGAAAGTTGGCAGGTATGTTGACATAGTGTTCTAACATAACATCTTAAAATGGGCAGAAAAAAGACAAAGATACTAACAACGTAGAATGAGAAGAATGATCTCAACGTCTTTTTCGCTGAAGGTCTCGGCCAATTTTCTTATGATGTCATATACAAGTCTGGAATGAACCACCTGAAAACAAAAGAAATTATACTTAGAAAACAACTGCCAGCAAGCTCCTTGACTTTCAAAACGATTTTATTCAAATGGATAAGGTGTCCAGTTTACAGACTGCAACAAAGCAATGTGCCATTTACCAAACATGCAGTATACTACAGCAATATTTTAAGGTGTCATATTTACAGCATAAACTCATAAACATACTTTTTAGAATACAAGTACAAGCCTCCTTTGAAAGATTAACAACCTTTAGATAATGCAGCTGCTGCCTTTCAAAATTTGTTGGTGTGAATTGCACATTTATAGGAGCTGCACTTAGGGAGCCTTGAAGTGTGGCTGCATGCCTTGTTTGTACAGGAAATCATGAGCATGCAATAAAGGTTGTCAAATAATGCATGGAGATGACTTCATTTGATCTTTAAATTCCACACATACATATTTACAACACACACTCAAAGAGAGTGTTTGTTATCTTTGTCAGCTATGTCTTTTTATATTCACACTGTAGAATAGTGAACCAAGCTTCATCAGATAAAATATTTAAATGTGGAAAGATGAATAAGAGTACTAAAATACATCATGCAATAAATAAATAAGCCCTGAATAAAATAGACTGCTACAAGAAAAACATAGTACAAGCAGTTGTATAAAAGAAATGAGTTCACTTCATTTATTATTTTCAGTGTTTTGGCACATGACTGTCATCTCCATGATGCCTTCTATTCTTCAATCCCTGCATATTCAGTACAGTATCTTGCACTGCACCCTCACTAGAGACAATATTCACAACAGACAGATTTTAACAAAATATCAGCACATGCGCATGTCAGGGAAACAGTCAGGATTATTTATTTTCTAGGGCCGTGGGAATGAGGAGGGTTCTGACCCCACTAAGTGTATACACATGTGTACTATTTTAAAGGGACTGACAATTGAAATTTCGGAAACTGAAATGTGGTGTAGCCTGGTGTTGAAGCCTTCGTACTGCGTCATGGAGCCTTTAAATTGCTGTACATCACCTGCTGCTGTTTATACGACCATAACTCTGGCTTAAATTGCCATCTGTATATAAAAAAGCATCCCCGCCTTATTATTTGCTCTCCACGTAGTTAAAGGAGTCGATGCTGAGAAGTGGCCCTGCTTTCACGGCAACCGAAAATCTACTTTTAACTACGAAGCATGAGCGCGGCATTTCCCAGGCATTGCGTGTGAGCTCTTTGCTGTAGAATCTGGCATAAACATACCAAATGGCTGTCAGCCACTGTTTGCAACATGTGTAACGTGTAACGTACAAGAGTAACGTACAAGACTCCATAGGCAAAAAATTCTGATAAGAAATATTTCAAGACTTTTTCCCAGTTGCTTCTGCATCTGGACAATCTGACAAACTTACTGGAAAATCTGACCAGTAAGCTTTCTGTTGAAATAAAGAAAACAGGTTGCCATGTGTTGCGTGCAATTATGCGCGCGCTAGGGACTATACGTCTTATCAGCCACACCTAGGAGCAGCCGTAGGTCAATGGCAGCACATTTGCTTGGCACATTAGGGGCCTGGATCTGATTTGGAGCCACAGCACAAAAAATTCTTTTTGAAAACCATGAACAGGATTTGTTTGTAGGAATCTTTCTAAGAAATTTAACACCGAATAGAGATATTTTTATGTGAAGACATCAACACCACTTGGTCATGTAAGTTTTTGTATGGAATGCATATTGGGCTTCCTTTGTCATGCAACATTTTCTTCTGTAGTTAGCACAGTGACGAAGGCTTTTTGACAAGGTCGTTGCAAAACCCTTCAAGGACACCCCCAAATGAGACACATAAAGGTTTTGCCTTAAAAAGTATGTGCATGCATGTGTATGTAGGCACATGCATGTAAAGGTGCGTTGAAACCCTGTGGCTCCAAATATTTACGGTACTATACAGGATGAGGCCTGTGTGCTGTGTGTTGTCGGTGATTGTTATAGAACCCTGGGTTGATATTTCTGGAGTCCTCCACTATGAATATCCTCTCCCTAGTACTCTTTCATTCCCTTTCCCTACACCCACGGACACTGAGCCATGCTCCCGACAAGGGCTGCAGGAAGTAGCATCCTTTCCTTAATAGAGTCACAATTATTATTATTAAGAATACATAAAGAATTGGTCATATCAATATTATACTACCATGCAGCAAAAGCAAGTGAGCTCATACTTTAAAAAGAAAAAGAAAAAAAGGCATTTCTATTATCCTTATGACCTATATTTAAACAAAAACAGGTTGCTATCATTTAAATTATTACTCTGGCAGCATATTCTAAACACTGCTTATCACACCAACGCAGTCAGAGGTTAGAACACGTACATAGCAGGACTGGTATATCTTGTACCGCAGACAAAAAATGAAGGCAAAGAAGTGTAGTATGTTGAACAGTAGAAGATTGCGTGCCATGAAAATGTTGATTTAGAAGAAGGAGGAAATAACAAGAGGCAAACTTACTTTGAACACGAAGAGGTACGATATAAACAAAGCACAGTTGTCAACTTCTTTCCCTGTGCTTTGACCTCGCTGCTGTTCATGTAGTTCATTGAACTTCTCTGTCACATCCTGGAGTATCTGTGCACCTAGAAAAAAAAAAGTAACACCATTTTGACTGTACTGATAGCACACAGATTGCTTGGATGTGTGCTCAACATAAATAGCTTTGTTGAATAATTTGTTTATAAGAGCACTTCGGTTCCCACATTTCAGTGTAGGTATGCAACAAGCATTGCATACTCCATCACGAGGGATGAGCTCGGGAGTCAAGAAAGATCCAAACTTATGTTCAACAAATCTCTCGATAGACAGTGCAAATCAATCCGTGGGTTGCTTTATGCAATCTAGGTTTCTTGAGTATAGAAGCATAGAGACAGAACTGATGCACAGAATTTGTTTAATTACTAATTTCACTTTTTTAGACATTGTAATAATGTCAAGCTTTTAAAAGACCTTCCCTGGGAATCTTTTCCTTTCCTTTATTTTTTTTTTCTTCAGTTCCCCGAGCTTTCTGGAAATTTCACCTAGCTCGATGCTCATGCTTTGACAATAGACACTCACAATGGAGGCAGCAGACTGCACAATATGGCAAGGTATAATTACACAATGCTCCATCTTTCTGCATTATTTTAAACTGTGTGACCTGAATGTCCACTAACCTACTTCGGTTCCCACATTGCAGTGTAGGTATGCAACAAGCATTGCATGCTCCATCACGAGGCGCTCGGGAGTCAAGAAAGGTGCAATAATTGACTCGGACAGACAAAGGTTCAACGTAGAGTTAACATCTGAAAGGAGAGAGCAGGATGTAAAACCATCATTGTGGTCAAAGAACTAGTCAAGAAATATGCCTAGAAAGAAAACCATACCATTGTTACTGTGTTTTTTGTACAGCTCCTCCATCTCCATTCCTATAGGTTGAACTGTGGTTTCGCTAAGTCTGGGAAAAAGAAAAAAAAGGAAAAAGAAAAAGAAAATGAAATTCAGCTACCTTGACTTTTATTGATGAGTTACCGTTTACAGTACTGCTATCCTGTCACTTACTTCTCAGTAACATAACTAGAGATTACATTTGAGATATCATAATGGTCGCATAGCTGCATGAAAAGATAAAATGCAAACAAGCAAGAATCCAATTAAGAAAATATCCAATTCAGTAAATTATTTCAGTCTGCCTGTAAACTTAGTGTTTGCCTGCTACTGCATTACTCTAGGCACAAATGTGAGCAGCTGGGTTGGTGGAAGTGCCTGCAGTACAAAGATCATCCATGGAGACAGAATTATTATCGCAGTAATAAAACGCATTCAACTTCTCTGCCAGTGTAAATTCTGGCAGCAGCACAATAGCAAACACATTGGCTTTTTAAACGTTTTTGTGATGAGAACACTAGATGAAGAACGACAAACCAAAGTTGTTATAAGTGTCATCAGACAAAGCTTCACTATGTGTCACCACAATTGTTTGGTAACCCAGTATTGTGCAAAATATACTGAAATACCAGACTTGCTAAAACTGTCTCTTACAGTGAATGTGTCAGCCATATTTGTGTACACCAAAGAGCCAATACTCAGGCACATTCAACATTTTCTTAACATTAGGTAAAATCACACACTTTGCATGGCTTTAGATAGATTCACATGCAATCATAAACATGCTATACACACGCAGGCCAACAGTGCTACATTTAGTAAAACTGTAGTGTAGATCTGGTGGAGACTTAGTCAGAAACAGGCTTTTCTGGGACATCAACAAGACCCTAGAATGAAGTCTGGTGCTTAACCATGCAACTTTTGACAATGCTGGAGAATTGCGGACAAGTCTATGCAACAAGGTGATGTTGAAAATACAAATATTCACTAGGAGTGTATGGACAGCGATTTTTGAAGCCAAGTTGAATGTGGATCAAAGAGTCGCAGAAGCAAATCGAGTCGCAGAAGCAAATCAAATTGAACATTGAATACTTTTTGAATAAATTTCTCATACTGAATAGCTGTTCCTACAATTACTGGAAAGAAATCTTCATATCACTGTATTTACAACTTGAGCATTCAAAGCACAAATGCAACATCTGGAGGTATTAAGCACACAAATGGTCTCCACGGAATTGTTGAGAAATTGTGAATGCCCATGTATAATCAATAAAGTCACATTTTCTAGGTGAACTAGCCCGCCACACAACATAAGCACTCCACTCATGTTTTATGTATGCTCATGTCACTACTCTGTTTTTGTGGAAGGCATTTGGTCCAAGAAGAGCAGAAAGAGCTGCAGAGGATCTGCCACTGGAACTCAGCTTTAAGGCAATAACACCACTCCCCATTTCTAAACTTGAAACTTTGTACACATACCTATTCAGCAAGCCTTTAACTTGCTTCTTAAGTCTGGCAAGCTCTTCTTTCTTCTCTGAGCTGAGGCTGATGCCTTGGAGTCTCTTGGCAGGCGGGACATATTTCCGTGACACTACATTGCCATCTTTATCACGCAACCGTCCATATATATCTTCCCAAGTTCCGTCTGAAGAAGTGGCACCTTGGTTGGATTTTTTCGACACATGCCCTTCAACAAGTGTCACTGACCTATCAGGTTCTTCCTCCTCCTCACCCGAGCTTCCACTTTCATCGTCAAATGAAATGTCATCATCCTCTTCTTCCAGAGCGTCCTTGCAGTCCTTCCCTTCGTCAATAAATCTGACAGTTTTTTTTGTGCCTTCCGATTTAGCAGCCTTTTTGCCACCAGCAAGTTCTTTCTTTTTGGGTGACATCTGAGTGTAACTTTCATCCACTGCATCTTTCCTGCCTTTTTTATGCTGTAGATTAGACACCGCACAAGAAGCACTCTTTTCAGTATGAAACAACTCATCTTCAGAACTAAGTTCACCACCACTGTTGTCTTCGCCACTGTAACCACTACCCTCTTCATCGCTGACATCATCTTCATCAAACTCTTCGCCCTTTTCCTCATCGTCACTGCCATGTTCATCACTACGTTCCTTATCAGTGTCGTCATCATCACTGAATTCATTTTCACTTCCTTCACCATCAGAGACACTGCTGCCTGAACGAGTCCTCTGTCTCTTCCCTGCACTTAAGGATTTACTCTCCTCTAACTTTCTTTTTCTTTTAGCAGGATTCATATACACATTGGTGTCGTCATTGTCACTCTCTTCATGAGTGTTCTGGTACTTCTTGTCCACAACTTCTAGGAGGTCTATACAGCGTACAGTGAAGGATTTGCTCTTCAATATGGTCACTCATTGAGCTTATAGCTGTTATTCCAATATACACATTGCAAAAATCAAATTAGGGCGATCTTTACACAAAAACACACAATAAGCAACTTCAGTTCAATTGAAGAAGTGCTCAATAAAGTGCAAGTAGCAGCACAAGTTTCAAAACAGTGTCAACTATCTCAATAAGATAAACGTTATAAGTGTTAGGACAGTTGGCATCTTGGATGCTAATGTATTTATCAATTTTACAGCATAAAACTAACATGCACGTAGTGCATCAGCATACTGCACGTCAGAAGACACTCCTTAATAGCTTAGTGCCAAATGAATGAGTGTTTAGCACAGTGTGCAAATGGCTGGTCATGAACAACCACCTATTTGCCTTATCCTCTACTGTAATGAAAGGGGCCCTTGCAATACTTTCAAGAAAGTTTGTTAGGCAGCACCGATAGGAGCATCACTAAATGGCAATTTCATCCAATTTGTGCAACATGCTCAATCTCAATCTGCAGTCCTATACGAATGGTCAAGCAAACTGAGGCAGATCCAAGCACATTTTTCAATTGATATAAAATGAAGTTTACAGAAAAAGGGCAATTAAACACTGTGAAACTTTATTTTTTTATGAAGGTTTTTATAGCATTTTGTGACTCGCATCCACTGCACTGTTCCTGCCCTATCTGGCCTACCCAAAAAAACAGCAAGGCGCTCGCACCTACCTTTTTCATTCGCCCAAAACCCCTGTCAAAATGAAGCTGTCTCGATTGAGAAGCCAACATTACCTTGTGTAGAGCAGTGCACCGTCA
Organism: Hyalomma asiaticum; assembly: GCA_013339685.2. Lineage (NCBI taxonomy): Eukaryota > Metazoa > Arthropoda > Arachnida > Ixodida > Ixodidae > Hyalomma > Hyalomma asiaticum. The sequence continues at coordinate 109,762,812 of CM023482.1, read as the reverse complement.
CAGTTGCTCTGTCATCATGGCAAGCACAGAGTTGCCAAATATAAATGGGCATGAGATCTCAGAAGATTCAGGGACTCCAGAACCGGGGGAGAAGGGGGTCAAACCCTTAACCCCGCTTGCCCCTTTATAATAATGTAAAAGTGTTTATACAATGCCAGCGTAACGGTTGACCGGGAGTTCAGTCAACAGCCCAAATCACGATCCCTGAGAGCAAGCAGCGACCACGAGCAACGCGCGTCTCAACGAGCCCGGACGTTGAACATGAGCGGCGTTTCCTCAGCAGAGCGCTGAAGAGCGAACCCCACTGCAAGGCGCTGGAGAGGATGGCTCACTACAATGTTCCAATCCTTCTTTACAACAACAACAACAACAACAACAACAGCAACAACAACAACGACAACAACAACAACGAAGACTACGACGACGACGACGACGGTGGCGGTGGCGGTGGTTGTGGTGCTTTTATTTCTTCAAATGAAGCTGTACGTGTGGCTAGGACTGTCAAAGGTGGCTTAAGCAGCAGAGCCTGGCAGGCAGCGAAGCAAACCGCACCTATCCGATCGTTTATGCGGAAATCAAACTTCTGACAAGAATTTTCAAGCTGGTAGTTGTGTGGTCTGCACAGGTTTTCAGTATTTCCAAAATTTCCAACCATTCTTAAAGTGCGTACCAATGTAAAATAAGTGAGTTGCACATAATAAATTTTAATATGGCTAAAATAAATTAAGACATTATTAACCTACTAATTATTAATATAATAATAGCTAATGTAAATAAATAAGAACGGACAAATTTTAAAAACAAATAAATAATAAACACAACATACAAAGATGACAATACTTGCACCCCCCCCCCTCCCAAAAATGTTCTGGAGCCCCTGGGAAGGTTCTAGACATTTGCACAGTTCGGTCACGTCACATAGAACTTTTACGTGCAGTATAGACCATACACCTCTAAAGGTAGAGAAAAATGCGCCTTTTGCCTCAAAGGAGCCCTTTCCAACCAACTGTTCCACTGTGTCAGTGTGATCTCACAGCATGCTGCCTTCACATTTATGTTGCGAGAGAAATGAAAAGGCATGTTCTTCCACACTTACGGTCCTTTTTCCAAAATGGTTGATTTCACTGTTCACTTGTTTATTTCTTGTTACACCAGGAGGTTGTCAATATTACGATTGTGTGCAATGCATGACATTAATGCACTGATTTTTTTCAAAATAAGGGTGTCCTTGGGAACTATTCCTGGGTGCTGATGCACTCGGAGAAGCCTGCCTAAGTGCTACTCGTAGGTGTATGGCAGTCTGCCGTGGCATCACACTGAAGCCATGGCATAAGTGGATGGAGGGCGGGGTCCTCTGACAGAGAAAATCAGCATTTTTCTTGACCTGTCACTGACTGTTGCAAATTTTACCGACACAGTGCTGAACAGTTCTGCTGGTGAAGGACAAAAAATATGTAGGAATATAGCTTTGCTCAAGATGCTCGCTCTCAGTAAACGTTTTACAGCAACTGCACATTGAACATAAAGGGCATGCTCATAGCCACATGCAAAACGGATACAGTCCAGGCCTTCGTCAATGAATGACTTAGGCATGTTTTTGTTCTTCCGCTTGTTGAGGAACAACTTCTTCTCCATCTGTTTGATCACTTTATCTTCTTGCTTGTTATCATCAAGAAGGTTCTTTCTGCGAACTGCTTCATGCTCCTATAAGATAAAAACAGAAATTGAAGTCACCTTAGAGAAGCATACATAAGCACAGCATTTGCTGATGACTGTTGATGAGTAGTTTGTTACTTCATCTAGTTAGCACCTCCGGTGTGAATTAAGGAATCTCTCTATGACATAGTGAGAGAAATTATGCACATAACCAATGCAGTTAGACTGCAATAGCTTAAAATTTTAGTGGCTAGTACCTGACGATGCAGACACTACAACTACATTTTACACTAACTGAAAAGCCAAGTTGTTGACGGTCTCAAGAGGAGGATCGACACAGGTTGGTCAGGAAGCCCTACTAGGGCATGCTAGCATGTTCTTGTGTCTAGCCACACAACCTGCTGTGCTAGCGAAGCCATACCTTCATTTACGGTATCACAGTTTGAATCGCACTGAAATTTTACAAACTTAAGCAAAACTTCAGTTGACCGTTATGCCTTTTATGCAGCTTGAAGCTTTTTGGCTTAAATGATGTTTAGTTAATTAAACCACTCTGGCTTTTTAGGGCAGATCATGCAAGCACGCCAATGTGCCACCTGCCAGAATGAGTTAACATTTTATATTCAGTATGCTGCATATGTTAATTAACGAAACACCATGTGGTGCCAAAGAGACCTGATGAAGTCTCTGTGCCTGAAAATCTGGATACGCATGAAAAAAAAAAAAAACCTGATCCATTCTCTACACTAAAAAGCCAATCCCAAACTCACGTAGTTTGTACAAGATTGCTTTCTGTGTCTTGGATAACACAAACGGCAACATGTAGTACGCTTAACAGAGGAACTTACTAAATAAGACACTGTGCAGCAGAGATAAATATCCAAAAAGAAATACTTGACAATAATGGGTATAACTGAAAACATACACGTTTGGTTGGCTTCTCCAATGCTGGCTCCTCCGGTTTAGTTTGTCGTCCACGGCGGTCCTTACCAGGGGTATTGTCCTCGCTTGGTTTCTGGGTGATGTGGAGCTTTTCACATATTCTCTCCATCTCTTTTTGGATGATCCCCTATAAATGAAGAAGCATGTCATAGGGTAGGACCGAGAGACAGAGTCAAGCGCCGGAACTTTTCTCTAGGCTCCCAAATTTCTTTATACGGTCTGAATTTATTTACTCTCGGAGAACGCAAGGTTATGAATTCATTCCAGCTCTTGTCAGCGAGGCCAGACGGTAGATATAGCTGTAGAAACGTCTAATTCACAATGCTTTACATCGTCCCGTCACGTTAGTCTAGTGGCTATGACACTCGGCTGCTAATCCGCGATCGAATTCAGGCCGCGGCTTTGATGAAGGCGAAATGTTGAGGCCCATGTACTGTGCGATGTCAGCGCACATAAAGAACTACAGTAGGCCGGAACCCTCCACTACGGTGTGTCTCATAATCATATTGTTCTGAAATAACCATGCTTTACATTTCGGGCAGCTGGCCAAAAAGAGACGGTACATCTCGATTTTGCGATACTAGCTGTTCGGCGACAGGGATTTTCGTGACGACGCACACATACAAGTTTGTTCCCCCAGCCGCCCACGTATATACAGTCTGCATACGCCGCTAAACTAGTCAGTCATGCAACGTGACAATGGCTTTGAAAACTAAAGTGATAACTAGGCCATTGGTAGCAAGAGAACCGAAGTCCTTTCGTAATATTTCAGGCCGATTTAAACACTTGCCCCTTCAGTATTTCGGATGACCTCACCCGAGCTTACCACAACTCAAGAGCATGTGGCTAAAATGTGGGAACGATCCCGTGCTCGTACCTTATTCTTCGTGAGAAATGCGTGTCGTCGGACTTTTTTTTCCGATCTCTCCAGTTTGCGTCGCTTCTTTCTCGACAGTCGTGAGACGTCAACACCGTGCACTGGTGGCTGCGCACTCGCGCGCATCTCGCCTCTCACCTTACGACTGCGCTTCATGTCTGTTTCGCAAAGCACTCACGGATAGTTCGCTTACGCGACGGAGCTACACAGCACAGAAACAATGACACGACGCGATCGTGCCACTCAGGCTGCAAGTATATAAACACGCACCATGCTTCAACATGGGCGCAGCCATATTGACCGACGGCGTGCTCGGTCCCGCCATCTATTCAGCGCTGACGCAATTTTATGCTCAAAGCACGGCATTCGAGATTGGGCACGCCGGCTGGTCAATCTCGGATGCCGTGCTCGAAGGCCGTGCTCGAAGGCTTCGCAGCCTTCGCCAGTTCGGCCGCTGCTGATCAGCATAAAGTCGGGAAAATTCCGCGTGACAGACCAACCTGGCCCTTCTAAAAAGTGGCTGAACATACGTATTTTTTCTCTGGTTTAAAACAGATGTAGCCGAGGTTCCAGATTAGCGTTGCAATTTGCTAGTGTTGTTACAACTGCGTTAAAAGAATGTGGTGTGCAAATAACAAGCGCAGTGATGATAACCCACATCTAATAATAATAGAAAGAAATAAAAAAAAAATCTGAGCACCACTTTTCGACGAGGATGGGATTCGAACCCACGCGGGCAGAGCCCATTGGATTAGCAGTCCAACGCCTTAACCACTCGGCCACCTCGTCCGCTGGTGTGCGCACTTCTAAAAATTAATGAAAACAGAATTGCTGAGGTTTGTTCGATTTATGAAACTGTAAAGTCCCGCCAAATCCGACAGAAATGTCTTGCAGAGCGGGCAGCGATGTATCATATATACATCGGCTGCTGCAGGGGTTTATCCACAATTTCAATATTGAGACGGGGGGAGGGCTCTGTATGAATCCCTGGGCTAGTGGGACATCTGGACCCAATCCAATCATATTTCCTCATGCCTCATTGCGATAATAAAGCGGTTCTTTCTCCCTGCCACAAGCCTCAATGTAGCGTAACCAGTGGCGATGCCCGGAGGGGGCGGCGTGGAGAATGTGTCTTTTCTTCCATCCCTTCAAGAGCCCCTGAAAGCTGACCCGAAGTCGGCGGTATGGAACACCTTCCACACTGGCACGTGTATTTTATTGAAGTTTATTGGTCATGTACTTCGCTGTGACTGCGCGATGCTTTTGACCCGTGTCCTCCAGCTAGCAGTTACGTGCGATGCTCTCGCGGTGTTGAGGTTAATAATGTTCGTGCACACGTTGCGTTTCGGAAGCTCTTTGAAAGACAGTTGAATATGGCAGTAATAAATCGGGCCTTTTAGGACCGCTGGCATCCACGACAAACGGAGTTTGTGTGTTTAAAATTTGTAATAACTGCTGGTGCTTTACATACTGAAACCATAATGCTTACAAAAAAAAAAAAATCTTTTTGGAGCCTTGCTGCAGAAATACTAGAGACTATGAGTCACCCGGAACGCAGAATACGTGAGGACAAGGGACAGACTCGCTGTCAGACTTTCGTCACCGCTCAAGGTGCAGTTGGTACACCTTGTATGCAAAAAGTCTGCTCAGTCTGTGCAGCAGCAGGATGCAAAATCCTTTCCGACGCGTCAGTGTCAGATTTAGGAAGGGAACGCGACTGTTACTTCTGTTACCAGTTTAAGCGCATAGAACATGATACTCGAACACTCGAGAAGCCAAAGGCAGAGCTTTGAAAGACATCCAATACACCACACGCAAACGACAGTGACACAACAGCAGCGTTTTCGGCATTTTCGGCATAATAGACAAGATGCATGTGCCTGGAAACGACCCAGAGAGCTGCTTTATTGCTTTCAAAATAATGACGCAGCAGCTTACGTAGGCACGGCCTGCTTATTTTCCTTTCTCTACTTGAGGTCGTCGTGAAGTAGGAATTAACAAAGAACATTTAGCTAAAGGTAGCGGGAAAACAACTGAATAGCATACATTTCTTTTTTTTTTCAAATTAGCGTTTGCTAACTATTGATACCGTGCGGAATCTCTGTATATCCAGACCAAAGGAAGTCTCCTTTCCATGGAAAGTAACCATACATAATGACCCCGCCACGGTGGTCTATAGTGGTTATGGCATCCGGCTGCTGATCCGAAGGTCGCTGAATCGAATCCCGGTCGCGGCGGCTGCATTTCGATGGAGACAAAATGTTGAGGCCCGCGTGCTTTGCGATGTCAGTGCACGCTAAAGAACTCCAAATGGTCGAAATTTCCGGAGACCTCCACTACGGCGTCTCTCATAATCAGAGCTGGTTTTTGGGACGTCGAACCCCAAAAATCAAATCATCAAAAACCATAAAAAAATGTCTGCGTACTCAGACGTCAGAAAGTCTGCAGAATCAACGACGGAGGACACGTCCTCTGTCATTGATTCTGCAGCCACAAGCTGTATTAAGAAAATCTACAGAATCGGAATACCGGAGGCTCAATTGCGCATAAAGGTTGCAGGGGTGACAGGAAGTATACAGTTGTTCAGTAAAAAGGTGAAACTCATTTTTGTAAGGGGATGCACGCTATAATGGAGGAATTAAAGCGACATGCTAAAGTGAAGAACAATTTTTCTCGCATTAGTAGGTTAGAGTTTCACAATACCAAGAACACCAATCTTGCGAGGAGAAGATCCTTGGTAAGACAGAAAACGCGCAAGATAAAAATACGGGTGGCGATGCCGCTTTCAAGTCCCAGTATTAATACGTGTGGTGTCACAGATCTTTGACGGCGTCTGCTGAAGCCTGCATAACTATATACAGGTAAGAAAGACATACATTGTGTTCTAAGGAAGCCAGAGACTTAGCACACGGAGTCTCAGAACATCTGATAGAGCGAATTTAGCGGGAATACGGAAAGGAAGAAAGCTTTCTAACCGTCATCAGGCCGATGTTCCAGTGCGAATTTAAAAATTAAAGATTTGGCATTCATTGTCTCTTTTACCAATGAACATAAAATGGCGAAATTAACAGCACTCGAGTTCTCGAAATATAAGTTATCAATCTAACCCACTTCACCCTTTCACTTAAGTGATCCTTTCAGCTTTCCACATTTTGCTGTTAATCGTGCACCTATATTCTTACATATTGTCCCCTGTCGTTTGTCAAATTTGTCAAACCATTGTTTGTGTAGCATTTGCTTATTCAGCTAGCGACAAGAATTATGACGTACACAAAAGATTTTCTTTCACATCGCTGAAAACAAAATACGTTAAATTGTAACTGAGCCCTCAGAATCTTGTGCGTCGGAACTGTCTGTTTTAATCGACAATTCGTTTCCGACAACATTTGCTCGCATATTGCCTGTTCAAGGTGTGCGCGCTTTTTCTTGGCTCTCAAATATTTGTGTCTATTTTTCGTGATCGTCAGTTATGCCATACGTGCGTTGTAAGAGTTGCAAATGTCTCTGGGTAAGACTATTCACGGCTATCACGACTTTCTTCTGATGCAAAATAACTGGCCAAAACGCAGCCCCTCCAAAATATTCCAGCTTTAAATAGATCATCATCGCGAGCATATCCTTTGCCAAGATGTAGCCGCAAGCTCCGCCACGGTGGTCTAGTGGCTATGGCATTCGGCTGCTGATCCGAAGGTCGCGGGATCGAATACCGCGGCCGCGGCGGCTGCATTTCGATGGAGGCGAAATGTTGAGGCCCGTGTGTTGTGCGATGTCAGTGCACGTTAAAGAACCCCAGGTGGTCGAAATTTCCGCAGACCTCCACTACGGCTGTCTCTCATAATCAGAGCTGGTTTTGGGACGTTAAACCCCACTTATCAATCAAGGTGTAGCCTCAAGAAGAAAGCTTGCCAACCGATGTTTCTCTGCACATATTGCTCAGTAACCAATTTCGTATTAACCGCAAGCGCTACGGTGGCGCAGTATATAATCATGCGTTTCGTTTTATATTTTAAAGTTTTACTTGCGAAATGCATTACGCTATGGCACTATATATTTGCTGCAAGAGCGTTCGAACCTTCAGAGGCTGTAGAGACACATCTCCCTCAACAGAGTTGTGAGCAGGGTTCTTGTCACACAGCGGATCGTTGTTCCACTACCGCAGAAAATAAATGTACCCTATGCAGCAGCCGCCGCGCGGTATACAGGGCCTCTTACCAGGCCGTGCTACTGTCCACGATTCGACACGGAAATGAAAACACTTGTTCAGACGCTACGCCAACTCGACGATCGGCCACTTTCTGTGCAGATGCTGCTTGAACACCGCCCTCGTCGCTCGTCGGCCCACAATGCACTGGGAGCACTTTTTCGTTTTTTGAAGACGACGGGTTTGCGCGAACGCCTTTGACTGTTGGACTTGTCCTACAACGTCTCTTCCATTATTCCCCTTCTTCCTTTCTCTCCTCCCTTCTTCCTTTCTCCCTTCTTCTTCCCCTTCTTCCTTTCTCTCTCAGAGAGAGAGAGAGAGAGCCCTACCCCTCTTAATCATCGATGGGAGAACCAAGTCTATTTCATACCGTTAATTACCTTGCTTTGAGTTCTGACCGTAAGACCTTAGTAGGAAAGGGTCAGGAGGAGGGGGAGCGCTACGATGAAACTTTGCTTCCCCTAATGGGGAACACTATGCGCACGTCTATGTTCATCATTTCAACGCGGATATGCTTTCAGTCAGAAGCGTGCACGCTTGCTTCTCCTTAGAATGCCTCTTACTGCGGAGAAGCACGCTTTAAAGGCGTCTGAGTAGCGTACGTGCAGACGTACTCGAATGGTTTGGCAAAAGTCGGCCTAGAAAACTTCAGTATGGCTTCTAAAACGCACTGCACGGACCTCACACTCGTAATATGCATTGTGTAGGAATAAGAGTATTTCCACTAACGCCAGTATGAATATGACGCACTTCGCAGTAAAGGGCGTCGGATTAACTTTTCAGCACTTCAGAGTTTCTTGACATGTTTCTAAATGTAAGTAGAGGGGCGTTTCTTTTTTTAAATGTTTTCTCCGTCATCGAAACGCAGCCATCATGGCTGGGAATCGAACGCTCGTCCTCCGGTACAGCTGTGCAATACCTTAGCCGCTAAGATATACTACGGCGAATGGTAGACTACGGCGGCCAATGTCAAGACAGGCTCCTCCTCCCACTTTTGATAAGTTTGAGAACGTAATTGCACAGCTTCACTGTTTTTGGTGCCAGTGTTGCTCGAATTCGCGTAGATGCGCGAGAAATTTTGGAGCCCTTTTCCTTACTAGGAAAATTTGGGCAATCGAAGCTTTATCGTGCGTGCTTTTCTCTTTCTTTCTTTCTTTCTTTCTTTCTTTCTTTCTTTCTTTCTTTCTTTCTTTCTTTCTTTCTTTCTTTCTTTCTTTCTTTCTTTCTTTCTTTCTTTCTTTCTTACCGCATAATCACTCTGATGTAGCAGTGCGCTGAGGCAAAAAGTGCGAGTAATGTCGAAGGCAGGAGTGGGTAGGCTTGTCCTCTTGCGTGAGCACAATGACACGACACATTACAGGCCATCAGCCTGGGCCCCTAAGTGCTCCGCACTTAACAGCATATTCGAATGTCTGTATGTTGGCACGCCCCCACTCTTTCACCCTTAATTCAAAGGCTGCAATGAACGGGTTGGTGGAATGGACGGGCTTTGAAAAAATATTGGTCACAGTGGTGACGGGAGGGCTTTTGGTGGCATGTCCCAGATGAAGTTAGCTGGTTCCAGCGGCTGTAGCCTCGGGGTAAATCCAGGAATTTGAGTGGCGACCGCCATAGCTCTTTGTCTTCTGCGCAGGAATGGAGGGAACATGTTTGCCAGTCCACTGAAGCGAGGCAACGACCTGCGAACATGGTAGGTAGTTCGAGAACGAGAGAGACAGCGCATTGATGGAAGCGCACGATGGTATAGACACCGCGTGCGACACTTCGCCTGGTGGGCCACGGCCAGCAAACGACTGCATATGTTGTTAATGCGAATGTCGTGTGCAGTCAGCGAGAGCTGCCCATATGCACCAAGATGTGGGAGGCGTTGCGCTACCGCCTTCCCACTATGCGAAGGATGGAAGCTTACGCCGTCCCCTTCTCAAGGGGTCACGACACTCGATCGTTCGTTGCGCAGCGTCCGGCAGAACTTTCGCTCAAGCCCGTGGAGAACATACATAACGACGGTTCGGAGAGAGAGAGAGAGTTAAGAGAGGCGTGAGAGAAGGTTAGACAAGGAGAAAACGAACAAGTGAAACGCAAGAGACCCGATCGTGCATTGCGCCCCCGTTGTGTCGGTCGGCCATGCCGCTGGCGTCCGAGCAAGGGAGGACGAGCGTGCCATGCCGAGCGTGGGGCAGGTGCAAAGACTTTGCCGCAGGGCCCTCCTTCCACGGTGCCGTTCGGCACAGTTTGGCACGCGGGACGAACAGGTGCGCGCCATATTTCAGCGGAGCTATGCCCGCCGGACATTGCGGACGTGAAGTACTTTTCTTTCCGGCAGCGGGCCGGATTTCAGTACAGTGCTCGGTTCGTATAGGGAGTATTCACGTGACGTCAGCATTTTGTAGTACGCTTCGCAGCTACCACTGAGCTTATGGGGATAACCGTTTCGAGAAAAAGCGCAGGCTTTCACTGTGCTGGCTGTACAGCAAAATGGCGGCCTCAGCGACTACAATGCATACCCCCTGTTGTGAGCATATCTAACGTACTTCATCGCTCTCATCAGTACATATATCCATCATTATTCCTGTCTGTTTTCTTCTTTCAGCTTTGAGCATGGTCTGCACCGGCTGAATAAGATTGTCTACTAGCGCTGTCAGGCCCACTTGTCTATCGTGTTTCAAAGTGGTAGTGGCGCTGGGTATCGATCCGAGTACCTCCAGTATATGGTCAATGCACTATGTACTGGAGAGCCAGTGCTGGCGGTGATATGGTCTGAAGTGAAATATGTATTACACAGCCTAAAGAGAACGCTGCAAAAACCACAGCGTTTATTGCGCCGCCTTCACTAAAATTCGTGTCTGTATGCTGTCCACGCATCGTGTTCCTTCCCCTTCTTTTTTGGTGGTTACATGAATGCTCCGCGTAAGAGCCAGGCCCTAACAATGGTTCTTTAAATAAAATATGGCTTAACTGATGGGCATGTAATGGACAGTAAGGGCGTAAATGATGGTGCCACAAAAAAGAAAAGGCGTAGAAAAGGAAAAACAATACTATCCCTGAGCAGCAGTTCAGTGCCCTTTTATGGCTCCTAGCTGTTTTATGAAATGTTCTGTATTCGTCGCCGCGGTCAGTAGCGGCTATCATTCTCTTTTAATAGTAGAACATCCAGATGGAGAGAGATGGCAAAAGTGATTTTAATGAGAGGAAGAGCGGACACGTCTCACGCGGATGGGAACAACATCGTAGATTTCACATATGTCCAACAAATCTGTTCTTACCTTGCCTGTGTTTTCCCTATGTTTCATGCTGTACATAGTTGCTTGCGAGGAACTTTACCCGGAATCCCTTCATAGCTTTCCTGTAAGTTTTATATTTATTAATTAATTGCTATAATTACTCACCAGAGGGTGAGTCTGGCATAAATAAATTATATGTTACAGTGCATAGTATTGTGCGTACAGGTGTACTGCCGCTCCAGCGGCCCTCAAGCACTGGACGCGCCGCTCTCCCAAGCTCGTCGGATTCCGTTTCGTTCGGCCTCCTTCCGCCAGTGCTTACTGCTGCGTACACTCTGGACTCACCGGGCACGCCGTCGGACGCGCGCGTGCTTTCCGTTCTCCAGGGATATTGCTCTTCCAGAGGGCGTGTTGTCCTTGAGACAAGCTGCCGGCGTGGTCTGCAAGACGAGTTAACGAGGTCAATAGTAACACTACACTTCGCCTCAAAGGAAGCACACGGCGCACTGGCTGTGTCTCAAGGCTGAGGCCGTTGCCCATGGTATTAATACAAGTTTTATGCTCAGGTGCGCTGTTGAAGGCCTGTGATCTAGAAGCATAGCGCATGTAACAGGTAATTTGTGCACTCTAGAAATACTAAATGTGGCAATGAAGAGGTAGCAGTTGCGACGGATGCCGGCTTGCACGCTCACGTGCAATTAGGATATGGCAAATCAGTTCTGAAAAATTCCGCAAGGTGGAGTAACGATTATGAAAGGGAAAATTAACATACGCCCGTTCCCGTTCGTAGTACAGAACTACAAATAAATCCATAAGGATTTGTCAGAAATGAAAGCCTCAGAGTTGACGACAAAAATCGCCCTGGTATGGGAATCGCACCCGCGACTAACGCCTACGTAAAAGAAAAATCTATGTATTTCCTTGTTGCTTGGTGCTACAAAGGGATCAATGTAAATTTTCCTTTTCATAAGCTCAATTAGGATAAGTTGATACTCTGTCCTTTCGATCACACGGGGACACAAGCCAAACTCGGTTTGGGATACTTGACTGTACACCGTAAAGGGCGCTAGCATTTCCCTCTAAATTTATGCGCGCTCGCTATTTCTGCAGCTGTCATGTGCTCTTAGTGGCTCTGAACGAGAGGATGAAAATGTTACTGCAAAACTCTCTGTAAAAAAATTAGTGAAGCTCATGGGCACTTGGCTGGTCTGGGTTTGTCTCCGGCACATCCGCACTTCGTCGTGGTCGAACGCTTCCGGAAACGTCTCGCAAAGCACTTTACGTGAGGTCCAGTGAACGCTTCTTAATGTTTCGCACCGAGCTCAACGTGAAGACGTTGGTGCCGAATCACAGAGTGGCAGATGGGGCACGCATGGCCTCGGCTTGACGCCGCCCCACTCCTTCGCGTTTGTGCATAACTTTGCGCCATGACCGGATGAATGCTCTCGCCGTGGGAAGCTATGTACAAACGCATAGCTTTGCGGGACGCTGTGCGCAGGACATGATGATGATGATGATGATGATTCCTAACATTTGGCATCTACCCACTTCGATGGATTAGCCAAGACTCAGCTGGACTTGAGTATAATTTACAAAATTATACTACCTGAAAGGATTTATTCGTCATTTGATGTGAATGCACTGGACAGATCGACACAGTGTGCACCGGACAGATCGACGCACACTGTATTTGTCCTCTTTTTTTCTTATGCTTGAACGCGTACGCCCCGCCAGCCACAGTTTTGCCAGTGTGGGCGCTGAGGTCATGTGCGCAAGAGCAGAGAGAAGCGCGCGTGCGTGTGCCGCACAGTGGGCGTTGCATAGAAGTGCACGCGCACTCTTGTCGACCAGAACTAACGATGATGATAGTTTTGTCATTGTCCGCCGCGGTGGTGTAGTGGTTACGGTACTCGGCTGCCACCCAAAAAACGCGGGTCGATCTCGGCCGCGGCGGTCGCATTTTCGATGGAGGCGAAAATGCCAGAGGCCCGTGTACTGTGCGTTGTCAGTGCACGTTAAAGAACCCCAGGTGGTCTAAATTTCCGGATCCCTCCACTACGGCCTTTCTCTCCTCTCTGTCTCTTTCACTCCCTTTACCCCACCCCCACGGACGCTTAGCCGTGCTCCCTACATGGGCTGCAGAAATTCGCGTCCTTTCCTAACCTAACCACAATCATCATCATCATCATCATCATCATCATCCCCACCACACAAATTATGAGAGCCTGAGATGCTTCGCTCGTAAAAGATAGTGACTGGTCCAGCAAGCCTCTATTGCGGCTCATCATCACTCGACTTTCGTAATCTTGCTAGCTGGTGCTTCCTCCACCATTTCTATCCAAGTGCAATCTGGTTAACCTCTCTTTTTTATTTTCTCTCTCTCTCTCTCTCTGCGTGGTTCGGTCTTATGTGTCGGAGAAGTGGAACTGTATCGAATGGACGTGGCTTACATAGGCAAGTACCGTGTCCTTATAAAGGGGGGCAATGTGCTAGCAGGTCCTTCTGTATAGAAAACCGTGGCTTCCACAACCTGGAAAAGAAAAAAAAGACAGGAAATTTTCGAGGTGGAATACGTTTTGTTGACGGTGAATTAATATGGATATCGGAAAGGGAAAGCGCAACATTTATTTAATCAGTGAAGCAAGCACGAATAGAGAATAATGGATATGTAGGCGCAATACACCGCTAACATTACAGCCGCGTTGAACTGCACATGCGCAACACAGTTGTGATATCAGAGCTGTTGAACAGCACACGCGCAATATGAACGCCACCACTACCAGCGACCCCGGTGAGCTAACACGAAGCAGCACTTTTCGAACCCTGTAAGTACAGGGTTCGGAAAAGATTACTTCACAGAAGTGCAGCCCTGCAATTCTGTGAAACAGACCAACAGAGCGCCAGATTTATGCCAGAGACGTTGAGAACCTTATTAATATTCTTCTGCCTTGGATGCTCCGGAATAATTTAGTATCTGCTCTTTTCAATGCTCGTTCGCATCGGGTTGCCATTTAGTGATTCGCGTTGTCATATGCTGGGGTTCCTGTTAGCACATTCTGATTTGATTTCTACGGGTTTTACATCCTAAAACCACGCTGTGATTATGAGAGACGCCGTAGTGGAGGGCTCCAGAAATTTCTACCACCTAGGATTCGTTAACGTGCGCTGACAGCGCACAGCACACGGGCCTCAACATTTCGCCTCCATTTAAATGCAGCCACCGCGGATGGAATTAAATCCCACGACCTTCAGTTCAGCAACCGGGTTGCCATAGCCACTAGAACACCATGGCGGGGCGTTAGCACATTCCGCCTTGAGCGGCCGTTTCGGAGAGGTGGCGGTGCTTGATTTGGTCCTCGGACGAAGGCGAAACTTACTGAGGAACTCGCATTGGCTTCCTCCGTAGAGTATGCTACATTGGCCCATGTACCAAACTCCTCCTACGGGCACTTACGTATATTGCGTACCCGCCATTTCGTGACACAGTTACTTGGCGACCCCGACGGTCTGTCCTGCTGACCCTGACGCAAGACATTTTGTAGCACCCCAGATAAAGCCTCTACGGTATCGCGAGGTCTCCATGTGCTTCGAACACACAGCAGAACATCTCGCGCGGGATGCTGCGCGCACCTTGTCAGGCGCCCTGCCTTCCCTAGTAGCGCACACACGTCGCAGTCCGATGCTGTGTACACACAGACAGGCGCGTCTCCAGTTACACGTTTGCGCGGCCGTACAGCGTGGCAGCGACCCATTGTCCCAGGCGTCGGAGTCACGCCTGGCTGGGTGCCAGAGCCAGTGTAGACGCTGTGTACCGTAGATAGGGCCGGCGTACGGACACCGCCATGTTTTTAAAAGGTCCTATAACCGTAGTCTCCGCTTTGCCCCGTATAAGCGTGTGCCGAGATGTTGATTCGGCGTGCATGCACGCACTTGCCACCTCTGGCACGCCGATCGAGCCGATGTCTCATACCGTGGCCGATGGATGAAATGGCACGCGTCCTGTGTTAGATGCGCTTGTGTGCGGCGGCCCACTTCGGGGTGGCCTCACGCCACGCGCCGCCTTCGCGCTGCATGAGAGTGTTCGCGATTTCTCGAGCGATTTCTCGTTTCCGAAGCAGTTCTCACCTTTGTTCTCACCGGTCACACAGTGTCATTATATGCAGCTGGGAACTGTAAATGGGCTCTCTTCCACTCCCCCCCCCCTCCCCCCTCTCTCTCTCTCTGTAGTGAAGAGACTGGCGAAAGTATTTGCAAATGTGGCCTAAACCGCTTTTGTTATGGGATAAATGAAAATGGCGTCTATATATAAGCTCGCTTTTATGTTATAGGCAAGTTCTGAGACAGGGGCGCAGCCAGAATTTTATTTCGGGAGGGGTCCGAGCCCCCTTTGCGTATGTGTATGCGTATTTGCATGTGCCCGCGTATATAGGTGCATACAAACTTCAAAAATTTCGGGAGGGGTTTGAAGTTCCCCCACCCAGGCGAGTAAGCTTTGCGCTGTGTGATGTCTTCCCACGTACCCGGCTAGCCACCATTTCGACGAAATACTGCAGTGTTCGAAGATATCGCGAGAAAATGAAGTGTCCGGTTAATACACAGCAGCGCGACACTGTAGTTTTGATGCTGCGAGCGAGTGCGCGCCCCACCCACTCGCACGGAACACTGAGCCGTGGATATCCCGCAGTGTCGGCAGACGTCAGTCGGTTGCGCTAGGTCGCCGGCAGCTAGTTCACCCCAACGCATACGTAAACGTGGGGTGCCTGATCGAAACCGCGAGGTCGCCGGTGGCAGCACTTTGATTTCCGGTCGCCCCTCTGACGCGCCAGGCATACACAAAGGCCGGATTTGCTCCCCCGCTGACAAGCATTGCGCTGCGTGAAGTGTATTCGGCTCAGCAGATCGTGACATCCTGCAATGTGCCGCGCCGCTACCTACGCTGATCTATAGAGGAAAGAGAGACAAGACATGGTTTGAATGTTGCACAATTGTGGGTCATTACGCGCGGAGTTTCGAAAAGATACAACGCCATGGCGAGGTGTGCCGATAATGCGAGAGCAAACTCCTTGCGAGAAACGTCATAGAACAAGAAGTTTGTCCCGTTTTTCTTTATTAGTATGTTTCGTGGAGCGTGAAACGTCTCTGTATAGTTTCGACCGGAAGACAGACTGAATCCACAACTACCCTGTAGCTGTCGATTGCTCTTAGATATAGCACTATAGAGCTCTAAGCATTCACGGAAGTTCGAAGACGTATTTGTTCGCGTACGCAAACGGCCCAAGGCGCCCGTTGACCGACGCATGATCGTTTTACCATCGGAGAAAGGCCGCGTAGTAAATACATGCGTAAAGCTTGTAGGGAACAAAGAATCAGTGAAGCAGATATTTAATTATGGCATTCGTCCAGGTATGCGCATTCGCCCTCTGCAATATTTGTTATCTGGTAAACCTTATTGCGCTTCACATCGTATAATAGGCGCAACAGATAAGATAGAGTTGTGATGAGTCTAGGTGGCCGGCTTTGTTTTGCATGAAGACGTGCCGCGCGGGTCTCTGCTCATCACGGTTAAAAAAAAAACAAAAAAAAGAACAAAGGCCTGATTTATAGCCGAATATGTTGATATTACTGCGGTGAGGAGTTACGAGAGCTCTGGTGTTATAGTGAACGTCAAATAAATAAATAAATAAATAAATAAATAAATAAATAAATAAATAAATAAATAAATAAATAAATCTTGGGGAGTAGGGATCAAATCTGACCACTCGGGGTTCTTTATCGTAGGCCCAAAATTAACTTCACGGGTGTTTTGCATTTTGCTAGCTCCTATAATAATTCGACATCAGTGGCCGAGAATTGAATTCGAGCTTAGCGACGCGACAGGGTAACCTCCAAGCTATCACGGCAAGTATTGAGAACTTTATTATCGGAATAAAAATTAAATTCTATTACTTGAGAAAAGGCAATATTATGATTATGAGGGACGCCGTGCTGGACACTCCGTATCAATTCTGACCACTTGGAGTAAGTCACGTCGCAAAACATTCGGTCCCACGAGCTTTTTTCGGATTAGAAGGAATGTAGACGCCTTCTCTGATTTGATGAAACTTCCCAGCACCGCCTACACTTTGATAGCACGGCGGGATTTGACTCTATCCGCAGTAGGGCACCTGGAGTAAACTCGCAACGGTTTTCCACGGCTGAGATATGCTTGGCGCACTCGTAGCATTTGAAAGCACTGCATAGACATTTTGTGCTCAGTATTGCGCATCGTAAACGATCTCTCTCTACAGAATGGCCTTTGAAACACCACGATCCTATATGAAACACGTTCATGTTACGTGTCATGATCTCCGGAAGAACTTAAAGAGTCGTGGGCCGGTCATAGATATCAGTTTTTAATTGCGAAACACCGTGTGCTTATAGATTTGCGCGTACCTTAGGAAACCTCAGGTGGTCAAAATTAATCTGGAGTCCTTTCCCGCGCCGTAACTCATAATCACATTGTTGTACTGTCAAGTAATACTTCAGATATTATTATTATTATTATTATTATTATTATTATTATTATTATTATTATTATTATTATTATTATTATTACACAAAGGTTGAGCGTTGACCTGCGTATCTCGGCGAAGAATAAACAGCGATTAAGTAAAGCTTCCAGGTCACTAGGTCGTAATTCAAGGTCATAATTGGGCGAGTTTGTGGACGAGTTGGTGTCTGGTAAGAAAGAAAAAAATTTGCCGCGGGAAATGAAAAAAAAAAAGAGAAAGTCCTAGGAATCCTTAGCTACCGAGCGCGAGGCCTGAACCACCCCTCGCGATTGGTTTTGAAAACGACTTGATGTGTATTGAGGGCCTCCCAGGAATACACAGCCGAAAGAATCTTTCAAAATGATCGGCTGGAAGTGAAGATACTGCGACCGGAAAATCTCCCTTGCCCGTTCTTTCACAATTCAGCAGAACAGGACTCTGGTGGGTGGCCGTAAGAAAAGTGTCCTGCCCAGCGCTTTACCTGACCAGGCTTTACTGTCCTAACAGCGCGGCTGCTTGGGCGCATTACTTCGTGGGGCTAGCTGTCGGGCATAGTAAGGCAAACCTACACCCGACCTACACCCGCATTGAGGAAGGCCCGTACACAGGCGCAGCGGGCGGCAGTCAAATGGGTTAATTTACGTCAGCTATCGTCCAATAGAAGCAAATCTGCTCTATGACGAAATGGAGCATCTGCAAGGAAAGCGAGGAGCGGCCTATCTATTGCATAGAGGTCTCCTGAGTAAATGGCAACTTAGTGCTCCGCTTGTGAACGTGCCGCGCGCTACAATATTTGGCTGAGCTCTTCATTGTAGCGTTCGTCAGCCGTGGAATGTGTTCTTCACCAAGCCTGGTGTGTGATCCAGTACCCTTTTGAAGAGACGTAAAGACGAAAGTCAAGACCTTTGGTGGCCGAACCCGAAACCTCTTGTAGTCGAACATCACCTGCATGTAATTTATCACTGCCTGTAGAGGTTAACATACAGTAAAGCGTGACTGATACCCGCATATCCAATGTGCGTATCAACCTCCGCATGGGGCTTGTTATGGCCAACAAAAAAGAAAACTAGCGAAAAAGAAATATTTCATAAAAGCATCAATTTTAGACATATGGGAGGTAGGTGCTGTATCAGACCATATATTCAGTAAAGGAAGAGTAATTAAGTTGAGGTACACGTGCGCGACGCATTTAGATATGCGTATATGAGCCACAGTTAATAAATAAATAAATAAATAAATAAATAAATAAATAAATAAATAAATAAATATGTCACCTGCGGCTCATGCCTGCACTGGATATAGATATGACCCACCCGTTGGGAAGTGTTCTGAGCTGTGTGCGATAGAATTCATACAAGAACTGCCGCGCACAAAGTCCCACTTAAACTAAACTTCACATAAGGTCTGCCAAAACGCTACTTGCTCGCGCCATTTCTGACGCCTAAGATCGCCTTTAATTTTTTTATTATCGTTAATCTCCGGCGTTTTAGTTTAAACGTGCATTCTACAGGCGGCCGCTTTGCGAGGTGAGGATGAACGACAGGGCATGTTTGTTATACATGATAGGAGGGTAAATCAGTAAGCCGATGAGAAGAGCACAAGTAGAACAAACACAAGTAGAGCCGCCTTGCGCGTTCAGCAGCTAATTAATAATTAATTAATTAATTAGCAAATATGGTCGTTGCACGACGTGTACCTTGATACGGAATGTGTCGTATACGGGAATGCGCTGGCCGATGCACTCAAGATGGCGAGTTTCACCAGCGCGCGAACATAGGAAAAAATGCGACAGAAAAGAAAGAGCGCTGACTTCCAACTGATCCTTATTTTGCAGAGTGGGAAGATATATACATACAAAGAAACAAAAGAAGAACAAGACTAATCAATGTACTGCCAGTCAAATCACATGTGACACGTGTTCGCGATCGCCCCTCAGGCGTTCAAATTGCCTGAGTGACCACGAGCAATTTTGATATTCCCGCCGTATATCCCCCTCTCTCTCGCCAGTTCACTTAAAGGCCCCTCGTTCGCCTCAATAATGCCGCAGACAAATGACGGCCGCAGGGAGCTCGGTTCCCTCTCTGCGAGTGACGCATCTGTCGACTCTCCCCCCGCTGGCACGTTGCCGGCGCGCTGCGCGACGGCGCGCATCCTGCCGCCGCGGCTGCGTCCGCGCGCGCTGTGCTACCAACGTTCGAGAAGTGTGCGCGCTGGTGTGCTGCTGCCGGCGCGGCCCTGCGACGGCTGCTGGCGCGCCTCTCGCTAGCTGCTTCCCCGCGTCGTCGTCGTCGGCTTCGGCGACGCCGGCAGTGTGGATCGCTCCATGCGGGCCGTGACGACGCCGCTGTGCGCGTGCAAGTGCAGCCCGTGCTCGTGCTCTTCGTCCCGGCGTTCGAGCGAGTACCGCGCCTGGCGTCCGCGCAGCAGGCGCTCTTCCCGAGGCGAGGATGGAGGACGTTACGCCGAGGTGAGCTAGATGTATACACCACTGTCAGTGGATGCCGCACAACGGAAACATTGAAGGTAGTTGATCGACTTCCTTTTATCGAGGCGCTGTCCGCGTGCCCCACGAATGGCATGTGTGATACGGTTCATCTTAATGCGATACGCCGGCCGCATAACCCTATCTGCTAAGGATCACAACGCTTATCAACATGGACAAAAAGTCAGCGGCAATACAACAAACTCTTGAGAAAAGCTAGTGCGAGAGAACCTTTTCTAACCATATAAAGCCTCGACGACTGCACGTGCCGTCGTGAATTTGGCTAAATCGTTGCTGATGGCTAGGAAGTTGCCGTGCCGCTGATATTACTGTAGTGTCAGACGATGGGTCGTTACCAATGATGATAAAGAATAAAGGTGCAGAAAGTGAAATACAATGTCGAGCAGCCTTAATTAAACTTGTATGGAGTTGCGATCTTTGTGTTAACCGCGTAAATTGGCTGCACTGCAGGGAGTAATGCTACATACGTGAACTCAGTCCAGATTTCTGGCCAACGCTGACATGACAGAGTTGGACGGCTGTACAAATAACATTGGAACATTGGATACAGCCTTATATTTGTAACATTCATAAAGGTCACCAATGCCTTAACACTGTATTTATCGACGGCCTATTTCATAAAATCCGATATAGGCGGTCTGTTTGTCTTACTGAAAAAAAAAATAAATCCGAATTTCTCTATTCCACTACGCTGATTGTGAATTATCACTGATAATTTTTGCAGAGCTGTGCGTTGCAACACCGCAATTAAAAGTTTGTGCTTAGGTGGGCGTAACGCATTTGAAGTTGCAAAGTCAGTGGTCTAGTTCTCCGTGGAAGTATGGAAAATACATTAAAGAAACGCAAGAACAGAAATGGAAGTTCCGCGCAGTTTGCAATTCTTGATCATTTGCTGAACTTTGGTCAGAAAGAAATTGCTGTTCCTTGTTGAATGCACTCGCAATCGAAATAAAAAGTGGGGCTTGTGTCTGTACGAGGTAGTTGGAGCAATCGTTATTGCTATTTTGTAAATTATTTTATTTCGTCGTAAGTTATTTATATTAAATTTTAGACTATTCTCTATAATAAGCCGTAACACAATTACAGCAGTACTGTATGCTACACAAGTAACTTCAGCTAACCTTATCGCGGCCAGAAATAAATTGGAACAGGCGACGGTTGTAGCAGCCTTGTGCAAAAAATCTAGGAAAATTGCTGCCGTATGGCAAAGCTCCATGCTGTCTTACGTTACGCGCTCTTTATCGCTTTAACAGGTTTGACATCTTGTTGAAGCGATAACACATATTGATCATACGTTAAACTTGGAAATACAGCAACTCTACTGCCCACTCACAAGCCAGAACACACCAGCGTTATAAATACGTGACGCCAGACAGTTAGTGCGTAGATCAGCGGTCGTAGACGCAACCTTGTCAGGGTATATTGACTTTATCTTCGTTATCTACACGTATTTTACTGAGGTGTCGAGGTTTTTAGCCGAATAAACAACGTATCCTGATATGTAATACAGGTAACTGCGCGATGGTAATCGTTATCGCGACAGAAACAAGTACAAGCACAGTTACGAAGGCCGTCGGCGTTATTAATGTGATAGCCCGCATTCGACTGATGTGAAGGACATTGTTGATGGAAACACCCAACGGATCATTGACTGTTCCACGATAGGCCAAGCGTGCGGAAGAAAGTGCTGGTCCCGCACTCTCGCGGTACTCGCTCACACGAGTACATATATAGATGTTTAGTTAATTCTGTGCGCAATTTTCAAACTCGTACAACGTATAGCCTTGTTTCGGCGGAGAACATGCGATAGGGGCCGAACTGCAGGAAGAGCCTTTACGTTATCCCTGTTGTCATTCGCAGCTGGAAAAGGAGCCTACCCACATGACCTACAAAAGCGGACGAACCGTTTATAGGGGCATGCTGCACTTATTTGACAGTGACGCCGGCGTGTGAAGCGTGACAAAACGCAGTTATTTTCAATCTGAAAGCAACGGATGTTCGATCGGAAATCACGAGCGTTGTCGCTCCATCAGAAACTAAAGCTGCAGGCTGGTTCTTCCGCAATGGCCACTTGTTGCGCTGTGGTGTCGTGTCTTTTACGTAACTATGCGTGCATCATTTAGTAGCCAAATTTAGTCGCGTAGGAACAATATCAAGCAGTCCCACGTGTATATTCTAATCGAAGGAGTGGGGAAGTTTATCTGGTACTCCTCATAACGGGCCAAATGACCGCAACTCTTGGCAACAAAACACGACGGAAGCAAGCACAGACGAGAGGACACAGCTATCGTCTGTGGTATGGCACTCGTAATCGCAGGTTACGACTCACTCGTAAAAAACGAAAGCTTGTGCGCGCGCGCGCGCGCACGCACACACACACACACACACACACACACACACACCACACACACACACACACACACACACACAGCACACACGTGCACACACGTTTATTCGCAATTCTTAGAAGAAGACCAGACGATTTTGCGTTTAGTTCAAGTGCGAGCCGTTTAGGGCAAATGCGCTCCACTACGGGAGATATGTTGCAGCTCTCTCAGTAATAAAATGTATCTCGCACACTATTGCTGTGTACTCCGTTATATGGGAAAAACGGGGGGGGGGGGGGGCAGTAAGCTTTCCCAGGAGAACACCGTTTCTTTACGTTCACCTCGATGACGAAATGGCGTCTCGGCCTGAAGCAACGTTTGTCTGAAGCCAAGCATTCGTCCCTTTTTGGGTCTTCCCTCGACTCGCCGGGGAGCTTGTGACGACCTTCATCAGCAAATGCGCGTCGTGAAATCCTTTGCATTGTCTCCTTCAAACGTGCACTTCAGATGTGGAAGGTTCACAAACCAAAACGCGCCAAACCGGACTACTTTGCATTGACGGACATATGCAGAAGCGATCCGCCGCCGTTGCCTTCCCTTCACAGACGAGACAAATTGTTCGCGAGAATAGAAGCGATGAAAAACAATTAGGCGTGGCTCTCTTATCACAAACACCAATTACCAGCGGAGGAGCTATGGGGGCTTAGCGAAACATTTTAAAGTTAAGCAATTTTTTAGCGACGCCACACCTGACTTTTCCTTCACTGAATAGGCCACACGGAATCAAGGAAACCATTAAAGCATTTTTCGTGCAAATGAAGTATTTATTGCGTCTACGTTAAGCTAATCGTCGCCTTCACAAGGACTGTGCCTTCACTCATTCTACTATGTTGTCTATCTCCGTCTTCCTCTCTCTCTCTCTCTCTAACTCTTCCTCCTCTCCCAGACGTTGTAAATTGTGTTTGCACCTCCCGCGGGAAAGTAGTGGGTAGCGGTCGAACCCTGAACCGTCGACGAAATGACAGAGGACTGTAGTGCGGGAGCACGCCACACGTGCAGTGGTCTTTTCGATATTTTGTGTGTCTGGTTTGGAACGCGTTCTCTCTGAACGATCTCATTAATAAATGATCACTTTCACGTTCTGAATGATCGTATCAGCGACATCAAACAACCCAAGATACCGACCATGTATACAACGGAGCTAATGAAGTGGGCCATTTATGTACCGTTTCTAATAACAGCATCTGCCCCGCCACGGTGGTCTAGTGGCTACGGTACTCGGCTGCTGATCCGAGGGTCGCGGGATCGAATCCCGGCTGCGGCGGCTGCATTTCGATGGAGGCGAAATGTTGAGGCCCGTGTGCTGTGCGATGTCAGTGCACGTTAAAGAACCCCAGGTGGTCAAAATTTCCGGAGCCCTCCACTGCGGCGTCTCTCATAATCAGCGCTGGTTTTGAGACGTTAAACCTCACATAACAACATAACAACAGCATCTATTTCAAGTTCTTAGACAAGCTTCAGTGAAGACGGCCAACTTGCGCTGTATCGCTTGGGTGCAGCAGAACCACCCGTTATCTCAATTCAATAGTGTTTACAGCGCAAGAGAGCGCGCGAATTTGCTGACAAGGTGTACTCTGTCCACAGAACCCTACTCTGTACCCAAGCGCTGCGTGAAAACGGCCTTAGGCGCGGCGATAATCTCGATCATAATCACAGCGATCGCTATCACGAATAGCGATTCGCAATAGCGATCGATGTGGTTATGATCGATAAGCGATAGCCGAATGAGCGTCAGGACAAAGCTCTTGCGAAAGAGAAGCCCTGCGCATGCTTGTGTCCGAAGAAGGAAAACGGCACACCAGCACACAAACGCGCTTACCAACAAATGTTGTCACGCAAGTTATATCTACACCAGCTCGCAATGCGCTCGAGCAGCTTGCTTTTTCGCGCAGCTGTCATGAAGGCGGTGCCTTACTCTTCTCTCAGCCGATCCCCTCTCTCATCTGCCCTCATTCATGTTTGACAAAGCACATGTATGCTTCATTGCGACCGTTTCCCAGTGACCGTACAGTTCTGCATGCGCGCTCAGTTCCGTCGTTTTGTGCGACGACTATGCGTCACGCGTGCATCACCCACGGCGACCTGCAACACAAACTGCAGCGGCGGGTGATCTCCGCAGACCTCGTGTTGCGCAGTTGCTCTCTGGATTTGATGTACTACATTATCAGCTTCCTGTTGTCTCTTTGGCAAGGCTTACGATGTCCTTACGATATACAGTGTCTGCGGCGTCATGTGATCATTCCACTCCGCCTTTCTTTCTCTCTCTCAATCTTCTCCATCACGCTCTTCGGCTGGAAAGATAAAAAGTTGACTCAGCGCCGTTAACGGGAATGCTGAAATTTTTTTATAACAGTTAACATTTAATGGCACTGACTACTATTAATATTCCGTTACTATTCCGTTATTCCATTGCTATTCCATTATTCATAACTACTCTGCGACTAATAATGCGTTTTGTATCTCTGACACCTACATTTCGTTACCTTCTGTGTCTAATTACAGTGTTCTGGGAGGGGCGAAGGGGCGCCTTTTTGACCAAGAGGCCAGATCCCCCAACAGTGGACCGCTTTTGAATTCCGCTCAGTCCGCTGGAGAGCAAGTTGGTCCGAATCCACGACACTTCTTTAGCGTGATGACAACAGACACAATGAAGAGGACAGGACGAAGTGTGTCGTCTTCTTTGTGCGCGGTGGTTGTTTTCGCGTACACAACGCCAGCGACGCCGACACTTCTTAGGCAATAGAAGCTTTGCTTGAAAAAAGTATTATGGAACGTCTGAATTCGCTATATTTTGTTAACGCCACGTGCTCAATGTAGCCCCAAAGGGCAATACATATATAAAAGTGCATATGGCATATCTACTGAATGTGAGCGTGCCGGCCACGCAGCAGGCTGTTTCTGAGGCATGCGATACGAGTCCATGGGCACCAGCGCAACAAGGCGACCTTAACAAAGCTGTTTCTTGCGAAACTAGTGTAACCGCGCGGACCTCTTATTTACTTCTACCGAAGTTAAAAACATGAGAATTCTCGCGCGTTTAGTTTAATTGTTAGCTTGTAAAACAGTGACTAGTCAACGGCCTAAAAACAAGGCTCGCTTATACAGACTATATCGCCTACCACACGGGAACATGGCGTGGGTCTCAAGCTGCACAAATAAGAACTCCTGTTAGTACGTTTGGACATTGAAACGAATGATTTTGCTGCAGTTATACATAACGGAAGTGTCAGTATGTGATCGCTAAATCCCAAAGGCCCCACTGTACTTCTTTCTTTCTTTCTTTCTTTCTTTCTTTCTTTCTTTCTTTCTTTCTTTCTTTCTTTCTTTCTTTCTTTCTTTCTTTCTTTCTTTCTTTCTTTCTTTCTTTCTTTCTTCCTTTCTTTCTTTCTTTCTTTTGCGGGATAACATCCAGTGAACAATGACCTTACGCGTATGCGTAGTACGCTGAGCCACGATAAGCAGTTTCGCAAGTAACTATGCCGGGGATAGAACATACCAGCATCGCGACCTCGTGAGTTGATGCTATCGCGTGGATGCCATCGTTTCTCAACGCGCATCGACGCCGCGGCGCTTAATTGGGCCGCGCATTGTTTCACATCTCCTAATATGTTGGTTTTATTTCCTTCTTTAGTTCCTCCTCACTTCGCTGATAGGAAATGATTACTCATCGCACCAGTTTCCTTCTTTAGTTCCTCCTCACTTCGCTGATATGAAATGATTACTCATCGCGCCATTTGCAGTTTTGTTTAGCTCAGCCGGCGCCCGATGTGGCAACATTCGTGACCGCTCCGTGTCAATGAGTCATGAATGCACTTTCCACGAACTGACTGGCCGTCTGTGTGTGTGTGTGCGCGTGTGTGCGCGTGTGTGTGTGTGTGTGTGGGTGTGTGCGCGCGCGTTTATTACCCGCCTCATATAGCAACACAAATTACAACCCAGATGAATCGGTCGTATTGCAACGCGTCTTATGCGCCTATGTTTGCGCGTAGAGCCAGCCGTATTCCTGGATGGAGATATCGCAAAGCGTGGATTTCAGTGCGCGCTCATTGGCTGACGGAAGAAAAGCTGTCAAGTGGTCGTTTCAGTCACGTGACCTGCGAGGCTGTACGTCACGCAAAGCGACACTCTCGGCCAAAGTGAGCATATCTGAGTACGGCGCGTGTATTCCATTTACTGGGTACCGCTATCTTTCAAGCATCTTGTAGGTGAAGTGGCTGAGAAATTTCGCTGAAACGCGGGCTTATCGGCACACGATAAATTTGTTAACGATTGACTGTCCGGTATGTTCAGATACCTTTATTTGCCGTTACAAAGTTTCTTAAGTCTACTAATGGCATGCATAGTTTTACCACAGCATAGTATAGAGAGAAACAAGAAAGTGTAGCTTTCTTTCCTTTTCTGGAAAGGAATTACAGAAACGGAAACATAAGTGGGGACTGGGTCGGAGGGAAGAGGCTAGATTCTATTAATGTACCCGCCTTACAAATTTGATAATCTGTCGACTATATTAAAACAAATGAAACAAGAAATTCATAGTTTCGGTTTCATGTAACTGTTACTTGCAAGTTGTGAGAGAAATTGTATGTGATACAAAATATCACGTGAAATAAATTCCAGTTTTGCCTTATGTTGGCGCCAGGTCTTCCTATACGTTTTGAAGAAACTCATTTTGTCACCCCTCGGGTTTTTCTTTTTGTTTTCCTTTTCAACTTTCTTCCGTTCTTGTACAAATTTGCACGCACTCTCCTTAGGCAGCTTAGATTAAAGCTTAGGCAGCATTTGCTATCGTGAGTTGGTTGATAACTGGCCGCGGCGGTCGCATATTCGATGGAGGGGAAAGTGCTATAGATTGATTGATTTTTGGGGTTTAGCGTCCCAAAGCCAGCTCTGATTATGAGAGACGCCGTAGTGGAGGTCTCCGGAAATTTCGACCACCTGGGGTTCTTTAACGTGCACTGACATCGCACAGCACACGGGCCTCAACATTTCGCCTCCATCGAAATGCAGCCGCCGCGGCCGGGATTCGACCCCGCGACCTTCGGATCTGCAGCCGAGTGCCATAACCACTAGGCCACGGTGGCGGGGCAGTGCTATAGAGGCCAGTGTACTGCGCGCGATGTCAGTGCAGGCAAAAGAACCCCACCTAGTCGAAATTTCCGCAGCACTCCACTGCGGCGTATCTCATAGTCATATCGTGGTTTTGGGACGTAAAACTCTGTAAATAATAATAATAATAATAATAATAATAATAATAATAATAATAATAATAATAATAATAATAATAATAATAATAATTTGCCCAGGGAGTGTACATGATCGAAAACTCAAGCAGCTGAGATTGATTATCATAGGATAAGAATGCTCGCACTCGGCTGCTGATCCGAAGGTTGCGGGATCGAATCCCGTCCGCGGCGGCTGGATTTAGAGGGAGACGAAATGTTGAGGCCCGTGTACTGCGCGCTATTTCGGTGCTCGTTCCTTAGGTAGTCAAAATTTCCGAAGTCCTTCACGACGGCGTTTCTCATAATCATATCGCGGTTTCTGGACGTAAAGAGCCAGAAATTAATTAATTAAGTGGACGGGTGTTCTTGCATTTCGGCCCCTTCAATTCCGGTTGGTGAATTCCCGGTAATCGAGCCTGCGTCTATACAGATCGGCGGGGTGACACGTAAGCTGCTTCGCTCCGGGACGCGTAAAAATTTACTCAATTGCAGTAATTTACAAAAAAAAAAAGAAAAGGCAGATCCCACGTATTGTGGGAATTGATGTACAAAGCAGTCAGCGAGAAAATCGCCTATATTGACATGTTTGACATTCACACAAGTGTTATATGAGTAGGATCAATGTTATAGACCCTTTTCATAAACTGCAAGCTAGCTTTCCTGCAATGCAGCTTGCCCTACTAATGGCGGCATTGGCAATCCGGCAAACAACGTATGCAAGCGCAATTTGCTTGCGATAGGGCATTTAAAGTGTCGACGCAGCCCTTCTGATACAAACATCCCCAAAAAACAGGTCGCAGCATGTGCAACTTGAATTTTGACAGCATTTAAATAAGGCAGCTGTCGCCATTAGTAGGTCAAGTTGCATTGCAGGGAAGCTAGCTTTACAGTTTATGAAAAGGGTCTATTGTGCGAATTCAGCGGTTTTGAGCGCAACGCGCGTTCACGAGGCACGTCAGCAGCACTGCGGCGACAATAGAGTAGATCATGGTACGACGTAACGTCGGCACATGCGTTAGTGCGCAGATGTCTGTACTGCATGTAGAAGAAAACGAGTGGACCCAGGTTCGATCCCTACCCACCTAAGGCGCGGTAGGTCGCCATCGTTGCCATCTGTCGTTACAGCACGCCTGCCGGTGTCTATCTGCTTGTTACGCGTACATTTCGATTTGATTGATTGATTTGTAGGGCTTAAAGCCCCAAGACCAGCTTTGATTATGAGAGACGCCGTTGTGGAGGTCTCCGGAAATTTCGACCACCTGGGGTTCTTTAACGTGCACTGACATCGCACAGCACACGGGCCTCAACATTTCGCCTCCATCGAAATGCAGCCGCCGCGGCCGGGATTCGATCCCGCGACCCTCGGATCAGCAGCCGAGTGCCATAACCACTATAACCACTAGACCACCGTGGCGGGGCTACGCGTACATTTAAATCTGAAACTAAAACAAATGGTGTGTCTTTCTCTTGCTTAACCCGCACAAAGCGCGTTCTCACAAAATGATCAGTACCTGCTTTGGTTGGGCCTTGATTGACATACGATGAAACGTTGACACTCAATCACTTGTGGCGCATGCTTGCGTACACAAGGCAGATAATTATGGGTATGAGGCACACGTGATTGCAGTGTCGCTGGTCGTGAGGTATACATGACACGTGTACAATTTTAGCAATATCTAGATCAATTATTCAGGTTCGTCAACATATATACCCTATCAAGCACTATTTTGGTGTATACCGAGTAAACGAGACGACCAGGAGAGCACCGAAAGGCAGGCGGCTACATAGATAGATAGATAGATAGATAGATAGATAGATAGATAGA
This sequence comes from Hyalomma asiaticum, assembly GCA_013339685.2. Lineage (NCBI taxonomy): Eukaryota > Metazoa > Arthropoda > Arachnida > Ixodida > Ixodidae > Hyalomma > Hyalomma asiaticum. The sequence goes on along the minus strand of CM023482.1, from coordinate 109,733,448 downwards.
TAGATAGATAGATAGATAGATAGATAGATAGATAGATAGATAGATAGATAGATAGATTCACGAATAAATGCTTCGCATTGAAGAAAGAAAAGTTGTAAGTAAAACATTGGAGAAAATCGTATTGTGTCAGCAACCTCTCAGTCTCCATTGGCTGTATCGAATCGCCTTTCCTTGTTCCACATTTAATTCGAAACTGTTTAGCGATGTAAGTGGGTGACACACATTACTCTTGCAGGTTGCAAGAACGACTTCTTTCTTTCTTTTTTTTTTTCCTTTCTATTGAGCAGAAAGTGAAACACAGCGTGAGCCCCTCGTGGCATTGAAACCCGGCTGCCAGTAAAAATCTCGCTGTCAACGCAACGTCATAGCGCACATACCTCCACCCTTGAGAGGAGCAGCATACGCCGACACTGACGAACAATGCGCATCCATCTTGTACGCAGACACCCGCTGACGGCGACTGACGGGCTCTCCGGCTTACACGGCACGTTTTTGCGAGCCCTGTCTCCATACGCTGCCAGAGAGTTTGGTTAGGTATAGCGTTGAAAAAAAAAAGAAACAAAAAAGAATATGTTTGATCTTTGTGTGTTGAGCTCATGGCCATACACATGTAGGTCTTTATTGCGATAAACCAGCCAGACGGGAGCATATTCCTAAGATGAAACTTTTTGAACATATTCAGATACGCTGCCAATCAGTCGTGGGTGCTCCTATGAACAGTGAGCCAAATATTATGGCACTGCGCTCACAAGAGAACTTGCAATTTGGTTTCAAATACAGCTGTAAGTCGCCTGCTCTTATTTCAACAAATGACGTCACAAGAATCACCGACTACGTCGCTTGAATTTTTTGCTGTTCTTAAAGGAAGATACATACATTTTTTGTTATATGGGTTTAACGTCCCAAAACCAGCTCTGATATACATACATTTTTTGTTGAACTCAAAACGAAAAAATGAAGTATTACAGAGGATGTTTCCTCAATCACGAAATCAGCAGTGCTAGTCCTTCCTCAAGGGACGTCATTTGTTTAAAGAAAAGCAGGCGATTTCCAGCCGCATTTTAAACCAAATTGCGAATTCCCTGGTGCGTGTAGTGCAATAATATTTTGCCTACACGATCATATAAGCCTCCGACACTGATTGGCACTGATTTCTGAACATGTTCAAGAAGTGGTGGCCTTGGTGGCCGCTGCCGCATTTCCGACCTCGTGGGGTGCCGGACGTCGTTGGCACTACTGGCAACGCAGACCTCAAGGTACCACCAGGGTCCCTCAATACTCCTTTGAGGGACCCTGGTACCACTCAGAGGCGTACAACTGAACATTTCTGCTTTCGCACTCAGTATACTCATAAGGGCACAGGTGTCCATGGAATTTGCTATGCTCTGTAAGTCTCTCGTTGGCACCTCGGCCACTCTGGCCGACTCGATGGTGTGTATATGACTTAGAGGTGTAACAATAGTGTTACGAAAGGTCAGAAGGGATTCCTTGCACTATTCTGTGGTAACCTCGCATGTTGGCCACTCTTTTAACGAAGTCGAGATAATCAGCAAGCACAAAAGCAAGAACCTGCGCAATTTATAATAGAACTTGAAGCAATACATGGGCAGGCAAGCAGCGTGTTAGCTCAAAGTCAGTCTTGGTGCGTAATGAAGAGCTACAGTTCCTTAGAGCGAAGTTTATAAGTTCGATGCGGCACGTTAAGGTATAATGACAGGCGCAACGATCTCGCTAAGAACATAAACAAGCAAATCTACCCTACATTAAAGTTACGGAAGGTGCAGCGCTGTGGTGTTGTCCTTATTTGTTTGCGTTTTGATCGTGCTCTAGTTTCCTTTACAACATTGCCGCAGTAAGCCTAATTTTTAAATATTACGTGTACTTGGAGCACGTCGGGAAAACACGGCTGGCGTGGTTTTTAGACGTGGTTCTTAGACGTAATGCCAAAGAATGATTTATTATTTACTCTGCATTGGTGCGACTTTTATCAATAGAGGCGAGTGTTGACGCAGCTATCGTTTACTTAAGCTGAGTGAACAATTACTGGCGCATGCTACACGTATGTATTCATCGTGTCATAGTCATGCATTAATCGGAAGTGTGTACCGCCCTGTGATTTCGTAATGACGAGTCAATTTTGCGTTTTATTTCTCTTCCATTCAGTTCTGTTCTTCGGTCACCGTGTCGGTTTCATGTTTACTAAAAGTACCGTTTATTGGGCTAGTTGGTTATATGAATTTGAAGGAAGCATAGCGCTAGAACACAAGGACAAGTAAGACAACGACACATTGAAAGTGAGTTGAAAGTGAGCGCTCGTGTCGTTGTCTTCCTTGTCCTTGTGTTCTAGCGCTATGCTTCCTTCAAATTCATGTTTACGTTCACGCTCATTTGTCAGATCCTCCAGAGTGACTCAACTCGATCAAATCATAATGCGATTCCGGATGGGCTGTCTGCTATACCCCCTCTATCCTCTCTCTCCTTTCTGCAACTGAACCAAGATTTCTGCAGAGAAGTGACCCACATAAACATAAAAAGGCGAATCACTGCAGCTTGATTATACTTGTGAATCCAACGCTCCTGGGAGCTGCTGATGCTACGACAATAGCAAGAATCTTCAACGCAATTTCAAAAGCCTGTAGGGCACAAACGTAAGGAGAGAAGCCCACGAGGCTGAATACGAAATGACTTTTAATAAGACTGTGGTGGGAAGGATGTGGAAGGTCAAATGAGGTCGTGTACATATAAGGAGATCCCAATTATGTGGATGAAAAATGAGTTGTAATGCGCACGGACACGCATGCAGCGGAAGCAAACACGCGCCCTCGAAGCCATTAACAATTTCTCACTGAGCACCGCGTAGCGCCAAGAAAGGTTACAGACACCTTCGTTGTATACAAAACGCGAAGGTGGTTCTTCACCATGAAGAGAGAGAGAGGGAGAGAGAGAGAAAAAATGAAGGAGATACTAAGAAGCTCCTCCCCTATAAACACACGCACGCGGCCACATATCGGTTCCGCGCATACATGTGTAAGGTGGAAGTACGTGTGACAGACAGGCAATATATGGGTGTGGGTGTGCGTGCGTGTCTACAGACCGCCAACCACACGCGCATGCGGTTATATACGCGGGAAAAGTTTGCATGTATTTGACGCATACCAGAGTAAGATGGCATTGCACGTCAAATCGCTAGTCATGTGAAACGGTCTTTCGCACACTGCGATATTTTCACTCCTTAAGTACAAGTGATATTACATCGGGGTTGTTTGATAAGGTATAACGACAGGAATACTATAGATTAGGAAACATTGTTTTCACAGCTCGAGCTGAAAACGTGTTCAAGTGCGCGCATAAGGCACTGCTGCATTCGCAAACTTACCGCAAAGCTCGGAGGGCTGTAGGAACCTGTAACTGCAGTTCCTGATTGACCTGGTCCTTACATACAGAGCGTAAACGACTTGGAGAGCCCGAGCACTCCCTCGACTTAGTTCCGGCGGTTCAGTGCGGAGTGGCATTTAAACGGGTAATGAGGAGGTATTAAGAGGTCCAAAAAGGCGCATTTTCGCTGACATGCAGTATTAACGTTTGCCACACAACGAAGCCATGGTGCACGCATAAAATACATAAAGTTTTCGTCGCCTAGCATCTGTAAGCCGGCCTCACCACACTGGATACTATCATGATGGGTGAACGCAGGTGAAAATCTTTGCCGAGGTCGCTTGTAGACATAGTTTTTTTTTTTTTTACGAGCTTTTACGAGCTGCACATACAACTGACAGCAGCCGATAGAGCTGCTGCCAATGCGTCACTAGTTGCTGTCCCCACGCGACTTAGATCTACGCCAGAATGTGTTCACACGTCACTGTGGAACCGAACCCTCGACATCGAAACTTAGCGCCTTTAAGGCAGCTGTATTAAAAACACATTCAATGACTTGCAAGGGACCATGATATGATGATACTCGTATTAGGGTTCTCGACACCAGTGCTTTCATTTAGAACAACTATACAAGAAATTTACAAAAATTTATGTCAGTGCTCCTTAGTACACTGGGCTTCAATTGAATTCATGCGCTGTCATGTCCACCTGATTCATGACTTGTAGGTGCCGTCACACCCTCCTCTTAATTTCTGTATGTCATTGCCTTTCTCTCTCTCTTTGCACATGACCAATGCAGCGCAGATACCATTTTATTTTAGCGACTGCGCGTTACCCTGTGCTTCACTCGCTTCGTTCGTTTCGTCAGCGTAAACGTCATGTACATTCTTCCACCGAGAGAGAGAGAGAGAGAGAGAGAGAGAGAGAGAGAGAGAGAGAGAGAGAGACTAACGGCCTATGATCGGTCAGGCGCACGCTCCGCGTCTGTACAACTTACAGGAGGGTACTAAAGGAACGAAATCTCTATTCCCGGACTTGGCCAATCACAGAGTTTCGCGAGCTTTACGTAGACAGCGCGGCTGTGTCTTCAGTGCCTCGTGACCGTCGACGGCGCGCAAGTCCTGCAAAAGTGCGCGAGTTCCAGCGAGCTTGCTCGGGCGTGAAACGTGATTGACGCCCCCCGTAATCATCCCGCGCTTAATACTCTCCATCCTTCGCATGCCGAACGGATGCATCTTCACTTCGCTTGACATATACAGCGCCAGCGAACACATACACGGGCTCCACATACGGGGAATACATACAGGCGCGATAAAGAGCCTCGAAAGTGTGTCAGTCAGCCGAGAAGTGTGTGCGGGGGACGAGGATCGCGCCATAGGGCGTCCGTGACGCGCCTGCCCAGCGCCGCGCTCACGACCGCTTCTAATCGCGGATGGCCGGGACTATACGGCGCGGTAAATACGACGACCTCTCCGACCGGCCACACCCAACGGAGGACGCCAAAGGGCCCGAGAACGAAGGCACATGGAAAACCTCGCGCTCAGGCAGTTCTGTGGTTGCGGAAATGCCCGTTGAAGCGTGGTCTCGTATCGTGCCTTCTGGCCCCGAAGGATGTGCACGCACGTGTTGCAGAAGAGTGGTACAGGCAAGGGTCGCGCACTTGAGCGTGCTCGTGGCATCAGAACGAGTTGACGCCGTTTAAAGTTGGACTCCCATGATCGCCTCGCCGATACGTGCAGATTGCAACGAAGGTCTTCTAGCGCCTGCCTCTCTCTCTCTCTCCTTCTCTCTCTCTCTTAGTGCGTGCGTTTGTGTGTGCCGTTTTAAGGTGGAGTGAGACGAACGCCTCAAGTGGGCACCATAAGCAAGCACGATGGGTAGTCTTAGCTTTTGCTGAATATTACCAATCCGATGATCATAGGCTGAAATTGAAGATGGTGGAAAATTACTGCGCTCTATATGCATATGACATGGCAACGATCAAGTCTTGTACGGATGTTCACGTAAAACCCAGGTTTTTTTCCTGACGACAATTTATATTTTATTTCAGCGTTTAGCGGCGATCGCATGCCTCTAGCGGAAACCGAAACGACGGGTTCCACCAGAGGAACGCGTGCTCGTGGCATGAGAACGAGTTGAACGAGCATCGGTCTGTTGTGCTGGACGACCTAAGCCTGATCCCACTGCTGCAAGCGAAATTTCCTTTTTTTAATCTCGAGCTATTCGGCAAGACTGCAGCAGCCACTACCAGAGAAGGTGGGAAAGGTTCGTAAAGAAATATTCCATTCAGCCGCGCGTTAACGTGAATGTTGAAAGTGAGAGTCCAACAACGCCAAGGCTCGTTGACTCCGTTCGCTTAACGAAACAGGACCACACGCGGCGTTTTCCATCTGGCGTTTCGCATGGGTGCCCAGCAGCTCCCGAAGGGTAGTATACAGCCACGCGCAACGTTCTCTTTGACCTCTTCGGTTATAGGTTTCTTTGTTTTACATTTCACTCACCCAAGTGCTGATTCATTCGTGTAACCGCATGTCGTGTTTCCTGTTCTATTATCAATATTGTCAAGGTCACTGTAGTCTTAGGTATGTATTGCTTTATTTCTTAATACGGAGAGACATGACGCGTAGCAAATCACGCAGGTAGACAAGGAATAGTTCTGGTTAGGTACCCTGCATTGTTTGAGGGGGGCAAGGAGCCAAAAGCAGGAATTAATAAACTGCACACACAACAGAGCGGTGGTTCCAACAGGTAACGTTTTCAAAGTCCCTTACGTTGCAATAATAAAAGGTATGGCATATATACCTTCATATAACACACCGCTATATGTGCTACATGTTACACCTTTTATGACGGTTATATAGCATATATAACCACCATAAAAGGTATAACATACAGCACGAAGCACAGCGAGAGTTTTGACGACTCTGCACTTCGGCTCACCGCATTCATCGGACCACCTCGACTCGGAGACACGAAGAATCACTGCGGCAACGGAAGGAAGACGGTTTGTACGAGGCAAAGTCACTGAATCAAACTACCCGTAACGCGGATTTTCGACCACGCACACTTCCACGCTGCACCGAAGTCGTTATACATAAAGCCTGTACTGGAGCACCGCTATAACAAAAGACATCTGCGCTAAGTGGCCGACATGAAAGACGTAGACAACGATGGATATAGCACGCAAGAAGCATAAGCAAAGAGATTAGAAGCGCTCTCTACGTGTACAACAGAGAGTAAATTTACAAAGGCGCTTGCTGTATAGAGCCGCTCTGGCCGCAAGGATCTTAGTATGAGTAATTAACACCGTGTATGACCAAGCCTGCATTGGTCCCGTCAGACAACGAAATCGAGCCGAATGCAGGCACTATAGTCTCCCCCTCTGGCAGCTCTCATATGGGGCGGGCACCTCTACGTAGACGATCATGACGAGGCCTACCGTTGCAGTGGGCTTTGTACAAGGAGACAAGCGTCCTATAGATCTCTACCATTTGCTCCCGTATGCTCGTAATTTGGGGCCTGTATCAGAATAGGGTGCGTCAGCGTACTGACTGGTTCGGCACCCTCTTACTCGTGCCTTGTGGGCTGACGAGAGGTGGGGACGGTGCTCCAGCATGGCACCTGTGCTGAAAACGGCCGATTGTCCAGTCGTTGAAATGCCCGAGTTAGTGTTTGACACTCTACGTAAAATCGAGGGCAGTGACATAGCAGTAAATGTTAAATGGTTTCGTCGGTCCCGCAGACGTCGCATGCTGCACTGTCAGCGTCTCCAATAAATGCGGAGTATGCCTTCGCGAAAGAGTTCAAAGCACTGTTTTGCTTCTTGAGGACGACGAGCTTGTGCGAACTTCTTTAACTGTGTTAGTGCGCGTCAGCGCATTATCTGCCACCTTTTCTTTCTATCCTCTTTCTGTTCCCCTGCTTCATTCCCAAAGTGTAGGGTAGCCAACCGAATGCCTTTCTGGCTAACTTCACTGCTTTTCTGTTTGCTTCCTCCTCCTCTTCCGTCCTCTTACTCGTGGAACGTAACTCTCATGTATGTATAGACGGGTTCGCTGTTTGTAAACAAACAGGAATGCGGCGAACGGTGTGCCCAAGAAGACTTCCGGTGCGGCACTTCCGGCAATACATTTTCAATGGACTCGACGGTGATTGCGTCTGGTGCATTTGAGTTTGTTGCTTAAATAATTCTGGCGCATTCGTTCATATGTGTTTAGAGCGATGTCTAGCGACTACATGAGGGGGTCGACGACGTCGCACGAGATAGCTACAAGTATAAACTGCAGAGGAGAGAAGAGTTGCCTGATCCGCTGGGTAGGGAGGTTGTAGCCTGGAAGGCAGCTACGCGATGAATTGACAAACGATCTGTGTGACTGCATGTTAGCTGATGATGCTGAACAAAGTTATGTTAACTGCACAATTATTACGAAAGGTAAGCAAGATAGTCCAGTTTTAGGACAAGCCTGTTAAACAGTAATAAAATTATAATTAAAGGCAACAAGCAGAGAGCAAGTCGGCTGTGATGGAGCATGCCTAGTTTTCTTAAAATCACAGTTTAAACCGATGGCTAACTTTACCATGACAACTTAAAAACTTTACTGTGACCACTTGAAAAGGTCGTAATAATGATCGTCTGTTTTTCACATAAGGGTTGGAGTTGTGTACAGAACGCCACATCGCATAAACGCGTAACCTACGTTTTATCACACGTGTTCTAAGCTGCCGAAAACGGGCTAGTTGACAAACACAAAGGTTTGGTCCAGGCACACATGACGATGGAACATTAAACATTATATTGGTGCGCTTGTGCCACACCGGGTACTTTTTGATAAGAGAGATCGGCGCCGATCGGAATCGATCGCGATCTAATGTGTTCGGTGCATCTGAAATCATATGAAACGTACTCTATAATGAAGTCAGGTGTGGCTGAGTTACGCAGAATACTATGGTTTGCTTACGAGTACACTATTTACGAACCAAACTTTCAAGTTAACCTGCCTACATCTATAGTCCAAGCTCAGACCGAAAGATAAATTAGCTAGGGAGCGACGATGTCCATTGGCGGCAACACGACAGGCGATGAGTCAGTTGCTCGCACCAACGCCAAACCACTCGCAGGCGTCGCCCTCAAAAAAAAAAAAAAAAAAAAAAAGCAAGCGCACGGCAACAAAACGTGGGGCGATTCATGTTGAGCGCGGCTGCTTTTGTGTCCCGAGCGCTGCTTCGAACAGTGCACATCACTGATAAGGCTCCAACTACAAGGAACACCTTTACGATGGATTTTTGGCATTAGGCAGCTTTCACGTTTTGCTATCCACTTCAGGCGTCAGCGCGATTGTCTGTCGTGGTTGGAATGCGACGGCGTCCGACGTGTACCTTGTAATTAGGGACCATAGACAAACGTCTGCGCATCGCAATGAGCTTTATTTGCCTTTGATGAACTGGGCAGAAGAAATCTACGCGCTCTTTGTGGGATTCTAGTTTTCTCGCCTGGTAGCTGGGCTCTTTCGGCTCATCTGTCGCGAAACATAACGTTTCGACTTGCGATGGCAGATGAGTTGTGGACCGCAGACTGCATCCTGGCACCACAAAACAGCGCCCGAGTCGCGAGCGATTCATCACAATAATTCTATCAGTGGAACACAAGCAGCCGCGGCCACCGACGCACGCTGAAACCACGCGAAAGCAAGGTAAACAGGAAGTTTTCTAGGGCACGTTTCCGGTGAACGCACAATGTTGCCAGAGAACGGCAAGCGCTGGCGAAACCGTCTATAGGTAAGACATCTGTGTGCAGCGACTCGGGACTTGTTCGTTGACCTTCGACGTACCGTGCACCCACACACAATATCAAAGTCGAGGTTACCCGCGCAGCATGCACGAATGTGGCATCGCGCTGGTGTGAACGGAGGCGTATCGTATGCAACTGCTGCGCATTCACAGGGGCCCAGTGAAAAGCGGATTGAGCCGTTGGAGCAGCGATTCTCCACCCGAGTTATCCGTACAGCTTTTATTATTATCAACACGTTCAGAGGGCACGTCTGAACATTTACGTAAACGTTTTACGTTGGCATCAGCCCAAATGCGCTGCTTCGCGACCGAAACGCGAGACGCATGCTCGCAGACATGGGAGCAACCCGGGGCTTCTGTGGCAACATAGCGCTGCGGAATTCCACTTGAATAGGAGCGTTGCGCCACCACGACGGCACGCGGCATGTGTTACATCAAACACTGCACGCTTGCGACTGCAAAGTGCACCTGCCTAAACGGACACTGTTCCATGTTATTTTATCGCTTACATGGGTGTAAGCGGTCGCCAGGGCGTGGCACCGAAGCTAGGCCTATGGTTCAAGATCTCAAGAGATTCTTGTTTTACGTGCAAAACTGCAACCTTGTACTGAGGCACTTCGTACTGGTTAGTATTTCTAGACCGTCGGAGTGCTGCCATCGCGACCGCCGCCTCTACCTAGCGGTGATCCAGGCTCAGCGAAATATCTTTGATCTGTAGATTTTTTTTGTCACTTCCGTTGCCTCCGGCGTTTTATGTTAGCGTGCAGTTCACATGTAGGCGCCTTCCATTACACTCACTCACTCACTCACTCACTCACTCACTCACTCACTCACTCACTCACTCACTCACTCACTCACTCACTCACTCACTCACTCACTCACTCACTCACTCACTCGCATATTCTTTTCGCTCGACACACGGGCTCACACATGTCGTAGCGACAGCTTTCGAAATGGTAGTAAGCACGCAATCGCCCTGAAACACTCTCATGCATAGGCGATACGTTTGAATATCTTGCAACTAACGCCAGCAAACTGCGTTCTCTTTTTTTTTTCCTCTCTAGCTCTACCTTTCGCCATGCTTCTCACAGATCTAGGAAGAAGGAGTACCATTACTAGCATAGGCGAATACCTTCAGCTGGGGGCTGCCACCGACTTGGTATTGACATTTGAGACCTAAGGCAAGAAACATGACGACGTAACCGTCGGCCTTGCCAACTCTGCTATCAATTATTTTGAAACAGCAATTATACGAGCACTAGAGGCTCGCCCTTGCCGCCTTGTGAGCTCTTGTGTAACTTCGGGAGATGCTATTTTTTCCTATGCAGGTGTTTTCTGAAGCCATGAGAAATAGCAAAGATTATTACTTAAAAAAAAAAGAATGACAAGATCATCATTCTATGGGATCCGTTATAGTGCCTTTTTGCTATTCCTTGGGCAGGTTTAGCAGTGCACTTACACTTTGGTTGCATGGTCAAGGCAAAGACAATATTTAGGATTTATATGAGGATTCGGGAAACTCACGCCCGTGCTGGTAACTAGACAGTCTACTACGTCTAGCACGCTTCAAGGTGGGTACGATGAAACACGGTATCATATATACGGTTTTCTACGGATACGAAACATACACGCAGAACACATTACTACAACACTAACCAACCTAAAAAATTGCGATGAATACAATGTCTCCGAGTATTCAAATGTGCTTCCACGCCTCCAAAAGTGCTCCAGAACTGAAGCACATCCTATTCCGTGGAGCTAGAACGTCGTTAACACCTGTAGAAGGAGCTTCGCTGGAAACCATCGGTGGCGATTTTGGAAGGTCTCATGAGTCTGTCTGTATAATCAGTTTTGCTTAAGAGACAGTTACTGGTCGTGATGAGCGTTTTATCAGCAAGCTCAATCGAAAAGCTATCGGAGACAGCTAGAAAAGCACCGACACGACGTAACGTAAAATCGTCCCATCAAACAAGCAGTCTCCCATATCCGTTTTTCTGTGTTATTGCTTCGAATTACTTTACTTGCGCGCGAACATACAAGCACTAGAGCGTATATTATGGAAACGGAGAGAATTATCTACGACGTCGAATACACGTTGGGGGGTGTTGGAGTGTGCGTGTTGGAGTGTGCGACGTTGAATACACGTCGGGGGGTGTTGGAGTGTTCGTGTTTACTCCTCCCCTGAAGAAATTCTTTCTGTGTAGCTGCCATGTCGCAAGGAAAGCTGATCCTACAAAAACCAAGATTGTGAACAATTTTGCGCGACGCTTTTCGCAGGAGGAGGACGAGGAAGAGGGTTCGTCTTCGAGTGCCGAGGACGGCACGAGCGCCGAGTCAGCCCTGGCCGGCGGAGGCGTGACATTCAAGTCGCAGCAGCATCGCAAACGCTGCTGCGATGACGACTTCTCGTCGCTGTCGACGCGGCTGCGCTGCCTGCTGGCCGCGGTCGTCGTGCTTCTCGTGCTCACTGCGGTGTTCGTGCCGCTCTACTACTTCGTCTTCAGAGAACACTTTGGACCGCTCTGGCGGACCTTGTTCGGTACGCGCGTCGCCGATGCGTCCTCCGGAGGTGCGGAGGCCACTGTTGGCGGTGCGGGCGTCTCTACGCTGGACGAGACGCTGGCTCCGTTTCAGACGACACCGGCCTGGAAGCCGCAGTGTCCCGAGGTGAGTGGTTGTGCAGGGCGATCAGGGGCTGGTGCAAAGCAAGCGACGACGTCGTTCGCTCATGCTCCCTGACCTACCTGTCAAGGCATAAGGAGAATGTTACACGTATACATCATTATGGTACCAGATAACGAGCGAAAGCACACGAACCACCGGCTCACCGAATCTGCTAAGGTTATACACAATTAGGACGCACAAACTTCAATCGACAAGGACTTTGCAATATTCGCCATGCCAAGTTGACTGAAGTCCTCACAAAAGAGAGAAAGAAAAATATACGCGTGACCGTGGAATGTATGGTCTGTTCGAATACCGTTTCTGTTAAGCACAGAATAACCGCAATCTATGCTTTAACGAACGTTAAATGCTTGTTTTCAGGCCGCGCGGGCGGCACTTCGATGAAGGCAAAATACAAGAACACCCGTGTACAGAGTTAGGTGGCCAGTAAAGGACACCAGGTGGTCAGAACTATAGGCCTTCCACATGGGATTGCACTGCGCATTAAGCTTGTTTTCTGAGCGTGCATTTAACTCGCGTTTTCGGTCGTCTTTTTCATAGCGTTGCTATCATACAGCTACCCACGTACCCTTTCGTGTCGCCGGCGCTTGATACATGGAGTTATACGCACTTGAGTCAGTATTCACAAATGTTCTTGTTAAACTGCTATTTGCTGCTGGTCATGCGAGCCTGCTATTATTATTCCCGCTGAAAACAACCATTTCTTCGGAAAAAACTGCAGCACAAGCAGCTTTGTGTGACTACAACTGACCTCCCTGCTTTCCATTTTTCTTATCTTCATCTCTCGCTCTTTCTCTTTCTGGCGTGTTATTGATAAAGCCGTTGTAGAAAAAGAAATATTCGACGATTACGGTATACCTTCAAAAAGTCATTTTAGCGCAGCTATAGCTGTTTAGGCGTTATGACATTGCGATATATGACAAAAAGTAGTTTGAGAGAGATACGCACGTTTCTCTCTCACTGCTCTCAGCTGCGTATGCGTCTCAGCTGCGGCGACGACCATGGTCCTCTCGGTGGCGGCGGCGCGAACCCGTGGATTCTGGGGTAAGCGGCGCTGAGCATCTGCTAGGGCAGTTCGTTTAGCGTCAAAGGGAGACGAAGCACTTCCACCGTTTGCGTCGCTTATTGTAAAGAGAACGGCGTGAGTAGCGTGGATGGCACGGACAATGCAATCGAGGGGACGGGCGATGGCTCGCGACGTGGGCATCACTTCTTAGCCGCTGCAGACAGAACATGCGTTATGGCTGCAGTGTGTTTCCGTGGTCGCTGCTCAACTCCGCTTTCCTCGTTCCGCTTCAACTGTACCTATCTTCGGTTTCTTTCTCTCAATCATTCTCCACGCTTGCTCTCTCTCCAATGAGACGATAGATCGTTCACTACGCCGCCGTCGACATTTCCACGACGCCTCGAAACAGGCACATTGGATGCTTAGCAGCTGCGCTCTAAGACTGCGGCGATACATTATGGGCTCCTGCAACATTTTTTGAACATAGTCGTGTAACAGTGCCCATCAGTCTTGAGAGGGCTCCCGTGAACATTTCAGCCAAATATTATTGCACAGCACGCACCATGGATTCACAGTTTAATTTCAAGCATAACTGGAAACCGCTTGCTCTTATTTCGACAAATGAAGTCACAAGGAGCAGCGGCTTTGTCGCTTGAGACAGATCTAGCACGGGTGATTTCATTGTGGCATCCTAAGTGATGTCTTATTAGTTCGCTTTGAGCTCAACTGATAACGAAAATGTATGTATTTTTCTTTAAGAATGGCAGAAAAAGTCAAGCGGCGTCAATGCTCCCTGCGGCGTTACTAGTTGAAATGAGAGCAGGCGATTTACAGTTATGTTCGAAACCATGCAGATTCTCTGGTGCGTGCAGTGCAATAACATCTGGCCCACATGTTCACATGAGCCTCGATGAATGATTGCCACTGTTTTCTGACTTCGTTCAAGAACTGTTGCAGGGCCCTTTTAACGGGTTTTAATAATGTTCTTTAAACATGCCTTTGGTGTACTACTATCGGTCGATCACGTGTTCAGGAACGACACCTGTTTTTCTTTCCTTTTTATTATCCTTTCGTTTTTTTCGAGCAGGCTCCAGTACTGGAGTGGGACCGTTTCGACTGCTACCCGGAGGATCCCGACGTCGACTTGCGCACGTGCGAGGACCGGGGATGCTGCTGGGCTGTGACCAACGTCCGAAACGACAAGGACGGCCCTGCTGCCCGGGAACACTACAGGTCGGCATACACGAAAGGTGCACCGGCCGTCTGAGAGAGCGAGGGTTTTAAAAGCGCGCTTTCCGTGAACAGCCACTCATGCGGGATTTCTTAAGCGTTACTACATGTGCTCCCGGCGACAAATGTCCCAAGAACGTGCAACCACGGAAATCGTGAGATTATCCTGCGTTAAGGCATGACACTTCTTATTTAACGTGTAACTGTGCAGGTCGCAAGAGCTGCTACAGACTGAAGCTCTTCATTAGGGACGACGTTCTCAGGCTAAACCAGCTTTCAGATTTTTCGCCGGACTCGTGTTCTGGGCACTTTTGGCCCCGTGATACGTGTACACCCTCTTACATTTTCATTTCGTGTAGAACGTGCAATTAGTGTTTGGGTTACCCAACTGCAACATGTGTAATAATTTATATACGTTTCTCAGCCTAGCGCAACCAGATCCAGGACACGGCAAAGAAACTGAAACAAGACACATGCGGTCCTCTTCATAATGGATGACCTGCGATATGACATGCCAACTGAAACTTTTACATTGCGTAAAACTGCTTTCTGGAAAGTGCGGCCAACATTGATCAATATGGGCATACTGGAGCTGAGCATACTGGATATGGGCATACTGGAATATGGCATACTGGAGGAATGGGTACGTTTTAGAAGCCTGAAGTCTGTATATCTGTAATGCGGATGCAGTTATCGTTCGCAGTGCAACGGGCAGAGTCTTCTCCTTCATCATCTTTTTTTTTTTTTCGGTGAAAATGGCACGAGGACAAGCTTTTAGGTGTCCCACATGTTAAGGCGTTTTATGCAATTTCCAATACTGCGCACGGTACGTTTATTTTATTTCAGTGCAATGAGCCTGCTCTGTTGCTTCGGTGTAAGCGTTGCATGCTTTATTTTTCCGTTGTACCAAATTGTTGAATTGAATTGTTGAATTGTTGAATTAAAGGACTCTGGTTGTACCAAAGTACGATTGGTTGTGCAAAAGCAGATGTTTCTTGCGAGACATAGTGAGACTAAAATTTTGTTGATATACACATGATGATGAGTGAGAATCACTTATACATGTACTTATCTCTGATGAAAAAGAATTGCGAAATTTCGCAGTCTTGTTGTTACACTACTGTTGGTATCTTGTTGCTACAGTATTGCTATCGCATATTTATTCTGCCAAGTTCACATCAAGATGAAATTCCCGTGAAGGGCAAAGGAAAAAAAAAAAACACAGCGCTTGCTCATAGACGTTTCTAGCCCACCGAACATTTATTGGGCTCTTACTCTTTAAAACCGCTCAACAAGAAATGCGCACACTGGTGCAATAACTTGAGGGTACCTTAAGAAGCCCCTGAGACTGTCTTCAGTCGAGTTGTACTGTAATTGGGAAGTGCACGCACTCCATTACCTTCCCTTGGTTCATCACCTCGAAAGTAATGATGAGATGACCATCCTGAAAAAAAAAAGAAAAAAAAAGGAGGCGTAGCTCGTTAACCAAAGCAGATGCATAAAAAGATATTGCTATCGTTTTATGTGCATGTGTGATGACATGCTGGTTGGCTATTACGTTCAGTATAAATAGGCGCCTTAACGATTTCAAATGATTCAAATTAGGTTTCAAATACAGCTGGAAACCGCCTTCCTGTTTAAACATAACGTCACAAATAGCGTTTTAAAAATGTCTTTTGGACCTTTCAAACTCACTAGCTGTTGTACGGCGGCTATCACGTATCGTGCTAGTTTTGCAAAGTTGACATACGTTCAGAAGAAAAAGAAAAGATAGCTAGTATTTAAACTTGCACCATATTGCACTTTACAACCACTACGCCCTGGTTTCCTATATATAAAACTTGTCGCCATATCCTATGCTACAGTAATGGCGTGCTCGAATTAGTGATATCTGTGCTCTTGAGGTGCTAGGGAAGCAATATCTAGTAGAAAAACAATTCTCCCCATTAAAAGAAGTTCAAGGCTGAAAGGCTTAAGAGTTTTTTGCTTGTTACATATGGTTTCTTGTCAAAAAAAAAATGAGAGGAAGAAAAAGGAAGTAACACATTTTAACCATTATGTTATGCAGTCAACGCTTTGCACTAGTAGCTGAGTAGAATGCGTTTGGTCACTGTAACCCCTGAAACTTCGTTTTAGGTGTTTTGACTACAGTAACGGCAGATATTTTCACTCTGGGCCTATTCGGCACCGTAACGTGTCGCCACCGGTGCAGCGGCTCATGTTTACATCTAGCGATTCATATCGAAGCATCTGGGAGTTTGGATCCCTCTGGCGTTAGCTTTCACTTTGATCGAAGCAGCAATGCCAGTTAAGATCCCAAATTAGGCTTATTTGCACTGACCTCGTCACCCACCAAATTAGGGCAAATACCCGGAAAAGGGCAGTGAAAAACCTGGCTTGCTAATACGGGAAACGAGAGACAGCTGGCGCATTGCAAGCCCAGCGAGGCGCATAGGCCAGCGGAGCCCTTGACCGAGGAATAAGTGTCTACAACAACAACAACAACAACAACAACAACAACAACAACAACAACAACAACAACAACAACAACAACAACAACAACAACAACGACGACGACGACGACGACGACGACGACGACGACGACGACAACAAATACTACCACGCTACTACTACTACTACTACTACTACTACTACTACTACTACTACTACTAAGTGGTCATCCAACTCACCCCTATGCATTGCATATTGAGCGCGTTGTCGGGTATTCTGACAGCCAGGCGTGCAGTGTATTTCCCTGCTTCGACCGGGCACGTGTTGTTCCACTCGGCGTTCAACTCCTTCTCCATTGGCGTGTTGCCATTACAGATCTTCAGCTCCCTGTGTACGCGTGTACGATTAAGAGAGGATACATATTAGCGATAGGGAAGCCAGCGCTCGCCTGAAGAATGCTTACTATATGTGAAGCATGCCACATGATTCGTTATACCAATATCGTCGATTAAACGAATTCTGATCAGGCTGATTTCCGTGGTTGCACCGTAAGGCAATATTCCTGCGATATAAATGTAGTTGAACACGAAAACTACAATGTTGCCGTATCTCATGCCTCGTAAAAATGGCAAGATTTAAAAAAAAGTCTGATTGAACATCTTACAAAATAAGATTTGCTTAGTTTAGTTTCCTTTTCTGAAAAAAGATATGTCAGATATGCGAAGGAAATGGAGAGCGAGGCCTCATACTTGGTATTCCAGGCACAAGCAACAGCACCAACACTACTGTTGAAGAATATCATAGACGCCATGGTGAATTCTGGTGTTAAGTATAGTGTCAAACATTTGTTTCAATTATAAAGGATGTTTCTTTTACAAAAACCGTTGCTCCCGTTGCTCGTCGTCTTTCCTGTGGCTGCGCTTGTAGCGCGTGTGCCTTAGCCCCATTGCGAATCTTCGCCACTACAATATATACATATCGGACGAAGAAAAGTACACCCTACGGACCAGTGCTGAACTGGTTCAAGTCCCTGCCCTTGCTGTCTGTTGTGCTGGTTAACCTTCTGCCCCTTTAGAAAGACCGGTGAGTGCTCAGCTGCACTGGGAAACGAACCCAGTACCACCCGCACCATACGCAGACGCTTTCACCACTTAGGGAGCCGGGGCCTACATGGCCGCCGTCATGTAGGCTCCCTATAATAGGTTGCGGACGCCACATGGAAGTAGGCAACCTCGGTTGTCTTGCTAATCTGTCTCGAGAATGTGGCCTCCCTTTCCCCCACACTCTTCTTTTACTGCGCTTCCTTTGTGAGAGACGTTCTTCCATAAGGGCTGCAGAAAGTAGTGTCATTCTTTCCTTTCTCAAGGATCACCTCTCTTTCGAATGAGCTGTCCTCAGTCGACAGACACTTCCCGTGCAGTCCGAGCCAAATTTCCTCTCATTTCCAAAGAATGTATCTGTAGATTAACCCGTATGTCGCATTGCGACTTGCCCGAACATAGGTTAGCTTCTTTCTTATCAGGTGTTTTTTATGATATCACTCTTTCGATAGTAGTAAAAAATTAGCAATCGTGGCGCTAAGCTCACCTTGGCAAGACCAAGTTGGCACAGTCCAGCGTCCTTCCGCTGGGAGTAGAGAAGTAAGTAAGCAGGACGGGGTCGGTGCCGGAGGTTTGGGCGAGGTCAAATTGGATAATGAACTGCACCTCCTGGCCTACCTTGGCATTTTTAACGGTGATGTCCGTGAATTGCAGGATTGTTTTCTCTGTACCTGGAACGAAACGCGACTAGAAATGTGAAAAAAAAAGAACACACAAACCTTGCAGTCCCGATCCACTGGTACATCTCTATAAGCAGCTTCGCCGAAAGGCCTACGATCATGCTCCACATGACCTATCCCGTCCCGAGTCACATGACCGAACTAATATAGCTTAGCAATTCGCGTGCTTTTGCGAGGCTTGTGGTACCTGCGCGGTTTTATTTTCTTTTTACATCGGGTATTTTGTTCAAGGCAGCTGGATAAACGTTTTCTACATATGACAGACAGGAAATAGACTGGTGCATGTTCTCTAATGTGGCCTAACTGTACAGAGCAGTGGCTCTCTTTGAGCTCGAAAAAAAAAAAACAAACAATAAGGAATTGAACACGTATAATTCGTTACGGATATTTATACGTTCCTCGATATCAAAACGGTGCAAGAAATGCAAAGTGGCTGCTTGTCTTCGAAACGTTGGCTTTAGGTACAGTCCTTGTTTATCGAATAGACAACACACGTAGCAGAGTGTGGTTATGAATGGCAGGGACTCTTACCAGGACACTTCGTCAAGTGGGGATGCTGGACCGATGCGGCCGCTAGGTAGATCACGTTCAGCAAGGTGAAGCTGGTGATCATCAGCATCTTCATTTCGTTGGCGCTCTCAGATGGTGAAACTCGGAGGTTGCGACTTTTAATCACAGAATCGCAGAATGTAACGTGAACTGAGTTCGCTATAGCAGGTCTACTGCACTGTCGAGAACCGAACGTGGACTACCTGTTTTTATAGCGTTAACGTTCGCTTTCAACTGAGAACCTTGCGCGTGTTTTACACGTGTACTTATTAGGCTACTAACCCTTGCCTCATTCAGGGCAGTGACTTCCTCCACGTGTTATGACGAACAAGCAAAACATATGTATCAAAAAGGAAATAAAAGAAAGAAAAAGCGAGATGTACCGGATACCCTTAAGCATGGTGTCATTGGATGCTCCTTTCATAGCCTGAACTTCCCGTCTTCGAAGTTCATGTGGGAACCTTACTGTTCATTTCGTGCAATATGTAGCCATATTTTCTTTCTAAACACCGCATTTCTGTTTTCTCGGACCCATGTTTTCCAGCGGCAACTGTTATGTCCGCAATTTTTTTAGTGCAAGCTTCGCTGTGATGTTTCTCTTTCACCTTTATGCCTGACCTTCAGTGGAAAAAGAGGAGTACTGTTGAAATTTATTAGCATGAAAATGCACATCCTGTTCCGGATCATTTCGTGCAAAACATGCCAAGACATCTTTGGTTTCTTTCTTACAGGTGAATGCTTTATATATATGCTGCAAGGACATCTACGTTAATGTTTTCAGCGATCTCATTATGACTGCTAGGTATCTTTATTATAAGCCGTTTTGTTTTATAGGTTTATCTGCAAATATTGTTGAAACATGGAGTAAAAAAAAAAAAACTTATGCTGTTGATATACACTATATAAGTACTATTAAATCGGCTGAGGTCGCTAGCCGCTTCTAATTTATTCTTTTTTCCTGTTTGATAAGCCATAAACATATCTTGTTATGACGGCTCGTCAAGCTATGTGAGCTTATTTTTGTATTTCCGTTGTAAGATTGGTGTTCGTTCGATAACGTTCGACAAAAGCATAGCACACCGCTTGTAGTTTCCCATGAAGTTCAACAGAACGAGACCTTTCACTTGTGACGAATTTTTATAAAGAAGTTCAAATTTTTATTTAATTCTTATGGTGCTCGGCTAGGGCTGTGCGGGTACATGCCACAGATGACTGTCAACAAAGGCCTATGTCAATAAAGGACCAATCAAAATACACATTAATGATTTGATGAGAGCGCACATTGCACCTGTTGAGCAATAGAAAGATATACCGTTTGTTGCGCCTTAAGAAGTAGAATTTGTGCACAACAAGCAGGCAGGCGGAGACAAGCACGCTGTAATGACCAAAGGCAACCGAAGACGTCGTGGGTGGGTGGGAATCGAATCCACGCCCCCGAGGTGCTAAGCAAGCACGCTACGGCTCGTCCACGACGGCTTTTCCTACTCGGTGCATATAGTTGCGAGGGTGGTCCTTTTCTAACGCAAATTATGCTTTTAGTGTGCGTTAACTACTTGCACGGGAATGTAAGAAATCACACGTATGTACCGTTATCCCTCAGCATGCTTTTGTTCATCTTCGCTTGACAAAGTAGCAATACTCTAACAAGAGACACATATCATAAGCACATCAGCGCATCGTAGCGTGCATTAGTCTTCGACAAGACATACGTCTGTGCACTAACGTGAGTGCCGACCGTACGGCGTACTATGAACTTCTCTTAGTCGCCACAGCGCTGTGAACACGCCTGCTATAAGCCAACGTTTCGCGCACTACTACTCAATATGCGCGAAGACGTTGATCCCACTCGTAACACTTGGCTCAGTGTCAGACAGTTAGGCATAGGCAATTTCCTTGCAGACTTCTTTGCATGACATCGATTGCCACCATACATCGGATCTGCCGGATTTTTTAGCTACCAATTATTAAATGGTCGGAGTCACTAAATAAAATGACACTCCTACCGAAAACGTTCCTTTCCACGTTTTGCCATATTTCCATATGTTCCACACGAAGTTCGTACGTAGTCCATATGATGGTGATGACATTATGATGATAATAATGATGACGATGATCCTTCACATCTGGCATCTGCCCACTTGGGGGATACAGCGTCATCATCATCGTGAGGTGATTGATCATCTTCAGTGCCTCGGGGCCACCATCATCATGTGTGTGTGCCTTTACTGGTTCGATGTCGACTACTACCTCCGAATAAACGTCGCTGCAACCGAGACGTCATAATATGCCCATATGTATCTTACGGAAGCACATGTAATTGTGGCTACGGCCGTACGAAAACTTTTATAGGGACACTTGTCCCTTGCAATTTTAACTATAGATTGGAAAGAGGTGTTACAGAATGGCGATAGCTAACTCTTTTTTTAAATAATGATAATTATAATTAGAAAACGGTTGCAGTTAACGTCGTAGGTTCGGAAAGTTAATAGGTAAGTCAACAGGAAAGGTCTGCTTATGAGCCTTGAGGCACTTCACGGTATAGAAAGAGAAAGCTAGGCAAAGTTTCACGTTACACTGCGCTTTGTACCAGCAGCGTGCTTGCCTTACATAGGGCATCTGTGCTTGTCTGAATGCAGGGACCATGTACCCAAGTGCATATTGCCGCTCAACTCTGGTTACCGGATAGCGGGCCCCGAGGAACCTTTGTTCGCTGGTTACGAGGTTCCGCTGCAAAGGATCCCGTCACCGTCTCGGTACGGAGACGACATTACGCACTTGAAGGTGCGCGTCCAGATGCAGACGCCATATCGCCTCAGAGTCAAGGTACGCTGCTTTAGCTTTTTTAAATTGCTCGGAGAGCAGTAGATGCTCTTGTCTTTGTGTGAGTGTTTTTTTTTTTTTTTGGTGCGTTCGTGTTGCTGTCATAGAAACTTACACAGCACTAAAATCCTGAATGAGTAGGAACACGGTGAAGTTCTGGCTGCGTTACAATACACTGAATAGTCAATATCTAAGGCGTGGTTACGATAAGGAGACAATACTTACTCAACGCGCGCGTGACCGTCATTATACTGGTTCCGGTACAAGCTGGAAAAGAAGAAAAAGAGAAGCCGACAAACACGTGCGATTCCTTCGAGCTTTCTTCATCTCTCCCTCTCTCTACCACTTTGTCTTTCTGGAACCGCCGGTTGTTAATGACGCTGCTAATCAACAGCGTTGTTGACGACACTGTTCAAGCAGGTCTCGTAATGCGAAGATCACCTCCGCACAAACAGGGTTCGTTTCGGATATGTGTGCTGTAGCCACACCTGCAACTAATTAGAAGAAGTGGTGGTTTTGACATTGTATTCCTGTTGTAGAGTTCTGCCATTCCAGAATATATGAGCTATTCCCACACACGCATGCAAAGAGAGAGAGGGAGAGAGAGAGTACACGACCCTCAATTAATAGAAAAGTGAAACCGACGACGTCGCTGCCTCGACCTTCTTGCCTTTAACAGAAGTCACAGTTTCGTCGGAAGGGCGAAGCAATGAATGCGATGGCAATGCATGTTATAATATACGAAGTAAGAATAGCAGCTTTAGGGCCACTCTGAATTGTAGTGGACTTTCGCATATTAAGTACACACGCAGGTGTGCTAGGCATGACTAGACTCGCACGAAGGGAATAAATGACTACGACATACCACTCGCAGAAGAGCGGTACTGATGAGAAACGGCACCCGTGGGCAGGCTGTCAAAGATTACTGACGTTTTATGTTGCTGCTGTGCGGTCAGCATTGCGTGTGTACCACGCTGTAGAAATTGAACAGAAGAGAAAGCGTTCACTTTACTGCGAGGGAGAAGATAGCATACGTAAAGGTAGAACACGAGAATGGCCGCGATGCGAGCCAGAGTAGATCACATTGCACGCAAATGTGGACGCGCAGTCCGCACATTTGCGAGCAGTTGCTGCGGGTGCGAGCTTGAATGTACTTTGAATGACAGTGCTGCAATGATTACGTGAGAAGAAAAGCGCGCCTTGCTTTAGCGCGAGTGGCATTCTGCCGGAGCTCCTCGGCAAGCGTTCTATTGAGACGCAGTGGCATGAAGGCGTAAAGTACCATGCCATGGTCGAGCGGCAAAGACAGCGGCCCAGCAGAGCTGCGGGCTAAGTTGTTTTGATTTCTTCTGGCACGCGCTTCACAGCGCGCCACCGCGCCTAGCAGCATGAACTTTGCCCACTTTGCACCGTCGAGAAACTTCGCCCAGCACAGCTGCCGCAACCGACCGCGTTCCTTCCAGTACTCGTAGGCGCATCCGCGTGAGCGCTATGTGGCGAGATCAACGCCGGTGTTGCGACGATATGCGAGGCACCTGGAACAAAGCATGTGGTCAAGGCAGTGCTACGCTGTAGAAATATGTGGCAGAAACACCGTCGCCCACCCACGCGATATAGCCGGCTAGCCGAAGAGAGCACCGCGCCCTCTTGGGCGAAACTACGTATACGCACGGGCCTTTTCGGCGGAAGGCAGCTCGAGCGCATGTCACGTGACATTGAGTTACGTGATTTTGGCAGGGATATGTCACGTGATATTGCATTGCGTGATGCTGCCGTAAGAGTGTCAGTGTCACGTGGTATTACGTTAAATTAAGCCATTTTGGGTGATCATGTGACATGTACCCGCCAAAACCACATAACAAAATGTTAGGTGAAATGTTTCTGCCAAGATCACGTAACGCAATGCCACGTGACATCTTTCTGCTAACATCACGTAACGCAATGTCATGTGACATGCTCCCCTAAAATCAGGTAACCCAATGTCACGTGAAATTTTTAAAGGATTTCGATTTGTACATATATACGCACTTATGTACATACGGGACATGATGGTGACGGCAACGGTAACGGCAAAAACCCGTCGAGACTGTCCGTATATTGCTATCGCAAAATAGGACACTCCCTGATCAAAATGATCGTGGAAACTGCGCGTGGGACGCGGCTGTTGCCTTTTTCTATATTTGCCAGCCTTTATGACGACACTTTTCTTCGCACGCAGATGTACGACTCCTCCGAGGAGCGCTACGAGGTACCAGACCCAGCCATTCCCGTTGAAATGGACCTTGGATCTCCCCTCGTACATGAAGGGGACGTGCAGATGTACGCCACCAGCTACAGCCTCGGCAGTGACCCTTTCAGTTTCCAAGTGCGGCGAACCAAGACTGGTACCGTTATGTGAGCAGACGCCGAGTATTTCTTCGTCCAGATTGCACTGGGTTATCTCTTACTACGTACATGTATTTCAGGAGCCATGCTTCATGCTTGCGTGCTGTGTAGTCATGCGTTGTTTACTGTACGACTGAGCGAAATGGATAGAAAGCGACAGAAAGGAGGAAGATGGTTATAGACGCATGCGCAGTTCGCTGCCTTAATGCAGAAAATACGTTGTTAACGGATAAAACTAAATACTGAGTGGATGATACCCAGTGGACTGAGTGGATACCCAGTGTGCCACTATATTCGGCGGAGCATATCAATGTAAGTGTCGTCCACTGAAGCCTCTTCGTGAATTACAGTAATCCACGTAACGCTTTTCATGTGACGCATGTGCCCGCCGTCCAACTATTCTTCTTTCCACTCATTCACTCACTCACTCAATGTATACTCCATCGCGTGTATCATGCGTTTCCTTCGTGCGTTTGTTACAGCTTCGACACGGGCGTTGGTGCCCTGGTGTTCGCGCACCAATTCCTGCAGATTTCTGCGCGCTTGCCCAGCCGACTGGTGTATGGTCTTGGGGAGCACGTACACGATCATTTCCAGCACGACATGAACTGGAGGACGTGGCCAATATTCAACAGGGACGCCTTCCCAGAGGTATACAGATGAGACAAAATGAGTCTACCAAAGCGAACGCGAGACTGGTCCGCGCGAGCAAGTAGTCTGCTGTCGAAGGCTTACGACGACACAAAGCTGAGCTAGCTTGTAGGATTTCGTTGGGAAAGAAGGTAACGCGTTCTTGCCGCGCGCTTCGCTTCTCTTGTGTCAGTGTTTACGCGTCTTACAGTCTTTGATGTTATAGGGAAGGGTAGTTGAGAGGGATGATAACCTGTACTTGCACGCATGTTATGTTGGTATTAAAGGTGAATATCCTACAGATTTAGCTTAGTAAACAAGAAAGATGGCGTGAAGGCTTGTGTTGTTTAATGCACTTTTCGTGACACCGTGAGAATGGCCAGACGTGACCGGCGACCGGAGTGCCTATAAAAAGTTTTAAGCGAACTACAGTTCGGTATCGTCAAAAAACAAATTTCCTTCCACAGGACTACTCGAATCTGTATGGCTCGCACCCGATGTACATGTGTATCGAGAAGGACAACAACGCTCACGCCGTGCTTCTGCTCAACAGCAATGCCATGGGTAAGCACTAATTTGCCTATGGATCATTTTGTTATCTGGGGTGAGGCTTACCATATTAACGACAGGAAGTGCTGCTAACATCAGTGTGCTGGATTTTTCGTCAATGTGACATCGCGTCGTCAACCTTTCATTTAACGCGGGTGAACGCATAATGGACTAGGAGAGGAGTATAGAATGGTCTATGACTTAACTTGCAGGGTGCATGAGGATTTCGGTGAAACAGTCACACAATGGTGCGTGCGCGATGTAAGGGATTTGTGACACCATGTAGCCGCCGCCCCAAATTTTTTTATGCTGTTATCAAGGAGTTCTGCTTGACTAACTCAACGCCAGAAAACCTGGAATAACTTGACGTTCGCATTGAATTTGGTGACGTTATTACCGACGATTTGCTACGTATTCGAAAACGAGAGGCGACGCATGGTATTTAATAATATATACGAAGTCGTCAGTAATCTAATAAAACCAGGAAATCGAAACGAAAGATTGTTTGTGTGAGCATTTTCTAGCGACGGTTAGACTTGACAAATGGAAAACACCTAATTCGTTAAACTACGTTAGCTTGTACCACTGCAGAGTTTCTTGTGTTAATTTTTTTTAGCGTAATATCTGATACGCTACGTTGAATTGCGCAGAGATCCAGCTACAGCCGACTCCAGCTGTGACATTCCGGACAACTGGTGGCGTGCTTGACTTTTATTTCTTTATGGGACCCACTCCCGAAGAAGTAGTGAGACAGTACACTGAGGTGAGTGCCCGGCAGCGCTATAGCAATGCGTCACTAATAGCTTCTATTGTGTTTAGTTGCTATGGCGTTAATTCTGCTGCACAGAACGACCTGCCGGAATACTGGAACATACGCCCATTCTATAAGCATACCATGGTGCATTTGAATGTTAAATGAAGGCGCCGTGATCGCCTGGCTTTCCTGGCTCTCTGAGCACCCTACACAGCTAACGAAGTTTTCCCATGAAACTTCGACTGATCTTAAAGGACGCTAAAGTGTGAAGGTGAAGCAGTTTAGAATGATAACTTATATTTCGAGAATCCGATTGTCATTAATTTCGCCACTTTATGTTCAATATTAACAGGGAATATGAACGCAGAAGTTTAAGCTTTGAAATTCTGCGCCCGAACTTCGGCCTCGTGACGTCAGAAGGCCAAAATTTATTTCGTCTTCTCGACGAACATAATATGTTCTGAAGCTCCCTGTTTTAAGTCTCTGACTTTCTTTTAACGCAATGTATGTCTTTCTTAACGATAAATAGTTGTGTAGGCCTTAGCAGACGTCGCCAAATATCTGTGACGTCACACGTATTAGTGCTCGTATTTTTTTGCTCATTTTCTAGGTTACCGAGAATCTACTCCTCACAAGGATGGTGTTTTTGCTGTTGTGAAAAGTTAACCTACTAATAAGAGATGACTTGTTGTTCGCTTTAGCGTCCCTTTAACCTCAGCGTTATCTCTCTCCATAGGACAAAGCTAAAGTTTCTTCGCGCGCCACTTAGCTCGTTACATTGATGCATAGCATTGCGCACATGTTCATAAGTTGGCGAAGTATTCAGGTGCTTGAATACTCGCAGCGGATGCCTTTCTGTCTTTCATAGTTGAATTATCATGCATTCATACGCTTGTAGCTTTTTATTGAGCATTTATATAAGACACCACATTGATTCTTATCCTCTTTGTTGAACAAAAGGGAGAGATAATATCTCTAGATTTCATTGGTAATTAAAAATTTAATTTTTACCCACACATTTTTGAGACGTGCAGTTCAAGCGTCCATCACAGTGATTCTTAACCTCTTTTTGAAACAAAAATAAAGTTGATAGCTCCAGTTTTTATTGGTAATTAAAATTTAGTTAATTCGTACACATGTTGTTGAGGAAGACGGTTTAAGCGTCCAACCTGGCGGGCATATAATTATGATTGACTTCTTCATAGCGTGGAGCGACAGGTGGCCAGACGAATCAGAGGGTAGCAAAACTTATTTTATTTGGAAGGATATCTTTACTACCTTTAGTCAGTCAGGTTCTAATTGATTCGGCGGACTCAACGCAAGTAAATAAACTGGCGTATATCGTAGCATACAACCTGTAAGGGTCCGTCGGAATGAGACGGGGAATAGGGTAGCGCCAATGTAGCCAAACAGGCGCGCGGAAACTTACGCGCAGCCACGCGGTTGAACAGGTGGGTAAGGAGGGAGCCATTGTGAGGCTGTATTGACAGGTCATAACATGAAAATCATGATATTCATGTCATGAGCGGCATGATTTACATGCCACGGTCCTAGGGCTCTCCTGGCCGTTTCGCTAATGGGATGTATGCGAAAATTGGTATGGCACAACATGACTGCCTTACGAACATAAATGGCAGGTCATAACATGAAAATCATGATATGCATGTCATGAGTGGCATGATTTACATGCCACGGTCTTAGTGCTCTCCTAGCCGTTTCGCTAACGGGATGCATGCGAAAATTGGTATGCCACAACATGACTGCCTGACGAACATAAATGACAGGTCATAACATGAAAATCATGACATGCGTGTCATGAGCGGCATGATTTACATGTCACAGTCTTGGTGCTCTCCTGGTCGTCTCGTTAATGGGATGGATACAAAAATTGGTATACCACAATATGACTGCATGGCGAACATAAATGATAGGTCATAACATGAAAATCATGACATGCATGTCATGAATGACATGATTTACATGCCACGCGTTTCGTTAATGGGATGTATACGCAAATTGGCATACCACAACATGACTGCATCACAAACATAAATGACAGGTCGTAACACGAAAATCATGACCTGCATGTCATGAGTGACATGATTGACATGTGACGGTCTTGGTGCTCTCCTGGCAGTTTCGTTAGTGGGATGTGTAGGAAAATTGGTATGCAACGATATGACTGCATGACGAACATAAATGACAGGTCATAACATGAAAAGCATAACATGCATGTCATGGGCGGCGTGATTTACATGCCAGGCGTTTCGTTAATGGGATGTATACCAAAATTGCTATGGCACAACACGACAGCATGAAGAACGTAAATGACAGGTCATAACATTAGAATCATGACACGCGTGTCATGACCGGCATGATTTACATGCCATGGTCCTGGCACTATACTGCCGTTTCGTTAATGGGATGTATGGGCTCCGTCTACTGATCAGAGGGCGCTACGTAGCTCTCGTCGGACGACTCAGTCGCGTGTTGTGTTGGTGAAAGGCTGGTCCCCATCTTTCAAGTCGACAACGCGACGGCGGGCAGATAGCAGAGGCTTCGTCATCCTTCTTCGCAAGCAGCAACGCTAGCTGGAGGAGCTCGGCTCCAAAGGAACGAAGAAGAGAAGCAGGAAGGAGGAGAAGGTGGGAAGAGGACAATTCCTTACCCTGACGAGAAGGTCACATCCTTCTACAAACTCCTTGCTTCCTGACCATTACTCAACCTTTCGCCTAATCGACGATCGCCACCATTCTAGTATATATAAAAAAGAAAAAAAAGGTAAAATAAGTTTGACAACAGAATTGAAATAGAGCACTCCTGGCAAAGACACCCAATGATGTGGTCATTAGTCCACGGATGCTTTCCTTTTCGTATTTACACCACGTGCGCAAGCGTCGGAAAATGCTAGCTCCACGTTTGCATCTTTGCGCTAGCGTCGAGCCACGGCCTCCGAGATTCCGCGCGGCGCGCAGGATCACGGAGGCCGCAGTCGATCGACGCTAAGAGGGCATGCGTCCGCGATGAAACCGAAGCGTGCCAAGAGTCTCAACGCGCTGGCTTGCACGTGGCGGCAAATTCGTGCAAGCTAGCGTGTCCCGGACGAGGGCTACAGGAAATACTGTCATTTCCCATGCAAGCGCTACTGCGCTTCTTGAGGTCTACCGGCCTTCGTGAACGCCTATAAGTGGAACTTCCTTTGTGTGCATGTGTGTGTGTGTGTGTGTGTGTGTGTGTGTGTGTGTGTGTGTGTGTGTGTTCGTGTTTTATTTGCTGTGCTTGTCTGGAATCTTGTACCCTCTCTCGCTGTCATCTTTCTAGCCCCCTCCCCCTTCTCCCCAGTGCAGGGTAGCAAACCGGAGACTAATATCTGGTTAACGTCCCTGCCTTTCCTCCTCATCTCTCTCTCTCTCTCCGCAACCGAACTACAGTTACGAAGCACTGGGCTCCTTACCATTTCGTCTGTCCGCCGCGGTGGTTAAGTGGTTAAGATTTACATGCCCCCAGGTGAATAGCGTAAGCGGGAAAAGATAACCATTCATACTAAGTTGTACAATAATTAGAACATATGTACATTCGATACTTTAATACACATCCGCGAAAACAAACATAGAAGAGTAAACAAAGTGTCAATATACAATTTTATAACTGAAGCAAGTTAGAAACCGAACCGGCAACGAAAACTACACACTTATGGAAATCGGAAGCTCATCGAACAATAAAATTATTGAGAGTAGAATTTAAGCAATAAGTCGCAGCTTGTCGAACAATGAAATTACAGAGAGCAGAATTAAGGCAATAAATTTAAAGAGGAACGATGAAGAAAACAACGAGCAAAAAGTAATATTAGGGTAATACCAAATACGGTACTTAACACATAGTTTGACATTAAATGCAAAGAAAACAGTGACGAAAACAATTTTCAGTAATGTGGAGTTATTAAAACACAATAATAGCAGACGCTGAAATTTTTCGTGGTCCGTTTCGCATGCTACTGTGTCACAGTGGAAGACCGAAAATTGTGGGACCCTTAAGCTTGGCCTTAAGAGTTGAAGACGATGTCGATGCCCGGTCCCATTCTCATCGCGCTCTCTTCCGCTTACCATGCTCTTCACTCGCCTAGCCACGTAATTGTCATGGCACCACTTGGTAGAAAGTACGGGTTACTCACGTTACTGCGTGGCCTCCCTCGTCGTCTTGCGTCATTTTACATAGATGCGCCATCAAAACTTGCCGATGAAGGAGGCACCATTATAATCGTGACTTGAGCTAGATGGTAATGGTTTATCTTTAGGTGAGTACAGCGCCACACGAATCACGGACAGAGAAAACGCACCTGTGCTGTGTGTCTTCTTTTGCGAGGGGTCGCAGGTTCGATTCGCCGAAGGTTTTTTCAGATTTCTTTATTTGCACATACCTATAAGTTTTCACTCACGGATAATGCTGATTTTTCGCTCACAACCAACGACGCCGACGCCGCCATAGGAATTTTCGTGAAACGAGGCTTTTAATGCTATCGCGCTAAAATGTTTTATTCGTTTCATGTATAGGTGTGCACGAAATTGAACTGGTAGCAATTTCATTGATGCCTATGACGAGGAACTTCGATAGGCAGGACTGACATGTACATCATACATGCCTTATGCATTTGTACACCATCCCCACTGAAATCAGCTGTCGTAATAAGCCCATAGCATCTTTACGCTCTGAAAAGAACGACACACATATGTAAGGTCTGAATTCACGAAAGTTTCCATTCACCGACCGCCTCCGATGGAGAAATCTCCTGCATCATTAGTGACTAAAGCTGTGTCTTATACGAACAATTATAGTGTAATGTTTCTTTTGTGAATTCGTGGAACTCTTTTCTGCAGGCAGTAGGGCGTCCACTGATGCCCCCGTATTGGGCACTTGGGTTCCACCTGGGCCGATGGGGTTACCGCACCATCGACTATGTGCGAGATACGCAGAAAAAGATGCGTGACATGAACATGCCGCAGGTGAGTATGTACTTTTTCACAGCGAGGTACGTGTCTTACTACCAAACACGTTTTCCTTCTCAGTATAATTCAAGATTTTTGATATCATCCATCTTTTGTACCTTTCTTGCTAGAAACGGCTCCGGAAATGTAAATTGCGGCGTCATATTGTGAGAATGATACGAAAACAATGTTCGGATGCTTGCTTATTAATTGACAACTATGAATTTTATTATTACATGTGCATGTGTACAAAGACTGTTGTTTATGAGTTAAACTTCTGGGGCATATGTGTAGTGTTAGTGATGGTAATGTATTCATTTTGGTAAGTACTGTTCTGTTTAGTGACT
Organism: Hyalomma asiaticum; assembly: GCA_013339685.2. Classification (NCBI taxonomy): domain Eukaryota; kingdom Metazoa; phylum Arthropoda; class Arachnida; order Ixodida; family Ixodidae; genus Hyalomma; species Hyalomma asiaticum. The sequence goes on along the minus strand of CM023482.1, from coordinate 109,702,118 downwards.
TGATAATGCTGCTACAGCCGTGACGTGAGCAACGCAGACGATTACCGAGTCAAGAACTCTGACGCCTCAAGGCGAACAGCAACAGGTGTCAAGGCGAATGTAATACATATGCTTGATTTCACAGCGTGACGCGTGAGTTCTGACGGCTGATTTTAACTGTTTTCATTTTATATAGTTCATTGTTGGCTTCCTAACGCAGCGCGCATTAGTAGTAGTATACCGCACTTCGTCTAAGTGAAATTTGACGCCATATTTTTTCGTCGCGGTTGTAATTTTTTTCTGCTCTCTCTGTCTTTGAAAGCGTTCATTATTGGGAGTTATATTTTTGCTTCTCTTAATTGGTTCGATTTGACGCAAAAAGACAGCAAGAAACGAAAACAAATTACTCATTAGCATTTCCCGACGGCCTGAAATACCTTTACGCCGCCCGATAGTCACAACTGGTAGGCGAATTTATCGCAACAAATCATCTCGACTAACTCGGAGGAGCGAGCGCATGCAGATACGTTTACTAGCAGTGTCCGGCCTCGGGGTGAAAGGCCTGCTTGGGATGCACTGCGTAGTTGAGGCCTTTAGATAATGTAAAATGCACAGCGACGCAATACCTGTGTCTTCACTGAGTCTAAAGAAACTTCGCTGTAGGCGTGGGTACAGCCCACCGCTTTCCAGTTGTAGAGCACATAGTACCCGAGATCGTCCTCTTCTTAGCACTGGAGCTGCGAAGCCAGAGCGCACAAAATTGTTTTGATTGATTTGTGGGGTTTAACGTCCCAAAACCAGCTGTGATTATGAGAGACGCCGTAGTGGAGGTCTCCGGAAATTTCGACCACCTGGGGTTCTTTAACGTGCACTGACATCGCACAGCACACGGGCCTCAACATTTCGCCTCCATCGAAATGCAGCCGCCGTGGCCGGGATTCGATCCCGCGACCTTCGGATCTGCAGCTGAGTGCCATAACCACTAGACCACAGTGGCGGGGCGCACAAAATTGTTGGACTTCAGCTTCGATGCATGAGCCCAACATGCCGGTTTGATGGCGTCAAATTCACTCCCTAGAGAGAGGATCGAACCGACTCACACCTTCCGACTATTCAGTCCAACTTGTGAAATTTCAACGCTCTCATCGCCAGGACGTGGCTCATGTGGACAAGGACATCTTGCACAAGCAACGGTTGTTCACCCTGGACCAGAACAACTTCGCCAAGCTGCCAGACCTCGTTAAGGAGCTGCACGGCCGTGGCCAGCGCTTTACTGTCGTCATGGAGACAGGAGTGGCTGCTCCTCGCGGAGAAGCCACTCCTTACGCGCCGCTGGAGACCGGAGAGCGTATCGGAGTGTTCGTCAACGACACCTGGGGCACGCAACCCATCCAGGGTTTGGTGAGATGTTCATTGTCGCCGTCATCTCTCTTGTCGCACTGTATGCTTATTTTCTTATCTCAGTACATTAGTCTCGCGAGATTGATGCAAAGCTCCGTGTTTAGGACGACTGATCACAGCGTAACGAACCGTCGCCGCGTTACGCGAAGTATTCCTGACTTGCCTACTCAGCGGTGGAGAATCATGCTGGAGAGCAGTTGCCCTGCGGCACACTTATTTATGACGTCATGTGATGCTTCCAAGCTGTTTTATGTTTCATTAGAAGGTTTTACTTGAAATCTGGTCGGTCGTGTGCAACGATACGATCGTTACTCTGCTCTGGCAGATGGACAGCCATTAGCGCGCCCCACTTGTAATAAGCACTTTTGAAAGGCTTATTAAAATATAAACATTACTTGATTGTTTGAATATTTAATTAACTTTCTCTTAATGCTTCACAAAGGCACTCAGTGTTCACGATACCACAATAATAAAGTTAGCGCACCTTGCACTCATGGTGCAAGGCTGAAAGCAACAGCGGAGCCAGTGTTCGGCCTAGCTCTTCTTACCTGGAAACCACGTGGTTTTGGTGGGACCGCGTCACGTGACTAGTTGTTACGTGGTTTTACGTGGTTTTGGCGGGGACACGTCGCGTGACCAGCTGTTACGTGATTTTACGTGGCTATGGCGGGAACGCGTGAAGTGACTGCCAGTCACGTGGATTTACGTATTTCGATCACGTGACTAGCTGAGACATGATTTTACGTGGTATCGATGACGTAACTAGCTGCTATGAGATTTTACGCGCTTTCGATCACGTGACTAACTGTTAGGTAATTATGTAAAGCCGTATCTAAGCTATATAGGCGAGGCGAGGTGCACCTGTGGCAGGTGTTGCTGTGGCAGCTGTTTCTTTCGGTCTTTCTTCCTCTGTCTCTCTCTTCCTCTCTTTCGTAATATCTCTTTCTCTGTTTCTGTCTCTCCTCTCTCTCTGTATGCGAATCCAGCCGCGGCTGCGGGGATCGAACCCGCAACTTCGGGCGGCGTCCTGAATTTTCTGCACCTCACACGGTGCACTGCCATCGGGATCCGCCCTGGCTTCTGAGAACGCCTCCAGCAGAGTGCCGAAATAAACAGCTCCGTTGTTAAAATATCTGGTGGATACCACGCATTGTGGGAATCGACGCCATGTAAAGCAAGCGGCGAAAAAAATTGCCCATACCGAATTGTTTCGAATTCGACCAATTGTTACAAGTGGGATAAACGTCTTTGTGGAAAGTGAGTGGTTGTGTGGGCAACGTGGGTTTACAAGGCACGTCGAGAGCACTGTGACGACAAGAGGTACGACGTAACGTCGGCACTCACGTCAGTGCACATACGCCCGTGTTGCCGAGGAGATACGCGCTCTGCGGTGTGCCTATGTGCATACCATAAGCATCGTTTGCTGGTGTATACATACGGGTTATGTGGTAGGCACATGTTAACATTAATTTTGACCACGTGGGATAATTTACCGTGCACTTAAACGTAGCTACATGATTGTTGCATGAGTGTTCTCATATTTCACCCTCCTCGCCTATAAGAGACAGCCGTTGTCTGGAATTGAACCGGCGATCTACATCTTAGCAGTGCGACACCTATAGGCCACCAAAGCGAATAGCGGAAGAAAAGAGGCCATCGTCCCGATGCGTGTGCCCACCTTACAGAGGACCAGGCCAGGGCATCTCTCTTCTGATTAGAAACGCCGGCTACCTTTCACATTGGAGGCGGACGCTCTGCAAATGCTGCCGCATAGCCTCAGAGGATTTTAGATTGTTCATGTCCCACTGGACGAGGCAGTTTCAGGTTCTACTTTTTTAATAACCCCGCTACAATAACTATTATCGTATCACTGTCGTCCTGACAGACGCACCCTTTAATTCTAATCCCGTATTCGCAGGGTTGGCCCGGTAACATCGTGTTCCCAGACTTCGGGAATCCCGCGACACAAGCGTGGTGGTCGGAGCAACTGAAAGAATTTCATCAGGTCGTGCCTTTCGACGGTCTGTGGATTGTGAGCATACCTGCATTTTCTCTTTTGACAATATAAAATAACGTTTTCTGTGTGACTATATACATGTCTCTGAACATGCCGCAGTTGTGTAATCGCTCGGAGTTATACCTTTTCACTACGGGCCCGCAAGGTCACGTTGCTTAGAGCTTTAAATAAGTGCGAGTATACTATACGAGCTTTTATTGATAAATGCCGCGTTCTTTATTCCTTTTATTTATTTTTATTCATACAGTTATTTGCAGCGCCACTGAGGTCATTATTGTAGGAGGAGTAACTCGACAGCAAAGATAACGAAAGAAATGTTTGCAAAACAATATGTCTCTACAGACATAAGGCGAGCACCAGAAATAATATTTTTGCAATTCCAAGCACGCAACAAAAAAGCCAGAACATGCGAACGTGAGAAAGCGCAGTTTATATACTCACGGCGTCTTAGAGCGTAAGAAAAGTTAAAGCTCGGAGAACGTTTCATGATTATATATACCCCTAGAAAGTCTGTTCCAGTCTGTGTACCTGCGTGGAAAAAGTGAATTACGAAACGGATTTGCAAGGCAACGCATTTCAAGTACCTTAAGCTCGTGATCACAACGCATAAAGTGAGGAGGAGAAGTATACAAGCTTTTTTATTCCTTACAATTTACAATCGCGGAAGCCTAGGCGAGATTGCGTGGTGGCGAACGCCTTACGATTACGCTTGTACGAATTGACCTTCTGTTAACCGGTAAGGAAATAGTTTGTGTATGATACGGCTAGTTCCCCCTCAATCTGACATTTGCAGCTTTTTTGCCGGCCATCCTGGAAAGCCATCTTCTGTTGCTGTTGCGAAGTAAATTCGGTTCAGTTAAATTGAAACAGCTGAACAACGCTATGTATAGTTCTCTTTTTCGCTCGTTTGTGTGTTAAATTTCAGTTTGGAGTTTGTGCATCGCCTTGTTTTTTTCCCCTACTGCTGTCTTCATTACTCGGCGCTGTTCCTCTATTTCACGAAGTCATTGCATTTTCTGATGAGGAATGCGATCTTTATAACAAAGAATAACTACTATTGTGCATGAATGATTTTTTTTTTTTTTTGCGAGCACGTGAACTGGTGCACTTCTAAAGGACATTTTTTCACATCCGCAGACTGGCAACGAACCGTCCAACTACGCAAACGGTTCGGTCAACGGATGTCTCCAGGACAATTTGAACCAGCCACCGTACAAACCAAGTGAGTGAACTACGATCTCACTGCTTCATCGTAACACAGGGAGAAAAAAAATAAAATGAAAAGAAAAAACGACAGCGCAATACCCAGGAAGCGAGCTCCACATTTCAGTTCTCGCTGGGTAACAAGGACTTCTGACCGTCCATAAAAGTGTTCCCAATTCATTTGCAATTTTAGCGGACTAAAAAATGGCATTCAAAGGGTGTTCTTTCACCTGCAATCATGACCAATTTAGAGGCCTAGTCCAAATAATGGTAATTCGGAAGTGCGTCCGACTTGTATGCTAAAGAAGTCGAGGCCTTATTTGTGGCTTATATATGAACGTGCAGAAGCGAGGCAAAGCTATCGGTGAGTCGACTGTTGATAGTATCAACAGTTTTTTTGAAACTATCGATAGTATTGTCGATAGTGCAACCGAATTTACTATTATAGTAACGTCGGTAGTACTGAAGCTGATCGTTTAGTTTCAGTGGAACAACTGTATTCGGGAGTGTAAAACACGCAAGCCGATGACAAAATAGCAGATCGCCGGGAAGTGTCTACAAATCTGTCGTGCAATCGAACCCGCACTCGGTCGTCGCCCATATGATATCCAGGACGTCTTTAGCGACGTCAAGATCGCCAGCGCTGTGTTCCTGCCCGTCGGGGAAGTCAGAAAAATGACAACATGTCTCATGCATGATGCTACATTTTTACAGGCTTTGCGAAATCGTTGCGTGACAGCTGAAGAGGAAAACATTTCAAGATGGTTTTGCTTTTCACTGTCGTCTACCTGGGTTCCAGTTCAGCACACTGAATTGAAATATACCATTTCTTTGTGGCCATCCCTCCAGTCGAGAAAACAACATCCTTGCATGTGCGCGCATGCACTACATGGGCCAGAAAAGTAAACAAACCACGCCTTAGGCGGCCCGAGCGGCCGCGGAACCCAAACCCTCGGGCTAAGTTTAACGTCTCTCGGGACACTTTCGACCTCAGCACGCGGAGCGAGGTAGCAGCGCGGCGTTGTGGCCTTGCAGCCACTGCCGCCGCCAACTTGTTTGGAGCGCTGACCCCGCGGCGGTAGTCTAGTGGCTATGGAACTCGACTGCCGACACGAAGGTCGCGAGATCGAATACCAGCAGCGACCCACGCTTTGATAGAGGCACAGTACACGGGCCAGGGGCCCGTGTACTGTGCAATGTCAGTGGGCGTTGAAGAACCCCACCTTACGTCGTCTTTCATCGCTGTACTGTGGTTCTGGGACGTAAAACCCAGCGAAGTATAATAATAATAATAATAATAATAATAATAATAATAATAATAATAATAATAATAATAATAATAATAATAATATATTATTATTATTATTATTATTATTATTATTATTATTATTATTGGAACGCTGGAGTGATGTGTGGCTGAACAAATAGTAGCGCGGAACCGCTGTGGGAAGGGCTACCTGCTCATAGCTTGATTTTGTGTCTAGGATGCTTGGGTCCATTTCAAGTACTAACTCTGAGACCCAAAAAGCGCACGTACTGAAGCGATAACTCCACTCCAGCTCAGCTCAAGCAGGCATGCCAAACGATCTGTATCGGGTCGCTTTTGCAAGTACAACGAGGACACTTTCGGCACTGGCGCTTTATGGAGCAATTGCACATCCGCAGAACTCGATGATGGGTAGACTGCGTTAACGGAAAGCACACTGTCATAGGTACCATTACCTCCACCATAGACCGCATGCGCGGGGAACAAAAGTTATGCCGCAATGTGTTTTCGGGGTTAATCTTATGATGTCGATAGTACTATTGAAAGAACGATCAACACCACTATTGAACGCTATCAATAGTTCCATTTTTATCCTGATAGTTCGATAGTGACTCAGCTATCCATAATATCGATGGTACTATCGATAGTTCTGAATCACTATAATATACAGGCATGCATTGTGTGATATAGAAGTAAAGTAGTAAGCGTTGCGTTTCTTGAGCGTTTACGTGTCAATAATTATAGTCAAACAAATTGACTCCAAAGGTTCGCACCAAAGAGAAAGAAAGTGAAAGCTCGGCCGAACATCGGTATAGCAAATTGCCCGCGGCAGCCTCACTTCGGCGGAGGCGAAATGCTAGTTGCTCGTATACAGGGTGATGTCAGTACACGCTAAGGAACCCCAGATGGTGAAAATTTGTGGAGCGCTCCACGACGGCGTTTTTCGTAATCATGTAGTGGTTTTGGCTCGTAAAATACCAACAATAATACTTATTGTTATTACTTCAGGCACAGTGGTAAGTCCGCGTGCCCTACAGCCTAACTTTATTCTTCGGTGAACCTACCTCACACGCGAAAGCTCCCCGGGTAGTAATTCACTTATGGTGTCGTAGATTTTAAGGCGTGGTCGCCAATCGAGAATCCCGTTCCGTCGACGGGCGACCGAACGTTATCTAACTTTGCCTAGCGTGTATCAGTTCACGATTCACATTTAATTGCATTGCTGGATAGTACAGTTTAGTAACTTGGTTCATATAGTTTGTCCTGTCTCCACTTTTCGGCACTGTCTTGTGTACCTGTGCAGAGACGAAAGGAGAGCGCCTGTTTGAGAGAACGTTGTGCATGGACGCTGTGCATTGGTTCAAGGGCAGCAAGCACCGCCACTACAATGTGCATAACCTTTACGGGAAGGCCATGAGCCAGGCAACAGTCAAGTAAGTGGCACTCAGTTCACACGATCCTTATTCTCTCAAAATCTTTTGTAATTGTGGCACACAGAAGAGACACGGTCACTTATGCGATTGAAACGGCAAATGAAGCAAGCTAATCATGCATACGTTGCAACAGAATATCAGAACAACTATAAATTCGTTCTCTGAACCAATACAAATTATAATAGGAGAGAAAGATTATTCTTGATCTCACAGATAATACTAGAGGACACTTAATAATAATATTTGCGATCTCCTTCAGCGTGAGAATGAAGCCTACATGAATAAAACTGTACTAGAAGCAATTAGCGAATTTTTACCTCTACTCTAATTAGTTGAATTACTTTACGCCGCCTTGTATAAAGAATTGAGCAACGCCTCCCTCTTAGCTGCGAGTTTTCTTGTGCCATAAAATGATAACTGGCATCCGCCCGCTTGCAGAACAAAGTTGCAAGGAAATCCACATGGATTTTTCAGAAATGAAAACTTCATAGCTGACGAAAAATTTGTCCTGGTCCGAGGATCGGACCCGGTACCAGACAAGCATTGGTCCCAGGCTCGATCCCACTTTTCTGAATTGCGAAATGTTGCCGATTGTGAAAAGCCCTTAAAGAGGGTTTGCAGCTACTTGTTATTTTGAAGCTGATGCCAACCTTTATTTTGTGAATGTACATAATATACCTGTAAAATAATCAACCGCATGCTTTGCGGTGTCTTCCGCTAAGTGCACGCTAACATTCGCTTTGTCTGCTCGATCAATGCGCAGTGCCCTGAACGCGCTGTCCGGAGGCCGGCGCAGCCTAGTCATGTCTCGCTCGACGTTCCTGGGCAGTGGTCGCTACGTGGGCCACTGGCTTGGGGACAACGCCAGCCGCTGGCCGGACATGGCTCACTCAATCATCGCTATGCTCGAGTTTGGCCTGTTCGGCATACCACTGGTGATTGACTCGCATCGATTTCTCGGCCGACTGGAGACTTTAATGACCCGATCGAATACTTGAAGGATGAAGCATACAGAAGCTGAGACAGACTGTTGACTTTAATCAGTAATTCGTATAGATGCATGCACCATGGCTGCATGACACTGTGCGAAGTCCTTTGAGGGAATTACAGTTGCATTACTCGTCTAACATGTTAACTTGCGTTCACAGAAAATATTTCAGCTCTCAGGTGCGAAGAGTTTTTGTCGATTACGCTTGTTCATTTACGTGACAAGCTGGAGCATGCACATTTGAGAAGCGTAAATACCTGCCCTGTGACAACGTAAATGACTACCAAAGCAGCGCCTGTGTAAGACTGTGAGATCTGGATATACAGAGCTGCCTATAGATAAGTATCCTCTCAAACGATTCTTCTTTTTTTTTTTTTTTTTGGTAGAATTACTCAGTGGTCTAGCCTGGTATCTGCTTACTATATTCCCTTCGGGAATTACCTCCAACTCCAAGCACTATTACAAGTGTATGAGAGTTGCCTTTTTTATTGTGGTATAGAGGACTAACATAGAGGTGTCATAACACATACTAGAGCACTGCACGGGCCCGGGCCGGCCCGAAAGCCCGGGCCTGGCCGGGTAAGTAATTGTTGGATCGGGCCCGGGCCGGGCCCGGGCCTGGGTCAGGCCCGAATCAGGCCCGGGTCTCATACGTGTCGGTAATGGCGCGTGTATGCTTTTTGGTTTTATTGTTTTGTTTGGGATTTAACGTCCCAAATCTAGTCAGGCTATGTGAGACGCCGTAGTGGAAGGCTCCGGGTAATTTAAACCACCTGAAGTGCATTAGCGTGTGCTGAAATGTCACGATACAAGAAGTCTAGCATTATGCCTCCATCAGTATGTTACATGTAATTTCGGGAAACTGCCTCATATAAGTTCCCGCCGTTATATTGAGTGAAACACGTTGTTGCGTACCGTGTATCAAAAGAAATGGTAGTCAGGCAGCACTGCGGCAAGTGCGAAGCAACGGTACACTGTCCAGATTAGTGCATATAAGATGTACTCATCGGTATCATGGGAAACATTTCGAGTATGCAGCTACGCTCGCATGCCCGCCATGCCTTCTTCCGCCTTCGTGTCTCTGTAGACTAGTCAATGCGACTCGTGAGTCATTAATACCTGAGGAGCTGCTTTTCCTGCAGTTTAAGCGCAAGAAGCGAAGTGACTCTTGTCACAAGCTCGCCGATCCACGCATATGTTGCTGATTTTTGTGCTAGTAAGGCAGTTGCAAATATTTATGACTTGGCAATTAGCAAATCAGAACTAGCATTTAACTCGGATGCTCATATCATATCGAGTATGTTTTTGCTGATTCTCACGGCCACCTTCGTCTTCGTCACACTTCGTCAGTAATTCATAAGTTTCCTAATTCGTCGGAGCACAAGTGTTCTTTTGGCGCTCAAAAACGTGGAGGCGCTCCCGAGACAGAAGTGAGCAAGCACCTAAGAAGGTGATAATCAAGATGATTTACTGCAGTACCCTTTGTAACAGGCGGGTGTATGGGCACCCTTTACCGCCTAAATATCTAAGGGGTCCAGAGACACCCCGTGTGGACGAATTTTTCATTCCTTCAAGCTTCCATCTTTCTTCAAACTTCTGCCGCTTTTAGGTTTTAGCGGTTAAGTAACACACATCAAAACGGGAGACATGAGCTCCTCCTCCAGTCAAAAAAGAAAACAACGTATGGCAGCTCCGCTGCTGTGCAACCTCAGGACGTGCGTAGCACCGGCACCCAGCCATTCCCATTCGTAGTAGGGATGGTAAAATGGATGAACGAATAAACGATTAATCGATTAAATGTACACCGTTAATCGATTAATCGTCATCGATTTTCCACTTTCAGTTAATCGAATTAATCAATTAAAGCTCTTCGATTAATCGATTACGGCACCCCCCTCCCCAGCACCGCCCCTTGGCCGGAGCGCATGATTGCGCGGCTCGCGACGCCGAGACGCAGATGTCGAGCGCATATTTCTACGCAAATAGAAGGAGCCCGGAGCCGCAGACGGCCATACCCCATAGAGATAGAAATGAACTCGACCCGATCTCTGTCGCCAACACCGTTTTATTTTATTTAACTCCCAGATTTTACTTGCTTCTTGTGTAAGTGCCACATTGTAATATGCGCTGCTTATTTCTTGACTGGTTCAGTTCTTATTGCCGTTGTATTTTACTCCTCAGTGAATTAAAGATTATTTGTCACCAATGAAAGAAAGAGATATAATCTATTGGAAGGTAGAGAGGGTGGCCTGATCTAGTACGCCCCGGCCTTCTACCCTACTTTGGGGACAACGCAACAGGGGAAAAAAGCGATGAAGCATGATGATGGGGATAAGAATGAGTGATCCGTATATACATAATAAGACATGACTGCTTGCGCAAAGGGGACATGGACGCTAGTAATCATATTTCATTACTCTTGATACCAACTATCCCAACTGTCTGCCTTAACGCCTGTATACCCTTTGATAACAGTAATGCTAGCTTCCCTGCAATGCAGTTACCCCAACTTATGGCAGCTATTCACTTCTGCAAAACAGCGTGATATTGCGCCGAAAATGTCGACTCAGCTCTCTTGACATAAACACTCATAATAGTCAAACCCCAGCACGTGTACCTGGGGCCTCGCCTCCACTTGAAACGTGACAGGGGCCACCATTAGCTGGGCGAATATGCTGTGCAGGCAAACGAACCCGACGATTATGAAAAAGATCTAACAGTCACATAATGGAAACAAGCCACTTTTGCTGCATTTAGGTTTAATAGTCCCTTTTCATAATCCGCAACTTTGCGCAGTGGTATACCGAACGTCTAGCATCCAGTCCATTTCTATTGAAAAAATGACGTTGTAGCATTTAGTAATTCTGTATGGTCGGCCTATTTCGAGTGAAATACAGTTTTCATCTATTGCTTGTACTCCCATGTCAGCCAGCCTAGAGGCCGCCGTCTATTGCTGTGGCACGAATGGAGCATAGTCGCGAAATACTGTGTGTTCTAATCTCTGATACATTAGACAGCGTTCACAGTTCGAGCTGTACGCGCGATTAATTAGCGCCGAGTTAAGTCGGCGACCATGGTGAAACATTTGCAGTATACTGGCACAGCTGCCGTTTATTCTAGCCGGGAGGAAAATCTCGTGTCACTCTATTTCCCGCAGATGCCTGCATTGATGGCCTGTTTGAGACCAGTATGTTGCTGTGCAATCTCGCATCAGTGACCTCAAGGAAGACATCCCGCCAGTTCATGGTTATAGTATTACCGACGGCTTCCACAATACATAACGGACAAACCGAGAAATGTTGCCGTCCCTACAAGAGCGAGCGTCTTTACCTTTCGTTTCGTCCTCGCCTCTTTCTTTTTTTTTTTTTACCTTTCTCGGAATTTCCTCACCCTCGGCCACACTTCATGTTTCCGGTGCGACTTTCCAACCAGTGTGGTCGCCAAAAGTTCCTCCGATTTCGGTTCGCTCTAGTAGGCAGACTTCGAGGAAATACGACCTGCTGCCGAATTGTCCGTGGATCATGGCCACGCACGGAATTTTCGATCCTTGACATCATCCAAAGACGACAGGCTCCCTGTGTTCAGTGGGCGAAAGTCCGAATTTTCACGCAGCCGCTAATGCGCACATACGATCTCTAGCGCGTCGGATAAATACTTGTGTCGATATCGAACACAAGCAACGCTTCTCGAACAACAAGACATCATTTTTCAAGAACCTATAAAAATGTCGATTAATCGATTAATCGATTAAAACGTCACATCGAAAGCTATTAATCGATGAAAGGCTCAATCGACGAACGATTAACGATTAATTCATTAAAAAATTTAATCGACCATCCCTAATTCGTACAGTTCCCACTGCTCCGTTGACCAAAGCGTCAATGACGTCAATTAATGTTTGTGGTAAGCAAGTAAGGTTTCCCCGGCACGAGTAGAATTTGTAAGGCAGATTCGCTAAGTCGGTGAGCGAGATGTGCGTTACTTTTTTGTTGACTTTTATCGGCTGCGGTATCACCGTCGCGTGTTAAATGTACCACGATCCAAAATCGTGGCGCGCGTAGCTCGGTGCGTGCGCTAACATAAGATGATTATAGTAGGTAATGCAGATTTTGCGGAAGCTATGTACAGAGGCATAGACTGAGTATTCTGTGCCGCACTTGAGATTCTTAACACCCTACATGTTGAAACAAAAGCAAAAGGGCCCAAGTTCATTCATATGATGGAACACGTAACTTAATTTATTGACTGAACAGTTGACACCTTCTGAAATGAAGCCTATACTGAAGCAATACAGTATGCCTGATCCGCGTGAAATGTCCTTCTACGTGGGCGCTACCCCTCTCAGAAGTTTGCTTTTTCTCTACTTTCCGCATTTTCTTGCCCACCGTATTCGCCGCTTTTTCCTTTCTGGCACACATCGTCTCCACCGTCACAGCCGCTAGCTGGAAGACCGCAACCACAAAGTGCGAGCCACAGATAGCCAGAATTCGCTTCCCTGTTCGCACCGAGGCCTCCGGCCCTCGGCGGCAACCTAGTCTCCCGATTCCAGTCATTGCGCGGGATCGCGCTCCGGACACCTGACCCGCCGCGTTCGACGGGGAGCGCTTAAGAAGCCACCGGCTAGTTCAGTTCGGCGCTCTAATAAGCAGTTATTTCGGAAGCCCTCAGTCCGTTCTTGATTTAAAGTACAACACTTTGAAAGACCGAGGAGGGTCACACAAACGCGACGAGATAGGCATCTAAAGCGAACAGCGAGGACGGTATCTCGCTCGCTAACGTGTGTGGTTTGCTTTGGCAGATCTGTGGCACTGCGGTGGCGGTGACTCGGCGAACAAAGGTGCGGGAGAGGACTCCCTTCTCTTTAGCACGAAAATGTAGCGTACGTTGGAGACAGTTGCCTACCGAGGAGTCGAAACGACAGGTTTAATAACGCTACTCAGCCTGGCGAATCCTCCCAGGAGTAGTTAGAGCGCGTTTTTTCCTCTCTCTCGTTGCATTGTGCAAGAAACGAAGTTTGCAGGATAATTTCTGCGCTATTTACTCAATAGTCCCAGCAATTAGTGTAAACTCCATTATAAATGTCCGCTGTTTTTCCACTTTATGTGGGCGTTGTATGTTGTAGTCATTCTTTGAAATGAAATCAGAACATGGTTAGCACTGCGTGCATGAGGCAGCCATCTATGCCTCCTCATATATCCCCTTGCAATTCTTTCGCAAATATGTTACGGGCGTAATTAACCGAAGGTAAACACATTATATACCAGTGCAAATCGTGACACTGTCATAATTTCTCACAACACTCTCCAGAAACTATCTTCAGTGCGGCTGATATCTTCACTATAAGCGAAGATTGGACAGTGCCTCGTTTATGGTCAAGGAATAACTGGCTGAATAGGGCCGGGCCGGGCCGGGTCGGGCCGGGCCCAAACCTTTCGGGCCCGGGCCGGGTACGGGCCGTATTTAAAAATACCGGGCCGGGCTCGGGCGGGCCGGCGCACGGCACTTTCGGGCCGGGCCGGGCCCGGGCCGGATAAAAGTCGGCCCGTGCAGTGCTCTAACACATACTACCTAACATCGAAAAATGAGGTATTCGTTTTTAAGAACTTTCTGCGGCACGTAAATGAAGCGACAGCTGCTGTAAACGAAACAAAAACCACACGAGATATGATTTGTTTGTACAGTTATATTGATCGATGTCAAATTTTCGTGTCATAATTAATGCGACGCTTTCAACTTCGGTTTATGCCATCGGAGATGTGGTGGGATCTCGCTGTCACTGCAACAATTTTCTTATTGCCTCAAGGATAACTGTGTAAAACAAGAAAAAAAAAAGAAATGAAGAAAAAGGAACCCTGATGGGTGTAAAATTATTACACTCCTATCCGCAGAAAGCGTATTTGGGGTGTAGTTTGTTTGGGGTGTAGTTATGTTCACCTACCCCACGATCGTCATCACGTGCTTTCCTTGCGTATTATCGTCGCGCCCGGTTCTTGAAAGGAACCGGGCGTGACGGAAAGTGGCTAGCGCAGTGTTTTCGCGAAAATGAAATGCGAGGAAGCCGATGACAGTTATTGGTGTTGGACAGAAATATTCCCAAAATACGCATATTCTTTGAGAGTGTGTAGAGCGCATTTCTGAGGTTAATGTTGCGATCACTAAACAGGCGCAAGCCATACTTTCGTGAGCGCGAGTTCTGGGGCTTTCCCGCGAAGCTTAACACCCAGACATTATCGTGAGTCGCATGCTAGAATAGGCAATAAGCAAAGCCCTCGATTTTTTCAGGTAGGCGCCGACATATGCGGGTTTTACGAAGATGCCAATGAAGAACTCTGCTTGCGCTGGATGCAGCTGGGTATCTTCTATCCTCTAGTCCGAAACAACAATGCCATTGAAAGTAGTGTGAGTATCCGCCTACGTCCTTTCGGTACGCACCGCCGGTGACAAAAGTTTACGGGGCGGGGGTCTTACGTCGAATGTGATTGCTGGACTAGGTATACCATGCCCCTCAGGCTGGCATAGATTAGTCCATGCACGCTAACAATTTTATTAATAATTTTTATATTTCTCTATCTCTCTCACCGTGCCGGATGTCTGTTCGGCCTCCGCACCTGAGCGCTATTTCTCAATTTTTCTTTAATCTCAAATTCAACACACTGTAATACAGGAACGCATATGGAACACGTCGCAGATGCCCTGTCGTACGTTAGTCTACAAGACAATCACAATCTGATTCCCAATCTGATTTCTTTTCAGTTACTTGAACCTTCAATAATTCCTTATAAAAGTATCTACTTTTCGCGCGTTGTCGGCTGGGCCATAGGATACCAATTAACACCGTTTACGTTGTGTATTCCTCAACCACCTTTTGCAGACGTATGATATATATTGGCCAAGTTTGTGATTTTTATCCACTTCTCTCCGTAAAATTTGAAAAGCCTTGAAATGTTAGCATATTTGTGCGCAGTACCCGTCACACCAGGCTTTCTTCAGTGCCGCTTTTAGAGCGTGATACTTGACTGCGGACCCAAAGGACGCGTGCTGAAACCCGGACGCTGCGAATGCGCCAGAGGCCCGTGTACGCTTGTACTGTGCGTTTTGGTACACATAAAAAAAAAAAAAAACCTCGGTGGCCAAAATTTTCGCGGCGCTCCAGTACAGCGCTCCTCTCCTTTCCACTCTTGCACTCTCTTGTTCCTTTTCCCACGTGCGCTGAACCGTGCCCCCGACAAGAGCTGCAGAAACAAGCTCCTTTCCTCAAGCGAACCACTGTTGCTATGATTTAGCATTCTCTTCCGAATGAACGACGCAACCAGCGGAAGTTCTTTGCCTCTGGTGCTAAACGAACTGACCGAGAAGACGCGCACCGATGCTAAATTCACGCGTCCGCGCCGCCGCCGACAAAAACCTGCCGCTCGCGCCGCAGCCGCGACATGCACGTCTCTCTCAAATTCTTACTGATATACCGCAAAATCAAGGTACGTCAGCAGTTGCGCTCCAATGTAATACTGCGGAGACTATAGCGGTCGGTGACTTTTCTTTCTGTTATCGGCAGAAGTGCCTACAATAACACTTCTACTGGGAGTGTTCGTTCATGCTTGCAAGGGAAAAAAAAAAAAGAAAATAAAGGTACGCTCAAACTTAACGAGGACACAGTAAATAAACGTACCAGCGCGGAATATATGCACAGTTTCGATCTCGTCCGTATCTTTACTGTATCCTTGTTCAGTTTGCGCGTACCTTTTTTTCCCTGGCTAAATGAGGCTACCCTTCCTTGACTTTGTCGTACCCATACTTTCAGGCTCAAGACCCGTCGGCGTTCAGCGAAGACTTCCAAGCAGTGGCGCGCAATGCTCTCAAGCTTCGATACGAGCTGCTCCCTTTCCTGTACACTCTGTTTCACCATGCGCACACCAAAGGCACCACTGTGGCGAGGCCGCTCTTCCACGTGTGAGCGCAACTTCAGTACTCTTTATCTTCAGTCTCGCGTCACAGTGGAACATCCGCTTATTTTTTCGCGCTTGGTTCATATACCGATAGGCGTGCGCTGGGTACTCCATCATGGGGAGCAATGTTTAACGGCAGCACTTTATCCCCATTCTCCCTTCCCCTTCCAAATGGGGAGCTGACGGTCAGAAAGCCCGTGCAACGTAAAGATGTGTGGCCGACTCAGCACCCCCCACCCCCTCCTTCCTTTGTGCTCCCCCTCCCTTGCTCCCCTGCCTCTCCACCTTCTAGATGATTTGGTTAGGGATTCAGCAGCTAACTAAGCCCAATACCGTGTGAAAGCTGCCATTCGCGCGAAGTCATTGGCTGGAAATTAGCTAAAAGGATCCTGCACGCTCTTGAGGCTATAAGTGTGGGATTCCATTGCTGAAGCCCGGTTGTCCAATCACTATCAAGATTTTCTCTTCGATCTCCTTTTACTGATTCGCAGAGAGAGAGAGAGAGAGAGAACGCGTAAAAGAGGGAGGGAGGGAAACTAAATAATTGTAACGTTAGATAGTTCTAGCAGGGATTAATGACATCGACTACAGCGAAATAATAAAACTACCTAAATATTATTAAGGGACGACTTTTTGTATTCAAAGATAAATAAACTGATTTAGACTTGAAATTCAGAATATCCGTGTACCTCAAGTGAAGATACATAAAAGAAAGAGTTCAGGCAAGTTCGATAATACATGAACGCTTGATGAAAATAGCACTGAACAAAACATATACTTAGTTCATTCTTTCTCGCAAGTGCCGAAAACACGTTTTAGATCAATTGTTAATAGGTTTTTGTTATCTATACTTCTCTTCTTCTGTCCAATAGGTTTCCGAACGACACGGAGACTTACGCAATCGACCAGCAGTTCATGTGGGGCGAGGCTCTTTTGATGACTCCCGTCCTCGAACCGGTAACAGCGACAGGTTCAATATTTCATCTTTTCTGCGTACGCTTCACGTGGTCCTCACAAAGAACCCACGGAAAATAGGTATTGATAAGCGAATGTTGGGAAAGGTTAGACTCTACAGTCAGGCCTGAAACGGAAAGAAGGTCATCTTATTCTTAAAAGACGTAAAGGAAATAGTGCGTCCGTGAATAATGGAATCTGCCAAGAACCGTGAAGAACGAGGCAACTGAGCCTGAGCACGTGCCACAAAGTGAAGCGATTTGCTTGTTTCTGGTAGTGAGTTGAACTAATGGAATGTACTTATGGTTAGAGATGGAATAGACCAACGGGGATTGCGCCTGTGGTCCACATGTCCGTGCTAAAGGGCACCCAGCAACTGGTGTTGGTCAGGGCTTTTCCAGCAGACACAGAGAAGGGTGTTAGGGTTGGCTGCGAAAGCAGCAAGTGTTATATGTCAGTAATTGTACTCTAGCTATCTTGACAGTCGCTCAGATTACGTTAAAAGTAAGCGATATGAAGGCTGCGTGTTAGCTCATTGTCCCTGTGTGTAAGATTTTACTATGCTTTGCTATACAGTTTTTCCACTAAGAATGTACCATATGAAGAAATAACAAACACCTATTTGTAAAGACCAATACGTGCTCTTTACGAATAATGGAGAAATTGTTACTGGAGAGATTACTGCCTCGGAAGGAGAGAGCATCGCATGAAATAGTGCAAGTATTATAGGAATGGACACATGAGACACAGGATGCAGGAGATGAGGGCAACACGAGCGTTATTTGTATTGCGTCGTTATCACCTCTAGTGTCGATGTTTGCAGACCATGATGTCGTGAGGAATTCCTATCAACTACCTTAAAAGCTTGTCTTTTTAGAGAGCGCACATATAGCCCGCTCTCTGAAAGCGGCAATGGGAGGTCTATTCAAGGCGATAAAGGTCACTATCGGTATTCGCCTTTCGTACCTTAAGACGGCAGAGTAAACTGCGCGAATTATCTTTATTTGTGCTTTATGAAGTAAGGGCGGTCACAACCTCTGTATTCCCTGGTGCCTACACATTGCATGCCGACCAAAAGAAGGTTTTTCGTCCATCCATTGGTCTTACATAGAGTGTATTACTGCAATTACCCTGCCGGGAGTAAAATACTTTCGTTGATGGCTCTGCGACGGTCTACCGAACGCAAAACGTTTGCCAAACGTTCTTCAAACAGAAAAAAAGAAACTGGAGGCAGTTCCGCGCATGTGCAGTCTGAGTGGACCTCGGAGCTGTAAAGCAAACCCCACCATTTTGCGAATTCACATCTTTTTTCGTATTTTTTATCATCGTTATCTCTTTCTACATCATCTCCTCTCTGTCATCTTACTTTAGTTCTTTATCTCCTCCTCACACTCACTTCACTTTCCCACTCTTTCCTATACCACACTGTACATGGATATCTTTGGTTCATCCCCTCCGCCCCTTCTTTTCCTGCTCCTCAGCCCCACTTCCCTTTCTAATCTCTCTGCTAAACTATGCTCCCAGCGATATCTTAGAACACCAGCGTCGACAACGAAGGGCGCTGTTCAACGCCACACCCTCGGCTGAGTGTAAAGGAAGCGTACTAATGGCACCTTCTGCAGACAAATAGACACCCGCACCTGCACTTCAAACATGCCATTCACCCAACCGCATACGCCGCCACTTGCTCGTAGTGTGGAGGACAGCCAACTCTCGCCCCCATCGCGTGGGAATGCGAACTCAGGCCATCTAAAGTTACACGCCTCATATTTCGGTGCAAAACGTCCGGACGGAGCAGTGGGAGGCCTGGCTTGCCAGCGAGGAGACGGACGCCCAAGTGGCACTCCTCGACCCGGCACGGCGGGCTGCTGAGGCCAGTGGATCTCTGGACTAGGGGCCTCACCCACCTGCTTCCCCAACTTCTCTGTCTCTCTCTCTTTTTTACAATACACTTTGTCATGTCATGTCATGTCATCACTCCTCCCCTCACATCACATCACCCCTCACATCACTCCTCCTCACATTCCTCTTCCACCCCCTTGCTATACTCTACTTTTCAAAGTCGTGCTATATTAGGACGTCCTTGGCGCATACACCATTTCTGTGCCGCATACCCGCCTTTATGTAGTAGAGAAGGCATCAGCACAAGGGAAAAACGTACGTGCGCAAATTCCGCACATTGGACATTGCTTAAAAGGAGTGCAGGCGCATTTATTTCATGATGTAGATAGCTTTTTCCTAGCTTTGGATGGTAGAACTAAAAGCTTAAACAGCTTCGCTGTTAAAACAATCGTGCAAGAAAGGGTAACTCTGATTTCTTTGTCTGCTATAGGGAGTCGTGTCCGTGGAGGGCTACTTTCCTGCGGGAAAGTGGTATGACTATCACACGGTAAGTGAGAGCTAATAAACCCTCCGCTCGTGGGGCCCTATGAAAACGCATTCACATGCCTGATAAGTTTATTGCATGGCTCTAGAACTGAAGCTCACTGTTTAGTGGCGTTTACTGCAGTAAATCAGTTCTTCTACCACCGGAGTGGCACATAACTGGTAGCAGTCTCTAATTTGCACATAAAGACAAATAAACGTGTATTGCTCTTTCGATGAACTTGTGGCAGGCTTTGCAGACTCATTCGATTAAAGCGCGTTTGCAGAACATCATGCACGTCATTTGACAATTCATTGTGCTGCGCAAATCAGCCAGTGCACAAGTAGTCTGCGCATTGCGAAAGGTTTGATAACGTATACTTCAAAGTTTCTAAGTCGCCTTATGATAGAGAAAAAGGCTCACAAAAATTTAGATTCACGTTGCGTACTTATAGAAACAGGACTCTGCAGTGGACATAAACTGCTGCTGCCTGCGATGATGGTGACGTTGATGACGGGGATTTACATGCGAAGTTGGCCTGCACCATAAAAAAAAAAATATTCTTAAATGGGCCACCCTTGACGAATAGCTGCTGTGTCTTACTACGCTTCGAAAATAGTTATTCTATAATTAGGGTTTCGTATTTTTTTGGTGTTAATGCTGCTTTCCTTGCTTATCCGCGAACATGTCACGGCGCAGGGCCGAGAATTCTCCAACTACGAGAGCGGCCAACGGCTTCCCGTCTACTCGCCGCTGTTCGACCCGAGCCGGCCGTGCAACTTGCATGTACGCGGCGGCTTTGTGATCCCCATGCAGGGGCATGCCAACACTACCACTGTCAGGTAATAACAGTGTCTGCAATTAGACGAAACACGTGTGCAGAGGACGCATTACACTGGCAGCAGTTTTCATGCAGTTCTCACGCAGTTTTGCAGTACTGCTGTAGTTTAGATGGGTCAGTGTACTTCGCGTGGACGCGAACTTCTTTCGCAAAATGAGGCGGCTGTGGATTAGATTTACGACGTTACCGGTGCCCTCTGAATGCATTATGGCAGATGACTGTCATGTTGAAAATTGAGCCCTTGCATGCTAAAGCTTTACGGGAAGCTAGGACATTTGTACAAATGCGTTAATTGCTGTTCAGATGAGCGAAGAGTGCCGTCACATCAGTTACAAAATCACATATTTCGATCATTGCCACCGCAAAAATGCAGGAGCCATGGTCAAATGCCGTACATGAAATTGAATTTTTCGCTTAGCACCGCTAGTACAACGAATTTTCAGAAACGTTACTTGCAGTGAAAGTTCAGCGGCAACGACCTCCGTTCTGCAAGGGTGAACATTAAAAAGAAAGGCAGGTAGGAAGAATAGTCACGGAAAAAACTTGAAGTTAGCACTTGTCGTAAGGGGTGCCCCTCGACAAGGACAAAGCGATTCGTCTCCTATGCATTGCTGAAGTATGTATAGTTTGCGGTTTCAGGATTGCAATAAGAAAACCTCATTGAGTTCACTATTCATTCTTAACGAGAAATCATCAAGGTCTTTCCTTTGATCGTTCAAGACTCTTTTTCTGCTACGCAGCCGGAGGAATCCCATGAGGCTGCTGGTAGCACTCAATGCGTCTGGAGAGGCCATTGGTGATCTTTACTGGGATGACGGAGAGACCAGAGGTGAGTCACTGTCGCAAGGAGTCACTCAGCTGCGGAGTTGCAATCATGGTTTTGAGCATGAGCTTACGAGCGAACGATCCGTGTTTTGTATTTGTATCATCCCGCAGATGCGCAACTTCTGGAGGAATACGTGTACCTCAAGTTTCGTGCAATGAACGTAAGTTATAGGCGCAGCGCTCGAATGAGCACAAACGAACAATTGCGGCAGCTTCATACTAGCCGTGTCAAGTCTGAAGGAACAACGAAGTTGGGCTACCATGCATGGCTACTAGCCAAGCCCAGCCCACTCCTGTTACTTTATATTTTATCATCTTTCTTTCTTTCTTTCTTTCTTTCTTTCTTTCTTTCTTTCTTTCTTTCTTTCTTTCTTTCTTTCTTTCTTTCTTTCTTTCTTTCTTTCTATATTGCACTCTCCACCTTTCCCTCCTCCTCACCTTCACATAACTTCTCGATGTGACTTGTAATTGCTGCATGATTGGACAATAACGCACGTAGTTTTTCTTTTAAAGAAAATGGTTTTAGTGTGGAACTCGTCAGCACGGATGAGTGTTGTAGCGAAAAAAAGGAATAAAGATAATGGGACCTTGTTTTCTGAAATTATGCTGTATTAAGCTGTTAGAACTGTTAATGTTCCCGTTATTGACTGCTCGCAGTGCAGAACACACTGGAGATCTGCAGCTACCAGTACAAGAAGCTGTTCAGCTCGACGTTCGACGAGTTGGCCATCATGTCCGTGCGTGTGCTGGGCATCCGCCGGAGGCCCGCCCGCGTAGAACTCGACGGCTATTACCTGCTATCACGCAGACAGTACCGATGGCATCACAGCAACAAGGTGAAAGCGTGTTTTGTGTTTGTAAGACTGGCCGAGTAGTGGGGTAGGAGGGACGAAGCACGAAATGTTTTGGCGCTATCGTGTCCTGTGTGGGCGCATTCCTTCTGCGCATTTTTGTACACTACTGTATCGTCACCTGTTATCATCCTGTCTGTTTGGGTCTCTTCCACCTTCCCACCTTCGCTCTTACCATCGTGATGAGAAATAGGCCAGATACACTAACAGGTGGCTTACCCTCCTCTCTCATCATTGTTACATTTTTCGCGTTGGCTTTCTTGCTTACTCGAAACTAGACAATAGACAATAGAAAATTTCTAACTGGAGTAGGAGCCTGACAGCCATGTGGTAACTCTAGTAAGTACTGAGGCAAAACAACGAAGAGACGTCGGACATAATGGTCGAGAACTGCCAACTCGTATCTGATGTTCGTTCTCTGCGCCGTGTTTATTCGTTGCACAAACGCGAAAGGGGAATTGCCTATAAGAAACGATGCCCACCAGCACTGACACGCCGGCATTGACGGTAGTCGTTTACACGTTTTAACGGTGGAGCTGTTCGGGGGCTAGCAAAGTCCGCTGTACGTCCCGAAAGAGCCGACGTACCCTTGGCCTGGACACTCTTGCCCTACGCCCATTTCTACGTGTAAGTGATTATGCAAAGGAGAATATGCAACAATATAAAAACAGGAAGAAAGAAATGAGAAAGGAAAGACAGTTCTCGGGTTACACAGAAGGAAAAAGCGGACCCGTTTTTGCCTTCTGTTTACTACCCACGCCCTTGCCCTTAGCCCACTGCTACATGATAAGTGAACTTGACAGCCTTACCAGTAACGTCATGTTTAACAATAAAATCACAGCTTCGTTGTTCTCACGGTTTTCACAGTGTGGAACTGGCTTGAATATTCTTTCTTGTGTTTCTCTGATTTACTCTTGGGGTTTAGCGTCCCAAATCCGCGATATCATTATGTGAGACGCCGTAGTGGAAGGCCCCGGAAATTTCGACCACCTGGCGATGTTTAACGTGCACTGACATCGCACAGCACGCGGGCCTCGTCATTTCGCCTCCATCGAAATGCTGCTCCCGCGGCCGGGATTCGACCCTGCGACCTTTGGATCACCAGCCGGGTGCCACTGCCACTGGACCACGTGGCGGGGCTCTTGTGTTTCTCTCTTGTTCGCCGCCCTAGAAACTATTCGATAGCATGCAACCACAGTGTGCCAACAGGAGAAGTGTGGGTGATGCTGGCATGGTGCTGTTGCCAAATATGTGAGCTTTTCTCATGCCTTGAAGACTTTATACCATTTACTCATAAGCTTCGTCGAAAATGTTCTTTTTGTGTCTCTTTACGGCTGCGCCGATATGAGGCGCTCAGCAATACACTTTGGTATGGGTATTCGCAACAAATAACCAAAAGTACAGAGTGGCAAGCATGAAACGCTAAAGGTATGGGAGTTAAAGATTAGGTCATCACATAATCCTAAAACATATGAGGGCGCGCGAGAAAAGAAAATGCAGACTAGGCTTTGTCTACCGGCTTTGCTCGACCAGACAATTCCGTGAAAAGGTCCGTTTTAATATCCGGCTCCCTTTGCTCTTCTTGCAGGTCATGGACTTGAAGCAGATCCTCATGCCCCTCAGGAAGAACACCACCGTCCGATGGTTTATGTCGTGACAATGACCCAATAGGCACCTCGACCTCGTCGCGGCTCACCGAACTGGCAGCGACCGTGGACGCTGCTTACGAGATTGCAGGAACAAGCGGCCCGTGACACCGTCCCCGAAGTGGACAAGACGACCACACGCAGTGGGCTGTGAGATGTGCGTGGTGCGCAGGCTCTCGCTTTTACTACGAAAAAGAAAATAAGAGAAGAAAGAGCTCCCTGCGATTGTTCTAAGTCAGACTTGCTGCGGACCTTCCGGTGTTGTGTGGAACAGTTCGAACTACGGCGTCCCATCGAACACGAACGTGAGATGGCGCTGTCCGTATACACCTAACAAGGAGTTGTGGCTGGGGCGAGCCGTACCGTCTCCTGGTGCAATTTCCGGTCACGGGTGTGAATATTTACTCGCGTGTCGCCTATGATGCCAACGCTGAAGAGAAATCATCTGTTGTCTCGCAAACAAGACCACAGTTTGACTGTAATAATTTCTCACATCTGGTACCTTGGTGCTCGTAGTTCGTATTATTTTCGCTTTAGGGGACTAGAAAGCAAGAAATTTTGTTTCCTGATCCAGATTCGCGAGGTACTTCCGCATGACCAGGTGAGTTTAAGATTGTTGTGATTGACGGCGCATATGATGACCGCCCGGAGCATGGGCACTGTCCGTTCGCCAAGTTGAGTTATTTTTACGAACCTGCGTCCTGCGTAAGCTTTCAGAGGAGACAAGCAACCGACTTCGGTGCCTCTATAAATTGTTATTGAGCATGTCTCGACGCATTTGTTTGCGTATACACTATTACATTTCGGAAGATGCGAACGCTACCACTATAGTCCGTGCCTTGGCGCCACCTTGGCGCCATGAACTATTGGTGTAGATAAATACAAGAATGATGAATTTAAAGTCATCTCGATCTGGGATGTGTGTGCACATGTTAAGTTTAAGGAGTGCGTAGGGACACTCAGAATTAAACTTGGGGACTGGAATGAAAGGTTATCATGGGATTAGTAAAAGGTCGCTTTTCGCTGAACAACGTATGCAGTGTCCCATCATATGCAGGTCACTTCTACGAATGGGAGGGGGAGGGGGGCGTGCAATGGAGAGAATCAGTCCGCGAGGAGACGTCCTGCTTTGTCCCGTCCGATACGCCGCACAAACACACAGCGAAGGAACTAAGACACAGCGCAGCTTGAAAATTGCGCACAATTTTTCTGTCTTTTGGGCGAAATTAACTTCAAGTACTGTCAAGGAAGATATGACATTTAGTAAAGCTGACACCGCAAAAATGGCACGTCTCCATCCAAATTTCAACAAACTTAAAGAGTTGAAGCCACTCTTCGTAACCCTGTGTGTGCGATGAGGACAGTCCGTAAAACGTGTGACGGAGTTAATAAACAATATTTTTCTGTTTCGTTTTTGGCCTGCCGTTTCATGTAGCGTTGATTGCCCGTCTGTTTATGGACTGTCTCGCGATATCGAACAACATTTTTGGAAGCGAGGAGTGACAGTTTTGATAGAGCTATAGGTATGACGTGGTCTTATGGTAGCATTTAACACTGCCATGTAAAAACGTACAGATACGTTACGGGCATTATTGTTATGTTGTACAACACAACTGTTCTTGTATGCACGTTTATGTTCATGTCCAGTTGTTTGTTCACGTGTGAAGGATGCGTTCCGTTTTGTGACGGAAAATGTTTCGGAATGATGTAAAAGACGGAGTTATTTGCTTGTTATAAAGAAGTTATTCAACTTATAGCAATGCGATAGTGCATTCCGCCAAGAAACAATAGTTCGCTGGCAACCAAGAACATTCAGTGAGCGATGCTTCATGCCGATGTTTATTTCGAACGCAATGGGAACAACCGGAAAAATAAAGTATGTATTGCGTCCGCCCCGTTTGGCCCATGTCGTTGATACCACATCTTGCGAGACACCAATACAATCGTTTTGCTCGAGTCATAATAATGATCTTCATATCGAGCAGACGCAAAAATGTACAACTTGGTGCGCCTACTCTTACCGTCACATCACCGTCTTCATTTTTAGGGTGCTTTTACAGCGAATCTGTACATCTCCACCAGCCAAATAAATTTTCGTCGCGTGGTCAGCGTTAACAGAAAACGCCAGGATGAAAAAAAGGCAAGCCAGCATAGCGTTGTGAAGGGGAGGAAAGGCGCACGACGAGGGGAGCGCGGCGCATGCGAGTAAGTAATCCGGTGCGGCGCATGGGCACAGGTGGTGTTACGCCATCGCTCGTCTGTACCGATTAAAAAATTGCGTCGTGCAGCGTAGCGGAAGCGTGGTAGAGAGGAGGAGTGAAGCAGGCGATAGCGGGACGCGTACAGCTGCTGCCGACCAGGTTTCCCCGTCCTCGCACCGAACCAACCCGGTGTCCGTGACTCTAGCGGCGGCACAGTGACGGTGAAGGAAATACGAAAAAAAAAAACACAACTATTTTCACTGCTTGAAGGTGGGAGACCGGTGAAACTCGTTTGATTATGCATTTAGCATGAATTTGCGACCGATGACTTCGCTTGGGAAATGGCTTGGGCCCCAAACTTCATGCGGGGTAAATTTTGAAATTCCGCAAATCCAGACTGAAGAATCCGCAACATTCCGCGGCAACACTGAACAGGCATAAGGTGCACGCGACAGTTTATTTAATAAACAGTTTCAGGCACCAAACATACCTGCATTACTTAAAACTTAAGGGAGCTTAAGGTCGACCGCTGTCCGAGCAAACCATATTGGAATGCCGGACAGACAGTGTCTCGCAGCAGAAAGCCACGAAGGCTGTGCTCAAGTTTTTGCGCGCAACGGGCCTCGTGAACCGTCTATGACACATGCCGTGCTTGTGTGTGCGCGATTTGACTTCTCTCTTTTTTTCTTTATTCTTTTTCTATCCCTTTCTGTCTCCCTTCACCCCTTCCCCAGTGCAGGGTAGCAAACTGGATATTTTCCTTTCCGGTTAACCTCCCTGCCTTCCGCCCATCATCTCTCTCTCTCTCTTAAGGGAGCTGTAGTGGCAGAGCACCAGATGATGCTTATGAGACTTTTGGGAGACATCACCACCGTAACAACTGAAAGAAGACAAGGAAGGCAAGGAAGCAAGCCGCAGCGTCGGCGATGATCTCGTGCCTCGAGCGAGCGCTTGCCAGGATTTTGGCTGCTTGACGCTCGCCGTTTGTCGGAGCTCGCCTTTGACGTTATTCGTCGTCCAGACGTCAATAAACCACGTCGAATTTGGTGGAGGTGCGTGGGTTCCCACTACCCACGCGCGCCAAGCCCTCGCAAATCCTGGGGCCGAATTCACAAAACTTCTCTTCCGTAAGTGATTCTTGCCATTGGCGGGTGGGCTTTTATAATGATATGTCCTGCATCAGGATTGGCTGAAGTTTTCTCTTACGACCATTTTTATCGTAAGTTGTTTTCGTGAATACGGGCCCAGGTGCGCACTCTAGTTTGGCAAGTTTGCAGCCGGCCCCCACCCTGCCGATCAGCAACCGTTGCTATCCACAATCCAAGATTTCATCCGTGAAGAGGTAGCACGTCAGCTCTCCTTGCTACCTCTCACGCACGCGCCTACACCGTCTTTGGCTCCGGACTTTCAACAAGTCTTCACACTCATGTTGCCGAGACCCTCCCGCATATGCCACAGCCACCACCTATAACTGCGCCTCTTACCTACGCTTCTGTCGCTGCTAGGCAGCCTCAACAGCCTGCGCCGTATTTCCGACCCGCGGTTCCGATCCACACCGTCCCGACGACCATGCGTGCTGCGACGCCCCTTACGCGAGGCCTCAGGCTCCGCTCTTCCGACCGCCAGGACGCGTGGCGGACGTCAGACAACAAGCCTATCTGCTTCGCCTGTGGTGTCGCTGGGCACGTCGCCCGCTTCTGTCGCAGGTATCCTCCTTGCCCGCACGACACATTTGACGCGCCTGTTCCTTCGTCGTTCCGTACGCCACCAAGGTATACCGCTGAGGATCGTCCACCCCTTTCAAACCGTCGCTCTCCATCACCTCGACGACGCTCGCTATCACCCATGC
Organism: Hyalomma asiaticum; assembly: GCA_013339685.2. NCBI lineage: Eukaryota > Metazoa > Arthropoda > Arachnida > Ixodida > Ixodidae > Hyalomma > Hyalomma asiaticum. Next base: position 109,674,355 of record CM023482.1, on the reverse strand, counting down.
GTCGCCGTCCAACTACGGAAGAGGGAAACTGATTGATGCAGTTCTGGAGGCAAGAGCTGCACGCGACTCGAACTATCAAAGGCCTCCATCTCTTTCGCCGCGAAATGTTGTCGACGTGAACATTGAAGGAACGACCGCACTAGCGCCTATTGACACAGTGGCCGCCGTTTCCGTAATTTGTGAGAACCTCTGCCGTAAGATCAAGAAATTGACCATGTTGCTCCCGGGACTAGTGCTCCGCACTGCAAGCTCACAGTGCATTTCCCCTTCTGCCATGTGCACCGCGCGTGTAGTTCTACAAGACGTACTTTATGTAATAGAGTTCTATGTGCTGCCGTCTTGCTCCCACGACATTATTCTCTGATGGGATTTCCTCTCACGTCATCGTGCCGTCATAGACTGTTCTCGGGCAGAAGTCGCTCTTACTGCGCAGCAAGACTCCATTTCGGCTGACCCTATGCCCGACCCTCACAAACTTGTCGTTGCTGAAGACACCGATATACCGCCGAAAACGTGGGCCCTCGTAGCCGTCTCCTGCCCGGCCGCCTCTGACGGAATGGTCTTGTTTGCCCCCTCCGATGTGTTTCTTCGTCGTCGTGGTTTATGCCTGCCGTTTGCAGCACTTACCATGGAGTCTGGCGCTGCCACAATGATGGTTTCCAACTCATTCTCGTCGCCTGTTACCTTACTCCTTGGTGAGTGCTTGGGTCATGTACAAGATGTCGAATTCGTGCATTCCCTGGATTTCACTGAAGACCGACCCTGCCTTCAAGTGAATGCTATGACGTCACCCGTTTCAAGATCACCAGCTCCGGACAGTTTTTGCCCCTCTGTCGCCGCCGATCTACCGCCCACACATCGCGACGAACTCATCTCCCTTCTGCGAGAGTTCCGCTCGTCCTTCGACACCGGCTCCCATGCTCCCTTACGCCAGCGCCCTTACCGAGTATCGGCGGAAGAACGGCGTATCATCAATGAACAAGTCGATGACATGCTTACACGCGGCGTCATTCAGCCGTCGCAGAGCCCTTGGTCATCGCCTGTTGTACTCGTGCGCAAAAAGGATGGATCCATCAGATTCTGTGTTGACTATCGCCGCCTCAACAAGATAACTCGGAGGGATGTCTGCCCGTTGCCGCGCATTGATGACGCTCTCGATCTCATCTTTGGATTTGCGGTCGGGCTACTGGCAAGTCCCGATGGCCGAACCTGATCGCCCGAAGACTGCCTTCATTACTCCCGATGGACTGTACGAGTTTAAGGTGATGCCGTTCGGATTGTGTAACGCTCCAGCTACATTCGAACGGATGATGGATAACATCCTTCGCGGCTACAAATGGAAAACCTGCCTCTGTTACCTTGACGACATCGTAGTCTTTTCTCGAGATATCCCCCTCACCTTGTTCGTCTACGTGCTATTCTGAAGTCCCTCACATCTGCCGGACTTCAACTTAACATCAAGAAGTGCCATTTTGGGGCGCGCCAGCAGACGATACTAGGCCAGGTCGTCTGCGAAGACGGCGTCCTCCCGGACCCCGAGAAACTTCGTGCAGTTGCCGAGTATCCGAAGCCCACCTCCATGAAGACACTTCGAAGTTTCATTGGCTTGCGTTCGTACTTACGTCGATTTGTCCGCGACTTTGCTACCATCATCGCGCCCCTTACGAATCTTCTCACAGCCTCTAACGGCCTCCTTGCGTGGTCACCTGAGTGCGACGCGTCCTTTACGACGCTAAGACGCTTGCTAATGTCGCCTCCTATACTCCGACACTTTTCGAATTGAATTGAATTGAATTGTTTATTTTTTAACATAATACATGTCAAGGGACGCTACGGCTAAAGGCAGATTAACTGCCTGACAATGGCCCTACCCCAATGCGCCTGCGGAGGTCCATACTGACGCCAGCGGCGTCGGCCTTGGTGCTGTATTGGCTCAGCGGAAGCCAGGCTACGAGGAATACGTTGTGGCTTATGCGAGTCGTACCCTCAAGAAAGCCGAGCGCAATTACCCAGTTACAGAGAAAGAGTGCCTCGCCATAATTTGGGCGTTGGCTAAGTTTCGCCCGTATCTTTATGGTCGCGCCTTTGACGTAGTCACAGACCACCATGCTCTGTGTTGGCTGTCGTCGCTGAAAGATCCGTCAGGGCGCCTCGGTCGCTGGGCGCTCCGCCTGCAAGAGTACGACATTCGTGTTGTATACCGGTCAGGCCGTAAACACTCCGACGCTGACGCGCTGTCCCTGCCATTCGACACGGCTTCTCCGTCAGGTTCTTCCCTCTCGCCAATTGACTTCGTGGACATGTCGTCGGAGCAACGCAAGGATACGCGGGTTCGCCAACTCCTTGACTTTCTGGCAAACCCATCCCTTCGTCCCGCTTCAAGAAGTACCGTCGCCATGCTTCCCATTTCGTCGTTCGAGATGATCTCCTTTACCGGCGAAATTACGCACCTGATGGCCGCAAGTGGTTACTTGTGATACCACGCCATATGCGCAAGGATATCTGCGCCGCTTTCCACAATGACCCGCAAAGTGCTCATGCCGGCATCCTCAAGACCTACACCCGCCTTCGCCAACGCTACTACTGGCGCGGCATGTACGCCTTTGTGTGCAAGTATATCCGTGCTTGCATTGCGTGTCAACGGCGCAAAACTCCACCTCAACACCCGACTGCCACACTCCAGCCTCTCCCTTGCCCTGGCCGTCCATTCGACCGCGTTGGCATCGATTTATACGGCCCGCTTCCCTCGACTACATCTGGGAACAGGTGGATCAGGAACAGGGGAACATCTGGGAACTGTTGGCGTGGACCATCTCACACATTACGCTGAGACCGCGGCGTTGCCCACAGCTACTGCGAGAGGAGGAAATAACTTTATTAAGTCCGGAGGAACCCCTCCCCACCCACTTTTGGTTTAGTGGTCGGCAGGAGTCGCGGGCCGCACCCACGTTGGGACGGGAAGCCCGTGAGCCTCCGCCCTTTCGTGAGCCCTCTGGACGGCCCGGAGTTGTGTCTGGTGGTCGCCGCTTCGCAGCGCGTCTTCCCAGTCTTGTTCTGTGCTCAACTCGGTGCCGCTTAACGCGGAGCATTGCCAAAGCATGTGCGAGAAGTTGCATTTTTCATCCTACGCAACTTTGTCCTGCGCCACGGTGCTCCTAGGGAACTTTCGAGCGACAGGGGACGTGTTTTTCTTTCTGATGCCATTCAAGCGTTGCTTGATCAGTGCAACATCATCCACCTCACGACGAGCGCGTATCATCCGCAGACGAATGGTTTGACAGAACGCTTTAATCGAACTCTTGGTGATATGCTCACAATGTACACTGCATCCGACCAGACCAACTGGGACACCGTCCTCCCATTTGTCACATACGCGTACAACACTGTTACGCAAGCGACCACCGAATTCTCACCGTTCTTTCTTGTGTACGGACGCGAGCCATCCTGTACACTGGACACTGTGTTGCCTTACACACCTGACTCCAGTGAATACACCCCGATTTCTGATGTTGCTAAGTACGCGGAAGATTGTCGACATTTGGCTCGTTCTATGACAACAGACGCTCAAGGTCGCCAGAAGCTTCGACTCGATTGTGACCGCTCGCTTTGGCTTTGGGTCCCCCCGAGCACGCCTGGACTTTCGTCGAAATTCCTCCCACGATACCACGGCCCCTACCGCATCCTCACACAGACATCTCCTGTCAATCACAAAGTCGAGCCCTTGACTCCATCCCAGGACTTACGTCGTCGTGGACGAGAAATCGTCCACGTCAGCCGCCTCAAACGCTATTATGACCCCGCCATACTATCAGCGCCTTAAGTAGCCAGGATGGCTACGCTCGTCGCCGGGGGTCATTGTAATGATGAAGAAGACAAGGAAGGCAAGGAAGCAAGCCTCAGCGTTGGCGAGTCTCGTGCCTCGAGCGAGCGCTCGCCCGGATTTTGGCTGCTTGACGCTTGCCGTTTGTCGGAGCTCGCCTTTGACGTTATTCGTCGTCCAAACGTCAATAAACCACGTCGCAGAATGATCTCTCTGTGTCAGCAGTTCATGCGCATCGACACGTACTAGGGAGGCTCGAAAGTGCTGTGCTAGGATGCATTGTAATGCTAAAGCATAGTCCTGTTTATTTCCAAACATTAAATTTTTCTTAGGTATCATTATTGAAAGGTTCCGTTTACTTTCATTTGACAAAATGTGACATGCAGTAAGGGAACACGCTTCTCTATACAGGCGGAAATATACAACACACAGTAGCTGCTGCGCATTCAATAAAGTTTGCTGCCTCTAAGTGCTAACAACACATAAAAATGGAATCTAAACACTGGGATTTTTTTGTTGGTTCGAGGCATGGTTACGAGTAATTGTAATTAGTTTAATCAAATTAGAATACAGTAGAATGATTTTAATAGTAGCGGTAAAGCACGGCATGTCTTACAAAAATTACTATATTTAATCAGTGTACACCTATGTAATTCTCTCCAGCGCATTATAATCGGGGACCACGATAGCGGAGTCTTTTCAAGCTTGAAAAAGGCTGGTCGGCGCTTATGCTCGAAGCTGTACGAACGCGCCTTATATTCGCTCATTTCCACATGAAGTGCGTCTTCACGGCAGTGCAGATTTTCTTAAAAAGATTGTTTCACGGCATAAACACCCATATTGCAGTGAAACTACCTTTACAGGCGAGTTATATGCAGAAAGGTGTGTTGTTCGTTTTGAATGCTTCAAAATATTGGCAATTAAGCTCGTCTTGAAGAAAACTGGAATACTGAAATATTCGTTCAAGTAATCGCAGAAGCATAGTATTAATTACGTACTACTGAGAAAATAACACTTAGCACACGTCGTCTGAATATTCGACGCTCTTGCCGGGAACACCCATATTTGAATGTTCGAGGAAACCAGAATATCCATATTTCAAATCGATTGCACGTTAAATGAGAAAAAGTACTCTATTCATATTCGAAGTTTTAGATATTCGGAAACTGTACAGTTATTTTACACGTGGAAGGTAGCTGCGTCGACTCTTCCTTGCATGCCCGAAACGTGTACCAGTGAGAGGGGGAAACGGCGTTCCTCCGTTGTTCCCCAAAGTGAGGCTTTTGACATTTCTTTTTTCGCATTTCTGCGAAAAAAAACGTGAACTCCACGATTTTACGCACACACACACACACACACACACACACACACACACACACACACACACACACACACACACACACACACACACACACACACACACACACACACACACACACACACACACACACACACACACACACGATGCGCGCAGCGCAGACGCCACTGAGCCAAAAGCTTTCTGAACCTCACAAAGTTTTGCACTGCATGGTACACGAACGAATGGGCCTTTTTCATGAGTGCAGTCCGCGCATGCACGGCATCGGTGCGGTAATGAAACGCGCGTCACGTTTTTTGGTGGTCAGCGCACGACCAGAATGGCGACACCTGGTGTACTTAGACGGAGGACAGCGCGAAAGCACGAGGACGAGAAGGAGACACGCACGTCCGTTGACGCTTTCATTGTGCGCGCCGTTTTCTTTTTCTTCATGTGGCTAGATTCGACGCGGCGCCTCTGCTGTGATTCCATGTTTCATGACAACCTGGGCTCTATTTTGTGACAGAGAAAATGCTAATGAACGCCTCAGGTACGGACACTTCGCGTAACACACTGAAGTGCAGCGTACTGGACGCACGATGGTGCCAAATGATGTGCAATGGTTCGCAATGGTGAACGGAGTCGCATCGCCTTCGGTTGCGTTTTACTGCGGGCACAGCAGTGCGAGCGTTCTGCCGCTCCTGCGTCTGTGTGACTCCCCTTCGCAGAGCCAGCGCCTCCTCATAGCAACAAGTGTGGTTGCACAGAAACGCGGCTGCATACGCCTCCGAGGCGCTGGCAGAGCGTATGCAGCCGCGTTTCTGCGCAACAACACCTGTTGCTACTGCGGCCTCTCGCCGGAGGAGTAGCAACAGACTGCATGCTTAGCGTCTTCTTCTGGTCCGCAGCTGAGCTGTCTCGCTGGCATCGTCCACGTTGGTTCTTGTTAGCAGTAGAAGAGCTTTTGTAATAGAAGATATGTAATCAAAATTTTTAAGCGTGGAACATAGGGGCATGGGCGGTGGCGTAGCAAGAAATCTTTCCGCGGGGGTGGGTGGGGGTTGGAAGGATCGTTGATACGAAGGGAGGTGGGTCGGAGCTGCATATATATTGCTGCTGAAAAAACATAGGCTTCTTCAAGTAAAAAGTATTTTATGTCGACGTTCCGATGAGGAGCACTGGCCTTTTTCAAGAGTCTTGAAAAAGGCGGGTCTCCAGACGAAACGTCATTATAATAAAATAGCTGTTTTTGAAGAAGCGCACCTTTTTAATTACAGTGCTACAGCGACTGAAGTTACTCCTCAATTAAGGTATGTATGTATGTATGTATGTATGTATGTATGTATGTATGTATGTATGTATGTATGTATGTATGTATGTATGTATGTATGTATGTATGTATGTATGTATGTATGTATGTGTCATCAAAGGATCAAGTTGAAAAACCAAAACAAAAAAGACACATTTATTTCGACGTTTCGACTGCGAGACCGGAGCTTTTTCAATCTTGAAAAAGGCTGGTCGGCGCTCATGCTCGAAGCTGCACGAAGACGCCTTTTATATTCGTTCTTATCTCGCTTCGTTCGTTCTTCCTTGATCCTCTCGTCCGGCTCAGCGCGCGCGCATGGAGGCGCAGTTTGCCTGGAACGGTGCCGCCATCCAGGAGAGGCGAAGTGAAGCACTGCGTGCTGTGCTACAAAGAGCGCAAGCTCTGCTTTGAGGCGTCCCCCGCTTGCCGCCGGCGTTGGATGCAGACAAGCCCGACTCTCCCCTCCATAGAGTGACGAGCCAACCTCCTTTGCGAGTTCAAAAAGCCGCGTTCTTCATTTTTAAGCCCCACGTTGAGACACCAACGCTCATAGACGCACGTTCGAAGGATATGCGCCCTTTGTTCTTTGGTGATGGGCCAGCATAAGCAGCCATGCGCCGGCTGGAAAAACTTCAGGGGTGGGGGGGAGTTTAGCCCTTGCCTGCCTAAGCCACTGTGCCCGGGCTGTCGGCGTGGTATGCTTCACGCCACTTTTGAATGTAAGAGAAAAAAAGCCCACCCACTCCTGCTGCCGACCCACTAGTCTCACTTTTAGTCCTCAGCCCACTACTTTTTATATAAGAAATGATCAGCTGCTGTATAATGTCTTGTCAACACGTCTTAAATACTACGTAGCAGTTCTGTAATTCATGTGCAGTACAGAACGCAACGCGCGAGGACAAAGGAGTTGCTTTTTGGAAGCTGGAAGTGTGAAAGCTAATTCCAACAGGCCTCGAGATTTCGGTCCTTTAATCGCCTGTTCAGTCGTCGAAACGACCTTGCCTTCCATTTACACAATGCTCGCATATGGCACAAATGCTTTCTACTTCTATTTATAGACATCGGAGCGTCATGCTCTGTTCAGCATCATTTAAGATACTCCACAGCTCTGCATTTCCTCCCACACTTAAGCATTTCGGACATTGTAGTATAGAGTGGCAAAGGTGCCTTGGCATACGAAGACTCCTTTAAAAAATCGGCGGTACTATAGATAACGATAACGTCCTGGGGACGACGTTTGCTAACGCTTGCCACTAACGCTTCGAACAGGCCAGTGGCGGTTTTGGGGAACATGACAGGAGAAACGGAGCATTGGAGCTTATCGAGTGGGTCGGAAGAGGACGGGCATGGCATATGTCACAGTGACAGGCAGGTGTTTTCGCTCTCCGCGGGAAAAGTGGGAGCAAACAGGATGTGGTTCGGGCTGTTTCGCTCGCTCGTGGACAAACAAAGGCAGACACGTGGGAGGACGATATTTCGTTGAAGAGATAGGAGTATAACCGGACGGTGTTCTACGTGACTCGCCGGGAGAAGCTGTCAGGATCGCTTTTCTCGCGTAGCCCACGCAAGGCAGCTGTCGGACTCTTCCCAACCAACGGGGGTGGATCCGTGCGCCCGATGCGACATTTCACCGCATTAGCTGAATTACGGCGTTGAGAGGCATTCGGTGACCCCTTTCTTACCAAATGTTGCTCCAGTCGAGATGAGCCTTCACCGTGTGGAGCGATCGGTTGATTCCGAGTCGCGACGCGAGCATGCGTCTATAATTTATTTTGCTTCATTCGAAACATCGCGTATGTCCTGTGAGGACCGAATGCGAAATAAGTCAGTCAGTCAGTCAGTCAGTCAGTCAGTCAGTCAGTCAGTCAGTCAGTCAGTCAGTCAGTCAGTCAGTCAGTCTGTCTGTCTGTCTGTCTGTCTGTCTGTCTGTCTGTCTGTCTGTCTGTCTGTCTGTCTGTCTGTCTGTCACTAGTTCATGCGACCCAAGGCCATATGAGGTGAAGGTCTTGGAGCGTTGGCGTGGATCTCTATATAATCTGTTGGTTCAGGTGACGCCTGTCTTAATCATGGCATGGTATCGAGTGAAGGGCCCACTGTCTAGCCAATATGTTGGTTCGGTTATGACGACACGTCACCTCGTGGTGGCAAACAACGAACATATGTATTTGAGAGCGCAGCCGTGCCTCTCTGCCCAATCTATCTGTTCGGCCAAACAAGACCAAACGGTATGAGAAAAATGACCATGGGCTCCAGGACATGTGTTCTGCCAGCACGGTACGAGCGATGTTCACAGAGAGGCGGAACCACAGAAATTTTACCGCCGCGCCACTCGCAATAGCGTGCGCCTGCAAGTAATTGCGTCAGACCAGGACACCATTCGTCGTTCACCGGTGCTTTCATTAGCAGCATCACTGTTCACTTGGAGTGCGCTAACACACCGTCTCTCGCATGGTACCGCCACTTGCTGTGGTAAGTAACTGTGTTGCTTCCTTTTTGCATCAACTGTACGATATACTTACTTATTGTAACTTTACTGTGCCTAAATCAAATCGCTCATGAGTCCTTTGTCGGCAGTTCGACGACCGACTTATTTAAACGTGTTACATTTACGTACGGAAGGAAGGAGGAAGGAAGGAAGGGAAAAAACAGAAAGGCAGGGAGGTTGGCTAATTTTACGTACGGACGTACAACATTCCGAAGGGGGTTACGCAAAATGCTTGACCATCAAACGGGTTTAGAAAAACCAGGCCCATACGGAAGCATGCGGACTGGATAGTGTAACCTCACAGGTCAACTTATATCAGGAGAAACATACTGATTGGTTGGCGAAAATTTTCCAGTAGCGCTCAGCCAGCGCTGATTGAGCCTAAGCAACGCCTCCCTTAGAGACTTTGGCTTAAACAAGGAAGTGCGAAGCAGATGACATCACAAGCTATAAGTCACAATGCAGTAACGCAGACGTGTAGTAAGTACATGGGGCATTGCACGCACAGAACGTTCGTGTATAACCCACTCGACGCGTTCAGCGTTTGAAAGTAATTTATATTTGTGAATTATGAAGGAATTAGAATACAAAAAAAAATCCACGCATATCCACGGAGTGAATGATGATGAGTGGGCGAAGCTCCGGAGGTTCATCGTAGATCGTGCCGCGTTCCGGATTAATTTAGTTAACGCGCACGCTACGAATCCTTTTGGTTCAACTACGCCCAAGTGAAATCTGCCACCGGTACTTCATTGCAAGTCAAGATCCAGTGCCTATAAATATATATATATATTGTGGGACCTGGTCCCGCGCGACGCCATGTTTTTCGTGGGAATGCCCGCATCCCCCTCGCCCAGCTGGACGGAGCGGCGGCCGCCCGCTCAGAGGGGCCGCCTGCTCCACCGCATGTGGTTTTGACTAGGCTCCCATTGGTCAGTCACTAATTTCGACCGTTTGCGCGTTTCGGGTTTTGGAGATGCCACGGGAGAACACGCTGGGACTTGGAGAAGTGCGCACGTACTTTTGGGACCCTCCGGCCGACCAGGCCATCGGTCGGATGGCGTGCTTCTGCGAGCCCCAGCGACCACGGCGGCGACCTGCGACCGACGCCTCTGTCTGTATGTTCTTCTTCTATTTTCCTTTTCTGAGGGCTCGAGGTCGCGGGTGCACTAGCCGGGGTTAGGCTCTCCTTCCTTGCATGGTCTTTGTGTATTTTTGTCTGTTATTGTGTGTTCGCGTGTTGTTCTTTGTTACTGTCCTCTGTTTGTGTCATTGTGTTCGCGTGTTTTAATCGTTATCGTTATTGTCCTTTCGTTTATATTTAATTCGGCCTTGTATTGTTTGTATTATTTTAACGTTTATTAAATTACCATGCTCGGAGAGATGCGCCTAATGTTCTCCTCTTTAGCCGCGTGCGACGGTTCGCGCTGCCCTGCCTCGAGTCGGGCCGCGGGCCGAAGCGCGCGGCAGCGCGGCGATGGCATGGCTGAGATAGCTAGCGCGCGAGCGCGACTCCCTCATTCTCTGCTCGTTGAGTGCTCGAACCCACGGCAGGGGGTTGCTAGCGGCGATGCCGCTGCTAGCAGTAGTTATTAGTAGAAGTAAACCCCTACATTTTGGCGCCCAACTAAGTGGGGCCAGGGGCCTTGCCCTTGGTCGCTCAAACGACGAGCAGGTGTCGGCAGAGTGGGGAAGTTGCGTTCGGTTCCCAGCGTAAAATGCGCTTTGGTTGAGGTTGGCTGTCTCTGCCGTGTATCGCGCGTATCTCTTCCTTTGTCTGTCCTCTCTTTTTGTTTTCTCTGTCGATGTATCGTGGTGTGAGGAGAGGCAAATGTCACTTCTCAAACGGATTGGTAACCCGCTTCGAAGTTGTGTGAGGCGAAGCGCGGACGAGGAAAGGCGTGATGCAAGTTGCCACCGAGTTGCAGCAGTTCGTTCTTGGTGGCGGAAACTCGTTGGATTTACCAAGGCTTCCACCATGCCATGGCCGGGAGATTGACCATCGTGTCTCCCGTGCGACGTTCAAGTCGGTGAGTCCAACGGTTTTCTTTAGACTTCGCGTCGTGCGCGTCTTTCTTCAGCAAAATTCAGAACCAGTGAAAGAATAGCTGACGCACTATTTCTTGCCCGGGTCGCCGAAAGTCTCTTTTCTTTAAAAGTTGACGGCGCTGTTCGGTTGCACATGGCCGACTTGCACCGAGGGAGGCAAAGATGGCGGAAAGGCCGCTGAGGCGAACAAAGAAGTAGGACGAAGACCCTTCTTCCTTGAATAGCCCTTTGGGCACCTGTGTCTTCGCGCACGCAGAAGGGGAGCGCGTTGCGGCGTCCCCGCGGCGGGAGAGAAGGAGGCCATTGTGGCGTTAATCAGCCGGCCGGTCGGGGGGAAAGGATGAAAGAGGGGGTCCATCCTCACCGGACTCACCTCCGGAATCTGGTTTTTTTTCTTGTTTGTTGTACTTTTGTTTTTCTTTTTTTCGTTTGGCCCGAAGAGCGACGTAGTTGACGGCAGAGTGACCCATGTGTACATAGTGTAAATAGTTTCTTTCGCGGTTTTGTTTTTCGCCTCCGGGAGGCGAGGCGCCAGAATGTGTTGGTACTGCACATGGCGCGCGCGCGTAGTATCGCTGTCTTGTATTGCGGCGAGCGCGGGTTTTGGGCTCGAAGCGGCTTGTGTAGCCGTGGCCCTGGAGAGAAAGGGGTTCACTCTGCGCGGTCTGTACGAGCTTGGCCACAGTTTCATGCCACCTTTGCGGTTAGCGCTGCGTGTTTACGCGCGTCGGCAGTGGCACCCCCCCCCCCCCCCCCCCCCGACAGCAGAGGAGAGCGATTGCGCGCCCCTGCAATAATTGTAGCCAGTCGTCAGAGCGGAAGACTTTAGTTGAAGTTACTGTGCTCGGCGATTTGGCACGGTGCAGTGTGAATGCTCAGCTGTCGCCGTCCCTTCCGCGTCTGTTCATTCCGTAGGCAACACGTTGTGGATCTCCCGTTTCGTTTGGTGTCACGGATGGGCAGAGTGCGTTCGTGGAAGGATTATCCGCTAGTGTAAGGTCATGTGGCATCGCACTAGCGAAGACCACGTTTACATTGGTTACTGCCCGACTGATTCCAGACGGAGAGATAACCTGACGGAGAAGTCTTTATCTTTTTCTCTCTCTACACTTTCTCTAGTTTCTCTTCGCTGTCTCAAGTTTTATGCTAAGTGTTCCTTTCCGTTTACGTACCGTTTCTTTATTTTGGGGTTTTTGGTTTTCGCTACCTGAGAATTGTAGCCTCGCGTTGTTTTATTGTTCGTAGTTAACTTGATTTTTGGTTCTTGTGCTGCGCGACTTTTCTTTTTGTTTGTTCGTTCGTTTGTTTGTTTGTTGTGTTTTTCTGCCGCACTGATTCGGCGGCCGAAGTCTGCGTGTCCGTAGCGGGGCGGCGTCGACGGCGAGGCTGCGGACGGTGCCGTGGTCGCGGCACTTGGTGCGGCCAGGAAGTCGACAGGGTCGACGGCACGTGAGACCTGCCGCGGCCGGCGTCCGGAATCCGGGTGAAGATGCCGTGGCGCGCGCCTGCTTCATCGGACACTTGAGAGATTTGCCGCGGTTGTATTGTCGCGTTTGTTTCCTTGTTTTTGTTTTGGTTTGGGGTTCTCGGATATTATCGCGTATTGGCACTGTCGTTATTGTTATTTTTAGGGGGGCTTTTAAGGAGGGAGGGATGTGGGACCTGGTCCCGCGCGACGCCATGTTTTTCGGGGGAATGCCCGCGTCCCCCTCGCCCAGCTGGACGGAGCGGCGGCCGCCCGCTCAGAGGGGCCGCCTGCTCCACCGCATGTGGTTTTGACTAGGCTCCCATTGGTCAGTTACTAATTTCGACCCTTTGTGCGTTTCGGGTTTTGGAGATGCCTGGGGAGAACACGCTGGGACTTGGAGAAGTGCGCACGTACTTTTGGGACCCTCCGGCCGACCAGGCCATCGGTCGGATGGCGTGCTTCTGCGAGCCCCAGCGACCACGGCGGCGACCTGCGACCGACGCTCCTGTCTGTATGTTCTTCTTCTATTTTCCTTTTCCGAGGGCTCGCGGTCGCGGGTGCGCTAGCCGGGGTTAGGCTCTCCTTCCTTGCATGGTTATTTTTGTGTGTTATTGTATGTTCGCGTGCTGTTATCGTATTTGTCCTTCGTTTATATTCGACTTATTCGGCCTTGTATTATTTGTTTTGTTTTAACGTGTGTTTATTAAATTACCATGCTCGGAGAGATGCGCCTAATGTTCTCCTCTTTAGCCGCGTGCGACGGTTCGCGCTGCCCTGCCTCGAGTCGGGCCGCGGATGATGATGATGATGATGATGATGATTGTGGTTTTGGTTAGGAAAGGACGCTAATTTCTGCAGCCCATATAGGGAGCACGGCTAAGCGTCCGTGGGGATAGGGGAAAGGGAGTGAAAGAGATAGAAAGGAGAGAAAAGCCGTAGTGGAGGGCTCCGGAAAATTTAGACCACCTGGGGTTCTTTAACGTGCACTGACAACGCACAGTACACGGGCCTCTGGCATTTTCGCCTCCATCGAAAATGCGACCGCCGCGGCCGGGATCGAACCCGCGTATTTTGGGTGGCAGCCGAGTACCCTAACCACTACACCACCGCGGCGGGCGCCGCGGGCCGAAGAGCGCGGCAGCGCGGCGATGGCATGGCTGAGATGGCTAGCGCGCGAGCGCGACTCCCTCATTCTCTGCTCGTTGAGTGCTCGAACCCACGGCAGGGGGTTGCTAGCGGCGATGCCGCTGCTAGCAGTAGTAATTAGTAGAAGTAAACCCCTACAATATATATATATATATATATATATATATATATATATATATATATATATATATATATATATATATATATATATATATATATATATGGGTGGCCGGTGGACGGTTCTCCAGCGCGAGCAGTCGGTATTTTTCAATCAAGAAACTCGCTAGAAGACGCTGCTTGCGTCAACGTTTTCTCTCGCGGGTGAGGGCGCGTTCTCCTTCTTTGCGAGCTGGTAGAGCGTTCATCGAAGAAAGAGCGTTTCCATAGTCAACGCGCGCCTTTCGCTCTCTCTCTCTCTCGCTCACAAGACAGCAGATGGAAGAGTGAGAGAGCTCGCGCGCCGGGAGGCGTAATTTCACTACATATCCGGAGCAATGCATAGGACGCGTTCTGCGCCGCCATTGGCCGCACGCGAGCCCCACGTCATGAGAGCCGCCCGCTACGCATTTCCGGTAAGTTTGCTCACACACAGCAGTCGCGCAGTGCCCGCCTCCGACGACGGTCGTCGTTCCTACGAACGCGGAGTGGGCGGTGCGGTTGGGGTTGCGTCGCCTTCGATTCTTCGATTGTTTTCCTTTCGCTGGTGGGTTTTCAAACCTGCGCCAGTTAAGGGTAAGTAAACGCGGTGCGCAAGAGACGCTGGTTTGAGACGCTTGCTGTGTGAGTGCTAGGTGCCGCTCTTTCATCCTTTTTTTGGGCGCTGAGAGCTGTGGGAAAAAGGAGGGAAAACAAAGAAAGATGTCGGATGCGCATGTGTGTGTTTTTTGTTTTGGTTTTTTCTCTCTTTCAGGGTGAAGTAGAGAATTTATCAAGGGGCTACGAGGCTCGGCGCCTCGGGGGGAACTATTATTACTAACACAACTGCTCCGAAGGAGCCGCTTAATGTTCTTTTAAAACGCAATCGCGTTGGGTCTCAGCGGCGGGCGCGCCAGCGCCCGTCGCTGACGCGCCTGGCTCTGGCAGTAGTGACACGAGCAAAATAGTGAGAGCGCCGAAGGCGCACCGCGAAGCGGCGACGTACGTCAACGGGCCCTCCACTGACACGGGCGAACCACGGACACGCTTAAAATAGCTATATGGCAGGAAATGCGCCGGCAGCGATAAAACGCCGGCAGCCTTCCCGTGCCAGGCTACTCTCTCTGCCGGCTGCCGGCGCGTGCGACTGTAAACATTTACCGGAAATGCGTAGGCGGGCTGACGTGGCCTCGCGTGCGGCCAATAGCGGCGTCTGTGCATTGCTCCGGATATGTTAAGGAAATACGCCGCCGGGAGGCACGCGCCGAGGGCGAGCGCGAGCGTGGCTACGACGCGACAACGAAACAGCGAGCGCCGCTCATTCAAGGTCATTCAAGAGCGAGTGTATTCAAGAGCGAGCACGAGACCTAGCGGTCTCGTGCGCCATGCGCTCCCATACTACGCGTTCCCATACACCTGAATGAAGCGAGACACCGCAGCGCCAAAACGCCATCTAGTGAGCACTTCACTAACTAGACGAGGTGGCTACGAGGGACAACAGAGGATGGAACGACCCACGGCGTAAGGAGCTTCGCTCCTAAAATGAACACGGCGTTCTAGAATGCCTGTCAGCTGGCATCCCGTTGTTCAGCGTCGACGCAGAGCTATGCGCCAGTACACAACACGTAAGTCTTGAGTGCCCCTTGGCGTCTACTATGAATTAGAACCGTCACTCATTGGGCGCGGTCACGAAGACATCGAAAAAAATTGACGGCAGATCCACGAGGTGAATGATGATGAGATTGGGCGAAGCTCCTGGAAGTAATCATCGGTTAAACCGTGAAATTTCTTCCGTTAATTCGCCCGATAAAAATGACGTGAAACGATTGATTAAATGTTTTATCAAACTTTTATTGCTGGTTTCCGTTGTCCTTTCATTATGACCGCTTTGTGGTCGGTGAAATGTAAGCTAAGTGGTTCTTGCACTGGTTGCAGATGAAAACCATTGCTTTACCTGGCGTGTTTCGTTAAGCAGCTGGCGTCTTTTCGTTTTGCTTTAGAAACATCTGGCGTCTTTCGTTAAGCAGCTGGCGTCTTTTCGTTTTGCTTTAGAAACATCTGGCGTCTTTTCGTTTTGCTTTTAGAAAACATCTGGCGTCTTTCGTTGGTTTATTTCATCAATCAACGGCGTTTTGAACAAAAATTTTTATTGTTTAATCACGCACAGGAGAAATCTCACCAGGCACTACCTTGGAGGTAAACAATGGCTGCTACTGGGAATGAGAGACAGCAGAAGTCGGCTTTTAACACTTCTACTTCTACTAACGTTTCCTACTGGAACATGCCAATGGCTGCTAATGGGGAATGAGAGACAGAAGAATTCGGCTTTTAGTTAACGCGCACGCTGCGAATTTTTTTTATTGTTCAACAACGCACAGGAGAAATCTCCCACCGGCACCACCTTGGAGGTCAAAGCGTAAGACTGGTTACGCACTACTACGACTACGACGAGGGACGAACGGGTGCCGCTTTAAGGAGCTTCGCCCCTAAAATGCAAGCTCTATAGGGAAGCAGCATAAGAGAGAACCAACATCGCTGCCGGAGCCCAGGAGTGTTATTTATAGAATGATCTATACACTGCTCATATAGTACTGACGCCGTACTAATTTCCTGCCGTTATTTCTGCTCCCCCCCCTCCCCCCCCCCCTTTCTCTTCCAAGTGGCAGTTGTCCGGTTTAAGAAAGGACGCTAATTTCTGCAGCCCATGTCGGGAGCACGGCTAAGCGTCCAGAGGGGAAAGGGACTGAAAGAGATAGGAAGGAGGGAAAACCCATAGAGGAGGGCTAGGGAAATTTAGACCACCTGGAGTTCTTTAACGTGCACTGACAACGCACAGTACACGGGCCTCTGGCATTTTCGCCTCCATCGGAAATGCGACCGCCGCGGCCGGGATCGAACCCGCGTCTTTTGGGTGGCAGCCGAGTACCTTCACCACTACCCCACCGCGGCGGCAGCACTGCAGCGCTAGAGTGTACTAGCAGCGCGCCCCTACGGTCGCTGCAGAAATCGCGAGCGGACATGATCGGCCAGTAAAGAAAGAGGCGCATCATCAAAGTCATCGCGTGCGCGCGTTGCGACAAGGCGTGCGAGCATTGGCCACGGCGCCTTGCTTCACGTGCACACAGCAGCAGCGGCACCGCAGGCAGCGTTCTTTTTACCGCTTACCGCAACAAGAAAGCTACCAGAGCTCGTCGACCGAATCACCAAGCCTGCGAGACGCGCTTTGTAGTTCGCGACGGCCGCCGCAGCATCTTGATTTCGCCCTCGCGGGTTCACGGCGGCGCGCGACCGCGTCTCATGTACCCCTGGCAGGCTATGGAAGCAGGCAGTAAGGCGAACTACGGAAAGAGGCGCAAGAATTCCTGGACAAGCGAGAAGGAGACCCGACTCATCGGGCTGTACCAGAAGTACCGGCTTTTGTGGGACCACCGCCACCCGGATTACTACAAAAGGGACCAGCGGGAGAACGCCATGAAGGCCATCGCCGATGGCATGGACAACGAGTTTGACGGTAAGCAACGGCAGATGATGCCTATTTCCGTTGTTTCCTTTCTTTTTCTTTTTTTCCAGGGTAGGCTAGGACACAACTCGTTGAAAAACCCTTGCATGAAAGCGACCGCTGAAGATGTCAGCGACATATGACGTCGAGCTAGTGTTCGGGCCGCACGCCAGCTGGAAGGCGTGATGCGGCCATACTGTAGCGCGAGCGAGGTCATTGAACGCGAATCCCTGCATTTTTCAGCATTCGGTGCACAAGCGGGTACGGAGCGCTGGAAAATGAATGGATAGAGCTGCACGCAGGCAACAAAACGCTCCACAGAGAACACGGCTGACGCCATACGGTAGTAGCCTGTGTGGTAAATAAGAAAGCAATTAGTTGTATCTTTAGCCTGATTAAATCAAAGCTTCTGTAATTAGCAACGACGTGATCTTTTCATTTACTCCGACCCATCTCGACGCAAGACAGCAGCCGCACTTGGACGCATGCAATCAACGCAGGTGACACTGATGTTTGATGTGAGGTGGAGCTCAACATGCCACATTTCATGCATATTTTGTCGGTGTTTAAGATGAATTTAAAAGCTTACGAGCTATTGCTTGTTCAACGATTTCGTATGCACGGTAACGTGCTTATTTCACGTAATGTCCGCTAAATAGAGCTTTCGCAGACAAGTAAATTGCTGGGTTGTGTTTATGAGGCCTTGAATACAGGCTGGCGCGTCGTATTATTTCTTAAACGGTTTCTTTTTATTTCCAACTTTGCAACACTGAAAATTCTGTTTGCATTTTATTACCTCGCATTTATTATTCCTCTGTGTTTTGCTTGTTGATATTTTGCTTCCTTACCTCACCGACAAGTTCGAAGTTAACGGCATGTGTGCACTTTTAAGTCGCTATTACACCTTTGTCTGGCGGAAACATCCATGCGGTGAGACTCGAGTTTCTGGTAGTGCCGTCCTGGAGCGCTTAGGAAAACTACTCGCCTCTTCTCGGTTTATTATGAGACCTGTGTTCTAGGTTACTATGGCGGAAGTTTCAGGGTTGTGCCTTTGTCTTCGTCCGGGCGAAAATAAACTGCGCTGGTTTTTAATAAAGGTACGGGCGTGAACCATTCTTGAGTTTGAAAGTTAAAGGATTTTTTCGTAACGGGTATCCGGATGCTTCCATGGGCTGATCACAGAGACAGCTCAGTACAGTAATGTGGACGCCCTCCTAATGAATATCTTCGATAGCTTTATACGCCCTAAACTGACATACGTCCCAAACATTACATTTAACTCGCTTGCAAATGTCACTAGATTTTGTTTTCTTGCTTCTTATTTTCCTTTCTTGCCCTTCTGCTCCCAGGGCCTTTCTATTCCTCACATTCCCTTTCCTTAAGCTGTATAGCATGTATATGCGCCTGCATACATCGGTGGAAGTCTGCCGGTTGCAGAGAGCTCTTTTGTTTCTTTGCAGTCGTTGATAGACTGGCATAAATAACTTAACAGGAGTGTTCTAACCCATGTCTTCTTTCCCGCAGTGGTAAACGTCAAGGATAAAATAAAGACGCTGCGCGACTACTTCGTGAAGGAAATGAAGAAGGAAGAAGGCTCACGAACGTCGGCGTGCGCCTACAGCTCTCGCTGGGAGCACTACAAGTGCTGGGATTTCCTACGCGGCACCGTGCACGCTGAGGCAACCTCGCAGCCAACAATGCTGCATCCGGTGAGTGTCGCCAGGCTTGCTACAAGCTCTACACTAGAGCATGCGGTCACCGACTATAAGATTACCGGTTGTGGAAGCGGATGCACATTGGCCAGGGTGACGTCGAGAATTTAGATTGGATATACCCTATCTCAGAGGTGGCTTCCAGCACTGTTGAGGCTACAGGGTTGCTAAGTCAACAGGAAGGGCGAAAATACCTCAAGATCAATTTGCCGTGATGGTACAATGTTTACGGTGCCCGGCGCCAACGACGCGGGTTTGAACACAGCCGTGGCGGCCACATTTTGATGACAACGAAATGCTAGAGGTCTGTGTACGGTTTGATGTGAGTGCACGTCGAAGAAGCGATGGTGGTCGGAAATTCTGAAGACCTCCACTGGGGCGCAGCTATGTTCCTTTCAAGGGCTGCAAAAGGAGCGTCTTTTCCTCACCGCATTCGCCCCGTTTCAGCTTCTCCCCACTCCATCATCTTTAAAGCTTCCACGGTTGTAACCAAGGAGGTTTTGAAGCCAGAACACCGTCATCTTCAAGATAATATGAAACGGTTTTGGTGATTTTGTACAAATGCATTGCGCCGATAGCTCAAGTCCTTTTGATCATTAGCACACCAATTTCACGGACGTCTTTGAAACAGGGCTTCACCCCTGACCTTCCGCCGCTCCATATTGTGCTGCGGGTGCACGTTGCGGGGAAAAGGAATGACCGTAATGTGAGCCCGTTGTTCCTTAATTAGACTATGTTTGCGTTCCTCTTCTAGAGCTGGACTACACCCTAGGACGGCCAAGATGCTCCTGCCCGAGGACGAGGATAGCCTGCGCATCTGAGCCGTATGCTGTGCCACGATTTTTCAGCGTGTTGGGAATACCCAACTGCATGATCCGTTCCGAGTTAGTACATTAAGGGACCCCTAGCACTCTCTTTATGCTCTTGTGGATCAGAACGTTGAGCTTAGTCTCTTCATGACCCTGCCAGCTGTGCATGGTAGCAACGCAGGCCATGTGGCTCATTTGAAAACCGTGGAACAACGTAATTGCCCTCCCTTAGGCCAGCTTGAGAGTTGGAGACTCTAGGGATAAGCCGTACCAAGCTTTCCGTTTCAGCTGTGATCTCGTTTATGGTCTGTCCATTTGTGACATTAGCCTCTAAAGCATGCCGAGAATTCTGATCACCTCAACTCTAGGGATGAGATACCAGAGCTGGCGCGAAGCCTCATATTGACATCCGAAAGGGGGATCCAGCCTTCAGCTCGACATTTATTCTCCTTGGAACAACAACAAAAAAAAAATTACACCATCTCCCACTAAACCATGTGTGGATGCGAAGCAGCGGGGAGATGGTTAGCTTGAGCGGGAGATGGTGTAATTTTATTGAGAGGATGAATGGGAATGTATAAGAGAAGAGAGAACGCGGTGGTTGCGTGATGGCCCGAGCGCTCATCGCGGCGCTGCACAGGAGAGATAATGAGCCGCGCGCGCTCCGTCATTTTCATACCGCGGAACCACCGTGGCGAACCCCAGCGGAGTATGCAACTGTCGCACCACCTGTCGTGCGCGCCGCCATGTGGAGTAGAGGATTCCTAGAAGAGAGAAAGGGGATCGTAGGACAGGAGAGAGAGGGGAGGGGACGCGCATGCGCTGTGGGGTGTGGGGCTCCGTAGAGATGATTCCTAGAGGAGAGAAAGGGGGGAGCGTAGTAGAGGAGAGAGGGGGAGGGGACGTGCATGCGCTGTGAGGGTTTGGGACGCGGGACGGAAGGAGGGATAGACAAAGCCCCCTCCCCCCGTCATAAGCTGCTTCCCATCTAAAAAAATTCACAGCATATCCAGGGAGTGAATGATGATGAGTGGGCGAAGCTCCGGAGGTTCATCGTAGATCGTGCCGAGTTCCGGATTAATTTAGTTAACGCGCACGCTACGAATCCTTATGGTTCAACTACGCACAAGTGAAGTCTCCCCCCGGCACTTCATTGCAAGTCAAGATCAAGTGCCCATATATATTGCTACGGCATCAGACGGGCAATCAAGGTATGAGCCAGGCAAGGATGGAAGACAACGAGGACGATATCTTGTCTGTCGGTTGGACGCCATCTTGCCTCGGCTGTACCAACTACATAGCGCTCCGAGCTCTCCTGTAAATAAACCTTAGCTTGACCTTCAACCGTAACAGTTTCGTGGTGTATATATATATATATATATATATATATATATATATAATATATATATATATATATTATATATATATATATATATTGGGTGGCCGGTTAACGGTTCAAGTCGTAGGACAGACCCAAACCTTAAAGGGGCACTGACACCAAAATTTCGCTGCTAAGATAGCCTGCGTAGATCGCTTTTCGTGGACCTACAGATGTCATCTACCAAATCGCAATGGCGAACCAGCTCCGAAGGTAATTTAATGAATATTGAAGTTCGCACGCAGCAATCGAGCGCTAGACGCTGTACATCGCGACCATCGACAGCAGCAAAGGTGACCTGAAGGGGACCCCCAACTTCCGCGACGTCACCACGGCAGCCGAGCTCCGACAGTGCAGCTAGCAATGACGACGTCATAGCCGTCCATGCTTATTCGCTGCGGCTGCGTTGTAGACTGCCGGCGACGCCAGACCTCAAGAAAATAGTTGCCACCCAACAACGATGACAGCAACAGCGACAACAACGCGCAGGATGTGCGACAGGCGAAAGAAAACGGAGCACGCGGTGTTGTTGTGCGGAAGTTGCGCCACAGTATGTGTGCTTCACGTTAGGGTGGCTAGAATCCTTAAGGCGCCGGCCGAATCACTTTGCTCGACCGGCGCTGGTAAGCAGTTGACGCGAAGGAAGGCAACGGCGTCCCCGCCGGCAAGCGCCACCCGCGCGCCAGGACCGGCGTATTTGGGCCAGCCACTGGAAGCGGTCTTCACACGCGAGAAGTCGGTATTTTTCAATCAAGAAACTCGCTATACTCGGCGACAGCTTTTCTTGACATTGGAGCGAAGGCTACGGAGGCGGGGCCTCCGCACATTTGTGTTACTACGCAAGTAGTCCGGCAGCTTGCAGCCGATTTCAGTTCCACTTTCGGTTTTCGCTTGCTCGCAGCGCTAGTGTGTTTAGCAAAATGTATGCATGAAAAATGGGAACGTCAGAGTTAAACTTTGATGAGAGTGCATACATGCAGCTAGTTACTGTGCTGTATATATACTGGTACATATAAAAGTTTCCGCTGTTCAGAACGTTTTCCCAGCATTATTCAGCCTTTATAACAGTGAAGTTTAGGTTCCGTGTTCAGCCCAGTATATACGGGTACGCGCCACACGTGATCGAATGTTAACGTTTACAGTATTGAGCCCTGGTACAGGCGAAATGGAAGGCCGCTTGCGGCACGATCCTGCCACGGGCCTGTCTTGTTTCAGTTTTGCTGTATTCGGTTTACGCACACAAAGACTGTCAGTAATGATAGGCGCAGACTGCGCCTCAGTGTTCGAGAAGCCTCACAATTGTTGTAGATCGTTGTTAAGATTGCGCGCAAGAAGCGAACAGTCAAGCTTATTTCAGAGCGGGGCCCGCAGAGCTTCAGCCTTGATTCGTGTTACCGTTCGCATACTCACCCCGGTGCGTTCGGTGACAGTCCGGCACACAGAATTCGTCGAGAGCTCGGGCTCACGGCGCCTTACTCCAGCGTAGACGTTGCAGATAACCTGCTTCGTTTGCTTGGAGACCCACTTCTTGTCACACTTAGCGTATAGCCTCCTCGGTGAACTGAAAGGAGAGTTCGCGGCCGCACGCGGTACCGCCGGCACCGGGGACGCCATGTTGACTGCAAGAGCAAGCAGCAGACGCAGCAGGCGCGCGGAAAACGTGGTGCCGTCCAAGAAATAAAAAAGGAAAAAAAAACTAGGGCGCACGATAACTTCTTTTCCATGAACAGCTTCCCATACTTGTTCTATCCTTATAATGAAGAACGTTTTATTTATTCGGGCCAAGTAGCCATTAGAATCAGAAAATAAAATAGGTACTATTTCCTGGCGCGCGCGCATGCAGGCGATTCGGCTCTGTAGCTTCCACAGTGCTGTCAAGGAAAGCTGTCGCCGAGTATAGAAGACGCTGCCTGCGTCAAGCTTGTCTCTCGCGGGTGAGGGCGCGTTCTCCTTTGCGTGCTGGTAGCGCGTTCATCGAAGAAAGAGCGTTTCCATAGTCAACGCGCGCCTTTCGCTCTCTCTGTCTCTCTCTCTCTCTCACACACACAAGACAACAGATGGAACAGTGAGAGAGCTCGCGCGCCTCCCACACGCGCCTTCCTAGTAGCGCGTTCCTAGTAGGTAACGCGCTACTACAACGGACGGACAGACCCAAACCTTAAAGGGGCACTGACACCAAAATTTCGCTGCTAAGATAGCCTGCGAGATCGATTTTCGTGGACATACAGATGTCATCTACCAAATCGCAATGGCGAACACAGCTCCGAAGGTAATTTAAATGAATATTGAAGTTCGCACGCGCAATCGAGCGCTAGACGCTGTACATCGCGACATCGACAGCAGCAAAGGTGACCTGAATGGGACCCCCAACTTCCGCGACGTCACCACGGCAGCCGAGCTCCGACAGTGCAGCTAGCAATGATGACGTCATAGCCGCCATTGCTTATTCGCTGCGGCTGCGTTAGTAGACTGCCGGCGACGCCAGACCTCAAGAAAATAGTTGCCACCCAACAACGATGACAGCAACAGCGACAACAACGCGCAGGATGTGCGACAGGCGAAAGAAAACGAGCACGCGGTGGTTGTTGTGCGGAAGTGCGCCACAGTTATGTGTGCTCACGTTAGGGTGGCTAGAATGGCCACCCTACTCACGTGTCCGAACTCGTCTACTCCATTGCGAGCGCTAGATGGCGCCAGTTACACCGGGCGCCTTTTCGTTTTTCGAGCGCTCCCAAAACAAAACTGAAACTAGTGTGTAATAAAGATGCCGTAAATGATTATCTGACGCGCGCTGGAGCAAATGATGTGCCGTGTTATGGCTAACAGGTCCCCAGCTACGCATTGCAGCGAAAAAACAGCAGACGAAAATTTTGATGTCAGTGCCCCTTTAAGGAGCTTCGCCCCTAAAATATTAGGGAAGGTTGGACTAGGGCGCAAGGCTAGAGAAGCTGATGGGCACTTGGCTGATCCTGGTTTGTCACAGGCACAGTCGCGTTTCGTCGTGGTCGGATGCTTCGGGAAACGCCTTGCAAAGCACTGGCTCAGCGAACGCTTCCCAAAGCTTCGCATTGAACTCGGCGTAAAGACGCTCGCGTCGAACCACAGACGGTGGCAGGCGCGGCACGCGTGGCCTCGGCTTGACGCCGTCCCACCCCTTTGCTATATGGGCTCCGTCCACTGACCAGAGGGCGCTACGTAGATCTCGTCGGACGGCTCAGTGTCGCTGACATTCGCCGCTTGGGGTGCAATTATGAGACGCGCGCGCGTTCGCACAGAGCGCGCGCATGGTGCAAGCCGAGGCGACAGCGACGCGCGCGTTTTTAGATGCGGAGCATATCTTTCTCGCGGGTATGTCACGCGTCCGTATTTTTATTCAGGAAGGCGCGCAATAAGCAGAGGAACGCTCTACGATGCGGTAAAACGCATTTTGTGCGACTTCTGATCGAGTCAAAATTTCACAAAAAACCCGAGACTATAGTCTTACCTTTTTGGCATTTTGGGCAAGATTTTGAGAGACCGTATTTTTATTCAGGAAGGCGCGCAATAAGTAGAGGAATGCTCTACGATGCGGTAAAGCGCATTTTGTGCGACTTCTGATCGAGTCAAAATTTCACACAAAGCCCAGGACTATAGTCTTACCTTTTTCGGCATTTGGGAAAGATTTTGAGAGACCGTATATTTATTCAGGAAGGCGCGCAATAAGTAGAGGAATGCTCTACGATGCGGGAAAACGCATTTTGTGCGACTTCTGATCGAGTCAAAATTTCACAAAAAACCCGAGACTATAGTCTTACCTTTTTTTGGCACTTTGGGCAAGATTTGGAGAGACCGTATTTTTATTCAGGAAGGCGCGCAATAAGCAGAGGAACGCTCTACGATGCGGTAAAACGCATTTTGTGCGACTTCTGATCGAGTCAAAATTCACAAAAAACCCAATACTGTAGTCTTACCTTTTTTGGCATTCTGGGCAAAATTTTGAGAGACCGTATTTTTATTCAGGAAGGCGCGCAATAAGTAGAGGAATGCTCTACGATGCGGGAAAACGCATTTTGTGGGACTTCTGATCGAGTCAAAATTTCACAAAAAACCCAATACTATAGTCTTACCTTTTTTTGGCATTTGGGCAAAATTTTGAGAGACCGTATTTTTATTCAGGAAGGCGCGCAATAAGTAGAGGAATGCTCTACCAGTAGCGCACCCAGGATCTCTACCAGGGGGGGGGGGGGGGGGGGTTCAGATTTAGGGGCGAAGCTCCTTAAAGCGGCACCCGTTCGTCCCTCGTAGTAGTCGTAGTAGTGCGTAACCAGTCTTACGCTTTGACCTCCAAGGTGGTGCCGGTGGTACATTTCTCCTGTGCGTTGTTGAACAATAAAAAATTCGCAGCGTGCGCGTTAACTAAAAGCCGAATTCTTCTGTCCCTCATTCCCCATTAGCAGCCATTTCGTGCGTCCTCGATATATGTAGTAGTAGTAGTAGTAGTAGTAGTAGTAGTAGTAGTTAGTAGTAAATAGCCACCGGCGCGTGCCTGCTGGAGCGCACGCACGCGCCGAGGGCGAGCGCGTGGCACCTGGCGCTCGCCCTCGCCGCGAGCCCCGGGAGCCACGCGCTCCCCGGCAAACTCGACACTGCCCCGGCAAACGCGAGAAACAACGTTGGCGCAGGCAGCGTCTCCTAGCGAGTTTCTTGATTGAGAAATACCGACTGCTCGCGTTGGAGAAGCGTTCACCGGCAAAACTTGCCCGCAAATTCAATTCGACTTGCAAAATACATTTTGTCAATCAGTCGTGTTCTTGACCACAGTGAAGATCACGTCCATAATGTCTCACCTGGTAGATATCTCTCCCTTTCTTGTTTCTTTTTTTTTTCTTTTGTTCTGATGCAAGTTCGACTGTTATTTATTCTTCAACGCAGCCTTATGCAAAAATTCTGCCCATTCTTTTCGGGTGCCCTGTCTTTTGTACTTTTTTACACAATGTATGCCATTAGTTCTTCTTTATTACTTGGGTACTTAGGACTTAGCAGCAATTTCGTATTTATTGTCATGTGCGTTTCAATATATATAATCTACCTTTGAAGCTACTCAATCATTGAACTTGTACAAAGATTCATAATCATATCATGTGCTCCTCTGCTCCTGACATGTAAAAAATATTCATGTATTAGATTGGACCAGTAACTAGCCACACAATTATGGTATTTTGGTACACCGATATTATCGTTCCTGACAGGATAACGAATTCACTGCATTCAATAGAGCAAACAAAGAATGTACAGTGAACCGGACACTGTGGCTCTGTGTTGTATTTGTATTTTTCCTTACCTTAATCTGCGATGGCTTCATTTTTTATCGTTACGTGCACATTCGGTGGGGCGTTTGAAACAGCCTTGTGGTTTATCAGAAGAGCTACCAATAATGGTGACGTAAAAGGAAGTCCACTGTGCCTATTGCGTCACCCTGTCACCGCGTCAAGCGCAGTCAACGTTTCCGCTTGCGGAAAAAGAAATAAGAAAATACGTGTGCTATGGCTTTAGAAAGCTGTCAGTTTCATTACCTTCGAGTTTGTCAACCACACCAGCCAAATAAAATTTGGTTAAATCCTTAAAGAAAGCGGGCGCGATTTACTCTGGTTCTATTAGCGCCATTTGTACCACGTGGCCTCAGCATCCTCGCCTACGTAATTTCTAAGTGGTCATAGTGTCATTTACTATAACTAATGTCTGTGACGTTAAGTGTTTTTGTGTGCTCGGTGGTTTATTTCTTTACAAGTGTGTCTTTCTATAGCTAGCGGTAGGAAGTATTAAGGTGCTAGCGTGCCTTGTAGATTGCCATTGTTCTACCAAATAAGCTATCAGCTAAATCCAAGGCACTTTAATTTCTAGCAAGTCTCTCATAGCACATTAGCAGTGCAGGATTTCTTAAGACTGGAGTGCGCTCCTGATATAATGGCTTTCTTACTGAGTGAAGACCCCTTTGTCTGCGTGCCTTGCAGGCGACCTTACTCCACGCCCTCAATCCTTCTATCCTCGACGAATCCGCTG